>BLBF01000040.1:19479546-19495050 GCA_015471245.1 Laticauda colubrina
ACTGTATTAAGTGTCTTAAGCAAAGATAAACTTTCTTAGGTAAACTTCATGACTGTATTGAATAAGCAAAATGAACCAAGTAAAGTGTCTTAAGCAAAGATAAACTTAACAAGTAAACAACTCAGTCTCTGACACTGTTCTCAGTCACTCTGAGTCATGTCCATGGTCTCAGCTATTAAGCGGGCAGGGACTGTGGAGGTGGCTTTGGCTTGAGTGCTGGTCTGAGGCACCATTGGGGTGCTTGGCCCCGAGGGTACAACAGGTGGTGGTGTGTTCAGGAAACTATCCGAGAGCTGACTCAGTCCTGTGAGGTTGAGACGCCCTTCATCAAGGACTTGAGATGTCAGACCCAATACTGATGACAGATTGTCCATTGATGGGCTTGGCTGTGGGCTGGAAGAGGGGTTGAGAGGAGTGTAGTGGGGCTGTCTGGTCTGCAGCTGGGTGAGGACTGGTGTCTGTGGCTTCTGATGAACCTGGGCCTGGACTGGGAAGTTCTGCTTCTGCTGTGGGAAGTCCTGATAGTCGTAGCCTTGGTAGGTGAGGGGCTGTTGAAAGCCATGGAAGGGCTGCGACATCACCTGGGGTGGAGGAGCAGATACAAACGTTTTGTTCATTTTGAATACTTTATATACGAGATGCATATGCTTACATCCTTTCTATTTCCGTGCTACTAACGCTGTGTGGACATTCCCTGTACCTTTTGTTTCCTCCCTCTTTCCGTTTTCAGCTGCAGTGGATGTGAGTTGAGGGGATGACCAGAGGATGCAGAGAGGATACAGTGTTAATGGATGATAATGGACATAGAACGTTTGTTGCCCATACATGTTGCGGATGTACATCATACGCGGCAGAAAGTTCATCCGTTCACAAAGTTTTGTGCAGCTCAAAACTTCTTGCACGGATGAAATCACAGTGGACAGATGTTCGACGGATAGAACATATGAAACACGTATGCAGTGAGTGCACAACAGATGCATAGCGTTTTCCAACAGATGGCAAGCTTTTTTTAATATTTTACATCCTCTTTGCATCCATAAGTGCAGTGGGACCGGGCCTTTAATATCAAACAAATGTAACTTCTGCCTTTGCCTCTGAAATCAGGATAGATAATAATGATCTTTACATGATTATGTTACTGCATAAATATGAACATAAAAAAACTTTCTGTATAGGCTGAATTTGCCTGAGTATATGTCTCAAACATTGTATCTTATTATTTGGTTCTGACTCTAAGTTATGTTCCTAATCTTCTGGACTGAGGGCCACATTTTAAAAGGTCTACTGGAAATCACATTGAAAAAAGGAAGTGGATGAGGCGAAAAAATTATTTGTCATTTAAGAAAATAAATATTGTTGTATAATCACTAACAATATGATTCATATTGCTATTCTTCAGTAATGTTTTATTTTTCTCTCTTCTATTGAAATAGAAGAGTTTGATCATCTAATTTTGAAGGTTCTGGAGACTCTATTTTAGACTTTCAGTTTTGCAAGTAGCCCTTGGTATGACACTTTTTAGCTGAATCTGAACCCCCTGTTATAACTTCTGGTCTAAGTATTGATTCCAAAATTTCACTTTTTCATGCTCCGATATCTGTGAGTCTTTCCTGCTGGAAATCATGGAGTTAATTTCAACCTAGACTTTTGATCTTCAGGTTTTTGCTGGAGTTCCATCTATATGTCATCTGATTCTCTTCTTTCCTTGGCTTGCACAAAGAAATCAGCAGAAAACATAGGTATGTCTTCTAGCCCTGTAACATCTTGCTGGCATGATTTAACATCACAGAGACTAGGCTTTTTAAAGCAAAATGAATAAATTGAGGTAAAGGTCTCCTTAGGGATGCTGTAAAATCAATGGGCCCATGTTGACTTATACTAGCAAATAACATCTGTTCTTGACTATCTCCTTCAGTAATTATTTCTGTCATTCCCTGGAATAGCTTTCTGCTTTAGCTGCTATTCTGAGCAAACCATAGATAGTATAATACACCTTTTTTGGTTTCTGCATTTTCCTTTGCAAACTGATTAAGGGAGTAATACAGTTCCATAATGGTGTGATAAATCAGTCAATTTACACTTGGCAGAATAAAATTAGCATTGCCATTATTTCATAATGGGTTGTGCTTCAGTTTTGGAATTGATTTCAGGCTAAAGTTAATATATTACAATTGTGCTAATATTGAACTTTAAATAGAATGAGGAATTACAAATCAATGCCATTATAAAAAAGATACTGAGAAAAACAATCCTATTTTTTAATTGCATCATTATTTTTTATTTATTTATTTTTCATCACCTTTCCTCTAGCTTGGAAAATTCAAGTCAGTAATATTACAAATTGTATATTAGGTTTACTATTAAAAGAATATCATTTCTAATTTCAGGAGCAGAGGGAAGTCATCATTTTGTCTTAAAGTAATGAAGATTCACTTTCTTAAACAAGAGAGACATTTTGCTAAATTGAAATGTGCAAATTTAGTTAGTCTGAGTTTTAGACCAGCCTTTGAGTAGCATGCAAAATTATTCTCAGATACACATATGGAATAATTCTTTGTGGTAATTGCTTTGCCTTCCCATAAATTCTGATTATCTCATTCACACATGCCACACATTTTCCTGAGCAGTGAATTGCTTTTAAATCCTTGGTTTTCCATAATTTGAAAAAAGTAAGGATTTGCCCACTGAGACTCTTGACATTATGTAAAAAGCCTTGTCTATCTGCTTCAGTATAACTTCATCCCTTTTCATAGGAATATTCCAAGGTCTCTCTTTCTCTTCCTGAATGATTGACACTGAGATTCAAAGCTGAGTGGCCAAGTAGAAATTAGGAGCTGTGGGCATTGATGAAGAGAGACATTGAGGGAGAGACATATGATAGAGAATGTAGGAAAACTGGCAGGCTAAACAAAGCAATTCACTGTTGGAACTGAATGATCTGTTTTGGTAGAACTTACTAGCTCTTCAAGTAGTAGCATATCATTTTGCATCAAATGTAAATATTAAGTGGCTGCATTAGGGACATTCACATTGTCAATTTTTAAAACTGATTGTAGCAAATGAAATCTATCTAACATTAACTCCAGACAAACAGGTAATGTGCGGTTAAAAAAAAACCCACCATAAATTCAGTGTTCAGGTCAAAAGGCTTCAGAATATGGGTGTCACATTTCAGTGTTGTAATAACTCTACTTTCTAGTCACTAGTTAAGGAATCTAAGTTCAGTAATAGAACGTTTTGCCATATCAAGTAGTAGCATATATGTAGCCAATGAAATAGATCCATTATGTCATACTTGTCTTCAAACCTATAAATACTGTCACCTTTTGAACTTTGTCACCTGTCTTGCAATGCTTATTCATTGGGTCTTGTAGCTGATTAATTTTTATTCCTCTTTTTTAAGTTAATCCATATTTATTGGGTATGGAATCCTTATTCACTATATTTATATTAAGCTATTATTCTTTCTAGATCATTCATCATTTGTATCTGATCTCTTCTTAACACTTTGTTGAACTACAGATCAAGTTTTTTGTTTATCCTTACCATAACTGATCAGAGCAGATAAAAGAATTAGCAATGTTCTCTGGGCTGCTTTATTTAATATGTGTAATGAAATCCATTTGCATAATACAATTTTTCAAAATAATCTTCAACTATTTATTATTTTTGTTCGGAAAAATCTCATCTAAACATCAGCCATAATAATGAGAGAGAAATAGCATTTATAAATGATTGCATCCCAAGGCAATCACTCATTGTCAAGCCTTATAATCCCCGGGATACACATCTATAAAACTATCCTAATATCATTGAACTCAAATGCCTATATAGAGGTAGGCCTTGAGATCTCAAAAGAGAACATTATTTCCATGGACTTCATGTCTTATAACACTCCTAAAATTTAACAACTAGAGATGCCTCTTCCACCTTTTCCCACTTCCAACTGTTTCTTTTTTGCTTGGCTGTTATAAAAGCTATTTCAAGGCCAGATCGGATAATCAATTGAAAAGATACAACAGGGTAAGTACTTGGCTGTATCCATCAAGAAAGATGATTGAACTAAGGGTCCACTCCACAATAAATATGAGATGTAATGGCATGTGGGAAAGTCCCAAGGACACAGGGTGAAGAGATACTGCCTAGGCAATAGAGTCATATAAAGGTAAAGCTTTCTCCTCTCCAGGTGAGTACAACTCTAGAGATTCAATCAGAATAGAGATGGAAGGGACCTTGGAGATATTCTAGTCCAACCCTCTACTCAAGCAGGAGACCCTATACCATTTTAGACCAGTGTCTTCTTAAAAACCTCCAGTGATGAAATACCTACAACTTCTGATGGAAAGCTATTCCACTGGTAAATTGTCCTCACTGTTAGGAAGTTTTTCTTTAGTTGTGGTGCTCATCACTGTTTTTTAGCTGAAAGAGCCAACACTTCCATGGTCATGTGGCCAGCATGAATATATGCCATGATGCACAGAATGATATCATCTTCCCACCAAAACAGGAATACAGTCAGAATAGACATCATCACTTGCATCTTGATAGTGGGCAAAGCAAGAGGCTAAAGCCCATGTCACACTGGTCAAAGGATGCAAAAACGACACAGCGGACGAGCAAAATGTTCCATCCGTTGTTATCCACTCTCAAAAGGGGCAAAAATATGCATAACCGGAGCGGATAACATGGACACGGGGAGGACGCAGGGCGGATGCAAAGTGAATGTGGAACGGAAGCCCAGTGGATGGAAGCGGATGGGAGCAGATGGCGCAACTGCAGGGCTTCCGGGGGCCTTAGCAAAGCGGACACAGAACGGATACAGTGGATGCAGAATGGACGCCGAGCGGATGCACAGTGGATGCACAGCGGATGCACAGCGGAAGCCTAATGGATGCCTGGTGTTAATTGCACATGCGGGGAGGATGCATTGCGTCAGCCCCGCGGATATAACGGAAACAGCTCGGAAGCAGGTCACCATTCAGAGGAAAGACCTGCTGCCAGACACATCGACTGCCTTGCCTACCCTGCCTGCATGTCTGCCTGCCAGCCTTGCTGCCAGCCTGCCTGCAAGCCTTGCTGCCAGCCTTGGTGCCTGCCTCCCTGCAAGCCTTCCTGCAAGCCTTGGTTCATGTCTGCCTGCCAGCCTTGGTGCCTGCCTGCCTGCCAGCCTTCCTGTCAGCCTTGGTGCCTGCCTCCCTGCCAGCCTTCCTGCCAGCCTTGGTGCCTGCCTTGGTTCCTGCCAGCCTCCCTGCCAGCCAACAACCCCACAACCATGAGGAAGCACAGCAAGCCTCAGCCATCTGCTGCCAGCCCTGGCAAGAGGGACAGGGCTACCATCCCATCCCCTGGCCCTCACTCTGGTTCTCCTGAGGCTTCTGCAGCACGGGCTCGCTCGTCTGGGGCTGGCGTTTCTGCTGCTTCTGCTTCTGGAGGAGCTGATCACAAACACTCTAGCACCAGCCACCTCCACAGCACCTGCACCCTTCACCCCTGGGCCTGAGCAACCAAGAGGAGTGCCAGAGACTCTTTTTTGTTGTATAGCTTGTTGTTAATAAAGTCTATTTATGATTCACACCTTCATTTCTTTTTTTTAATAAAGTCTTGGTGGAAACTTTTAGAAATGGTTTAAGCCTTTGCATGCTTGTGGGATGGGTTAAGGTATCAGTGGGATGGTTTGAGATACCTGTGGGATGGGCAGGGATACCTTTGGGATGGGTAATAGCTGTGGGTTAGATAAACCTCCAGTGCAAGCATAGTGGGACTGTATGGTCCACCCTCCCAGGTGCCATACCTACGGCCCTTTATTATCAATAATAATGTAATAATTATCCACACATGTCAACATAAACACAACTCTTTATTAAACACCCTGGTCATTGTAGGCCCACCCAACATACATGGCCCAATCTCATTGGTGTGATGAGACAGGCTGAAGGAAGCATCCATTAAGCATTTACCATCCTGTCTTGCCGCTCCACTGCTCCAGCTGGGGAGTTGCACCAGTGTCTCAGAGATTGCCCTGCTTCTTCGTTTCATGTGAGGCTCTGTTGGGGCCTTGCACATCCTCAGTGTCAGTTTTGCCCTTGCCTCCATTCCCCAGGCTCCATGTCCCCATTGCCTTGTTGGAGGTCCACGAGCCGGTTCTGCAAGATTGGGTAGCGGGTGCGCATGAGATTGTGCAGGATGCAGCAAGCTTCCATGATCCTCCTCACGGTCTCTGGGCAATGCTGCATGATGGTTAGAAGTACCTGGAACCTGTTGGCCAGGATGCCAAAGGCGTTCTCCACCACCCGCCTTGCCCTGGACAGCCTGTAGTTGAAGATCCTCTCTTCACGGGTGAGGCATCTGGAAGTGTAGGGCTTCATGAGGTAGGTTTTGAGGGAGAAGGCATCATCCCCCACAATGAAGTAGGGCACATCTTGTGTGTCATTGGCAAGGGGTCTGGATCTGGGAAGCCCATGATGAGGTTACGTTCCAGCCCCTCCTTGAGGTGACTGGCATTGTATACCTGGGCATCTGAAGATGACCCGTTGCCTGAAGCATCGATGTACATGAACTTGTAGTCAGCATTGACCATGGTGAAGAGGATGATGCTGAAGAAGCCCTTGTAGTTGTGATAAGTGGACCCCGACTTGGCTGGTGCTTTGCAGGCCACGTGCTTGCCATCTATGGCTCCAATGGTGTGGGGGAAGTTCCACTTCTGATACCACTGCTCTGCAACTTTCTTCCATCCTTCTTCAGTGGAGGGGCACTGGAGGTGCTCCTCCATGTACTCTTCAATGATGGCCTGCACCACTTCTCTGACCACAAAGCTGATGATGCTGGGTGGCACCCTCCAGCTGTACTGCATGCTCCTGTAGGTGGTCCCTGAGGCCAGGTGGTGAAGAGTGAGTGCCACCTTGAGCCCAGGTTCCAGGCTGGGTGGGAAGTTGGTGTTTGTCTTGGTCAACCTGGGTGTCAGGCGCTGCACAACTTCGTCAAACATGGCTGGAGGCATCCTCATGAAGTTCTGGAACGCCCGAGTGTCTTCGCTCCTGAGCTCCACCATCAGCTTGTTGTACAGTCCGTCCTCTGCTCTTCTGGCGAACCATCTTCGGACCCAGACTTTTTTTGGGTGCCCCCTTTTCTTCCCGTAGTAGAGTTCACAGAGCCTGTCGATGGTTTCGCACTGTTGCAGAAGGATGGTGGCTGCCGAAAGGACTTTGTCACAATCCACGGTGGACATGACTGGATGCTGTGGAAGAGGAAGAGCCAGATGAAGGCTGCAGAGGTCTGCACCGCTGGGCTGCTGTTCTGAAAGTGTGATGCAGGCGAGTTGCTCCCCCTTTTTATATGTAGTATAGGTTTTCCGCTAGGCATCCTCTAGGCATCCTCTTGGCATCCTGTAGACATCCTTAATATCCAAGATAGGTCCCCTCTGCGAATGTTTTTTCCATTTTAAACGCTTTGTTTCCATTCTGCGTCTGCTAGGCATCCGTTCTGAATCTGTTCCACGTCCGTTCCTCTTCCTCCCTGCGTCCGGGCGGATGCGAGTTGCGCGGATGCGGAACGGATGCCTTGTGGATATATCGGATGCATAGCGGATGCGTAGCGGATGCATAGCGAATGCGTAGCGGATGCAGAATGTACGAACTGGATACATTTTCTGTGCAAAAGTTTTAGGCAGCCCAAAACTTTCGGAGCGGATGAAACATGCATAAACGGATGCTGGACGGATAGAGAGGAAGCCAAACGGAGGCAGTGAGTACATTGCGTTTTCAAACGCATGGCAAGGTTTTTTGTCTGTTTTATATCCTCTTTGCATCCGTTGGTTCAGTGTGACATGGGCTTAACCTAGGGTGTGCTGTGGGGATTTCAATTTGGAAAGGAAATAAAAATAAAAGTATTTCAATGTATATTCCATTCTAAAGAATTTCACAATTACTACATGCAGGTCATGGTGAATTATATTTCAGTTAACCAAAGTCTATAGATATTTCCTTTAAGTACTGTACACAATAGCACTAAACCAATTTAATGGCCATACTCAACCACTAAACTGACTTTAGTGTAATGATGACAAGCATTTGATAATATCATTATAGTATTTGTGTAATTATGCCATTGTGTATTCATATCCCTCCTTTCTCTCTGAATAAATTACATTCAACAATTTATTTTCTGAACCAGTTTCATTTCATCTGGGTAAAATGCTATTTTATCTTTATTATTATTAAATCTATTAGACACACCTTCCCTCCAAATTGCAGTCATAAAATGCTTTAAATATGATGATTCTTATCATTAATTAATTGTCACACATTATTCTAGAAGAGAAGACGAGAAAGAAGAAAGAATAGAGAGAAAATAGAACTGTTTGGCTGTAATTACAAAAAACTATCTGAGATATGTTTATAGTTATAGTGTTGCACACTTTGTTTGATGCTCCTTTATCATACTAGTCATCACACCTAATCACACCTTTGCAGTTTATGTATAGGCTCAATATCAGAAATAATTTTGGACAGACACTATTGGTTTACAAACAAGTAGAACAAGAATGGCAATGATGCATGGGTTGTACTTTTCATGGAAGCAGGGAGATTCATGCTTTTCCCTGCATGTTTCTATTACCTGCTGAATGCTATAAATAAGACCAGTAGGTAATCAGACAGAAAAGAGATATATAGTGGCATTGAAAATCCATTATTTGTGCTATGTAACCTTTGAAAATTAATTAACAAGAAGAATGAGTGAAATATTTGAATTTATCTTCAATTCTATACCACACCATATATATTATTTTCAGTTATGCCCAAATATTTCCTGAGTCCTGAGGCATTAATTTAAACAATGGTTAGTAAGATTATGTAGTTCTCTAAATGATGGTGCTACAATGATTAGATAATGAATAATAAAGCAGGAATAATAAAGATAAGATACCAATGTGGCAGAGGGTATAAACTCAATTAAAAATGATATTCAGAACGTCCAATATCTAGAAAGCGATAGCAAGCTTTCAACCCCATCATGAACTATCTTGGGAGAAAATAAAATGCTATTTGTCTTTGTTTATAGGTCTTTTCAGGAATTATAAAAAGCTGTAACAATCTAATCTCATTCAGGAATTGTAGGACCAACTTTGTTCCACCATCTTCATATGTTTGTTGATAACATTTGTAATGCAGAATTTTATTATCTTTCAGTCATTTTGTAACTGCAATAAATTCAAAAACCAAGCAACTCATCTATATTAATATCACCAACATATTTTTGCTTCAAAAAAGGAAAAAGAAAAGCAATTTATTTTCCATCATTTTGAAGAAGAATATTTAAAATATGCAAAAGAAGTTTTCATGATGGCTTTATTGTTGATTTCATTGTTTAAAAATATATAATTGTTGTTATTGTTGTTATTATTATTATTTAATTTACTCTATGCATGGCTATTTGTTGGATTCAAGGCTTGATTTATAATTTTAAATTTCATTTTTTAGAGTGTAGACGCCACAGAACAAAATATTTGCTTCTGTCCATTGGGTAAAATTTGGATTTTAGTTAAGAAGTTCCAGTTTCTCAGAAGTCATGATCTGAGCTGCACTTGGCTACATTGAGTAAATATTCACATTTTCTCATTCATGATATAATTAATTTGATGTTGGTGTTGCCTACCAAGTCATGTCCATCATTTACAATTATTGGATGTATTGCTAAAAAGACTGAATTTATATGACATTTATTTGTCTTTGTTTGTCATCATATTTTTCAAGAATATTCAAATTTCATTTTTTTATTCTGTGCCAGTATCTTTGGGCTTCAGTGCAGGACTACCACATATGAAAAAATGTTCCCTGTTTCTTTTTACATTTCCACCAATTTGGATTCATGTTAGGAGACATTTTCGCTATTCTCAAGGGTGAGAGATGCCATCTATAAAACATTTTATAGGCATTTTCTTTATATGCTGCTGATCTTGTAATTTTATTATTCGTTGTCCAAACCTTTCCCATTCTAATAATGTAATGCTACATCCTTTGTTTCTGCTCCAAGCTATCATGTTGCCTTTGACTACTTCCTCTTCTAATTCTGTCTCTAGTAAATAATTATAAAATTTAGTTATATTTTTTTTACCTGGACCTAATACAATTTTATCTATTTGTTGTGCCTCAGTATAAATTCCAAAATTTTTGTTGTCCTGGCTATATCTATTTTGAATTTGCAAGTAAGCCCACCAGTCTACTTGTAGCCCCTGTTCTTGGAGAACTTGCCATGATTTTAAAGTTCGTTGTGCATCAAGGTCTTTGTATTATATCATTTTATTAAGACCTAGATAGCAGCTGCTACCCATTACCAGTGAGGAGGAGGTGGAATCCACACCTCTGTCTGATCAAAGGATACGTAGAACAGAGCAGAGACTGGCACAGCACTCAGCTAAACTAAGCAGGAAATCTTACCTCTCATGATGGTCATTGCCTACTTAAGCCAACATATTGGCATTGCCTACTTAAGCCCACCCAGAAGATTTGAATGTTGCTGGAGCATTGTAGGCTCTGTACTGTGTATTCTGGTCTTTTTAACTCCTGGACTTCTGAACTTTGTGTATGCCTATTGGACTTGGTTACCCAGTAATTCTTGTTGAACTGAGTTTGGAATCTGGATCTGTGAAACAAGAGTGCTTTCTGAGGACCTGTTTGGAGGGCTGAAAAAACACCTGTAAAACTCTTGCAATATGTGTTCCATCCGGAAAGAAGCCCGTGAGACCGGGTTCCAAACAACAACTCTTTATTTCAAACCGCTAGGTAAAGAAACGGAACATAGCCCAAGCCACGGCAGCCCTTTATATAGCGGCTAGCCTGCTGGCTTGTGGCCAATGACAGTTATTTAATTTTTCCTGCCATTTGGCAGCTTCCTGGATTGGTTCCTAGTGAACCAATCCGTATGTGGCCTTTTTGGCCAATCAGAATGAAGTACTTGGAACCTACCAAGTTCCATACAGAACACCACCACCCCTTTAGTTCAGTCCGACATGGGTGACATAGTTGCGCAGGTAGGTGGGGCTTTTCATAGTTCTAGTTGACCTGCGCGGCTCAGTCTTGTTTTGGTCTTCAAGCGGTTCAGACGGGATCGCTACTTCTCTTGACCTTCTCCATGGAGCCTCCTGGAAGGGTGAGTCAGTCATGCTACTCCCGCCTGAGTCTCTCGGGCCAGTTGAGATGGCCCCGCCGCTCCCTCCTGGTTTGGCCAGGTTGGTTGAGCTGGCCTGGCTGCCACCTTCCAGGAAGGCCTCACTTCACTCTCCTGCTCCCGGACTTCTTTCTTGGGGTTCATCTAACTGTGAGTGCTCTTTTTGTTTGGTTAGATTGTCATTTTGCAGAGTTTGTTGTCTTGTTATGGGAGGTTCATCTCTCCTTTTTTTATTTATTTGTACTTCCCCCCCTCCTTGGTTGTTTTTTCATCAGAATTTATTATTTTCGTTTCTGCGGTGGTTTTTCTTTCGAGGTTGCAGGAGCGAAGCTGGTCTATGTGCCGCTTCCATTCCCTCCCATCATCCAGCATTAGTTGGTAGGACCGGGGGCCTGTGACTTGTGTGATGGTAGCTGACAGCCATAGAGGGTCCCCGGTAAGGTTCTTGGCATAGACTAGGTCACCGATTTCGAAGGTATGGTATTTGCTGGAGGAATCGGGGGGCTTGTCCCATGTAGAGGTGGGGTGTAACTTGTCCAGGTAGGACCATAGTTTCCTACCCATTAACAGTTCAGCCGGGGTTTTATTTGTAGTGCTACTAGGGGTAATATGTTGTAAGGTTAGGAGTCGGTTGAGTTTGTCCTGCACGTCCCCCATGTCCATTCTCTCTAGGCCCTCCTTAGTATACCTAACTATACGTTTGCCATTCCCAGCTGGATGAGCTGGTGTGGTTAAGGCGTGACAGATACCCTGGGCAGACAGGTATTGTTCAAACTGCAAGCAGTAAACTGAGGCCTGTTGTCTGAAACTAGTACATCTGGTAGCCCATGCATCGCAAACAGTTTGTTGAGCTGTTTTATGATAGCCTTGGTAATTGTGGAGGCCATGAGGAGGACTTCCAACCAGTTCGAATATTCATCGACCACAATCAAAAAGGTGTTCCCCTTTGTTGGCCCAGCGAAGTCAATGTGCACTCTAGACCAGGGCCCCGGGAGTTTCCCAGTCCCGTATTGGTGCCTGTGGGGGGGTAGGCCTCGCTTTCTGACAGGCATGGCATGTTGCAACCCAGTGTTCAATGTTTTTGTCCAGCCCTGGACACCAGACTTAACTCCTGGCCAGGGTTTTCATCTTAACTATGCCCGGGTGACCCTCATGCAACATGCCTAGGAGGGTTTCTTGTCAACTGCTTGGGATTACCACCCTGTCACCCCATAAGATTCACCCCTTTTTGATAGACAGCTCGGTCTGTCTGGTACGGAAAGTTTTAAAAGTCTCATTTTTTTTATTTTCCTCCAGCCAGCCTTTATCTACCCAATTTAGTATTCGCGCTGTCAAAGGGTCTTTGGCTGTGGCTCTCGCAACATCGGCTGCAGTCAGCGGTAGCTCCTGGCAGGTCTCAAGTTGAAATGTGGAGGTAGTTGGAGCAGGGTCGTCTTCTGTGATGGGCAACGGGGAACAGCTCAGGGCACTGGCATGCGAGATGGCTTTGCCAGGTCTATGGAGTAGCGTGTAGGAGTAGGCAGCGAGGAATTCTAGGAGACAGAATGTTCAGGGTTGGCTTGTTTCCCTCTCAAATTCCAAGGAGAGGCTTGTGGTCAGTTACGATAGAAAAGGGTCGACCGTAAAGGTATTCATGGAATCGTTTGACCCCGGCGACAATTGCCAGGGCTTCGCGATCAAGTTGGCTGTAATTGCGTTCTGACTTGGAGAGTGTCTTTGAGTAAAAGGTGACTGGTGCCTCTCTGCCATCTGGAAACTGGTGACTCAGGATGGCGCCAACCCCAAAAGGTGAAGCATCACAGGTGACTGTCAGAGGCAGGGTGTTGCTAAACTGGATAAGAATGGTGTCTGACATTAATAGGTCCTTCATACCTTGGAAGGCACTCTGTTCCCGGTGGTCCCATGTCCAAGCGGTTTTTTTATCTAGCAACTGATGTAGGGGTTCTGCTGTTGTCGCCTTATGGGGTAGGAACACATTGTAAAAAATTATGAGGCCTAGGAACGCCTGGAGATCGGTTTTGTTTTTTGGTCTGGGAGCATCTTTGATAGCCTTCACCTTCTTTCCGCTTTCCGCCCTGGCATTATCGATGGTGACTGTCTGATGCGTTTCTTCTCTGTCACCGGTTCTTTTATTGCAGTTCCATCATTTGCTGGCTTGTCTGTCATCATGTCTGGGGGGATGCTGCCGCATCTTTTTGGACTATAGCTCTTTTTGTTGCAGCAGACCCTTTTGATGTGCCCCCTTTTATTACAAGCCCGGCATATTGCGTTGAGGAACCTGCATTCAGATTGTGGGTGATTGCCTCCGCAGCCCACACATTGAAATTCCCACTGATTCCTCCTCTTCTCGTGCCATTTCCTATCTGACTAGAGTCTATGGACATCTTTTTCGTCTTCGGTGTCACTCTGGGTTTCAACGTCCTCATGGTGGGTTGTCACTGTGGGCTATTTCTTTCCTCCCTCTGCCTTCTTCTCCCTGCTTTGGGTCGGCAGGTCTGGAACTGCGTTCATTTGTCACATGGTGGCTGCTGACTTTTTCGCTGCTTCGGGGGTGGTTGCCTCAGCAACGGCCTCGGCCACGGTTATGTTCGGCCTGTTGAGTAGTTTGCTCTGAAGGGTAGAGTCTTTCAGGCCGAGGACTACATGGTCTCTCATAGCCTCGTCCATGTTTTGAAACTCACATGCCCCTCCAATGTGTCTCAAAGCTGCCACAAAGTCTGCTATGGTTTCATCCTCCTTCTGGTCCCGTTTGAAAAATTCGTGTCTTTTGATTAAATTGGAGACCACTGGTGTGTAGTGTGTTCAGAGCAGTCGGACCAGGTCATCTGCTTGATATCTCTGGGTTTCACTAGCACCTTCGTGATTTTGAATACAGCCGGTCTGCAGTGTGTAAGGAAGACAGCCCTCTTCCTTTGATCTGAGATTTCTTCCATCTCATTGCTTTCTAAGAATATAAGAAAGTGATTGATATACGATTCCCAATCCTCTACATCTGGATTGAAGAGTGCGGCGGTGCATTGTTACCAGCCATCTCTTTTCGCTCAGTTCAGATCGCCGTGTGCTTCGGTCTTTGCTTCTATGATGATCCCATCTTCGGCACCAGTGTTCCGTCCAGAAAGAAGCGCGTGAGACCAGGTTCCAAACAACAACTCTTTATTTCTAACCGCTAAGTAAAGAAACGGAACATAGCCCAAGCCGCGGTAGCTCTTTATATAGCAGCTAGCCTGCCAGCTTGTGGCCAATGACAGTTATTTAATTCTTCCCGCCATTTGGCAGCTTCCCGGATTGGTTCCTAGCAAACCAATCTGTATGTGGCCTTTTCAGCCAATCAGAATGAAGTACTTGGAACCTACCAAGTTCCATACAGAACAATATGTGTGTGGGGAGCATTTTGTTTCTATCTTCTGATTGATGGTTTATGTGCCACCAAGTCACTTTCAACTCCTAGCAGCTGCAAAAATAGATTTTTTTTTCCATGACGTGGTATCCCTAATGTGGCTTTTGAAGTCTTCCAGCATCACACTCATTGCCATGTAATTGAATTCATCCTTCTTACTGCTGGTCATCCTCTTCTTTATTCTTCTACATTCCCCAGGATTAGAACCCTTTCCAGACAATTAGAATTTACATAATCTGTCCAGAGTAGGATAATTTGAACTTGTTATATCTTGTAAAATATTAATTATACCATAAAGAGTCAATTTGCTCAGTTCAAGATGAGATGGGATTACTGGGTGACAATCTGAGTGAACTAATATCCATTAGTCATAAAGAGAAAGAATATCTGGACAACTTTCTGAGTTTAGGTAGATCCTATTGAGATCTTTTAAGTGGAGAGACCCAAAATATGAAACTTTTTTTTCCCTAGACATTTATACCTGGTATTCTTTTTAATACTTTTAGCTGCTAGTAAAAATTCCTGCATTTTTGGTGGTTGTTTATTATTTAATATACTTTTAATTGCCTTTGTTTTACTTTGTTATTTTAATTTGCATTGCTGCCTAGTTTTATTGGGGAATCCACCCACTCATAAATACATGTGTGTGCATACACACACATATATTTCCAGTCTTTTTATTAGTGTTTCTGAACTATTATTCATGCCTAAGGATTAAATATAATATGAAAGAATAAAAGTTTTAAATAAATATAGTGATAATAGTTCAGGAGGTTATAATTTTCTTTGTTCTATGTTTTGTTTTATTTATGTTTTTTTTTCAGTCATATCCACTCTTTTAAGGCAACATTTTATAAAATGCTCAATGTGTAGAATGTAGCTGTTTGTTTGATTCCTTTTCTTTCTTTCTTTCTTTCTTTCTTTCTTTCTTTCTTTCTTTCTTT
>BLBF01000040.1:19495233-19512785 GCA_015471245.1 Laticauda colubrina
TTCCTTCCTTCCTTCCTTCCTTCCTTCCTTCCTTCCTTCCTTCCTTCCTTCCTTCCTTCCTTTTTTCTCTCATTGGTAGTAGGCAGGGAGAACAAACAAAGAATTTGTTTTAAGAACAAATTTTGTGCAACATAGGGGAATAAATGTCCCATGCATAGTTGCATCAATGGAATTGGAGTCTGTATGTTTACATTAGCATAAATCAGAAGAGCAATATATTTTACACTTATTTCACTTTAGCTTCAAGGGGTTTATTATAATTAAGCAATGCAATTTCAAAAGTAAAACAGCACAGAAATCAAAACAGATGCTGCAGAGAAAACAATTTAACATTTCTTCTGATTTTCTTCTGATCAAAAGACACAAACTTTTTTTTATTTTTCACGCCAAAATCTGAATGTGTGGTTTTTTCCATGCCCTGGAATGAGAGGTTATATAATATATATATAAGACTGAGCAGGTTTTTTGGCATCAGGAGATTCAGCATTAAGCAGGAAGGTCTGAAAAGTACTAGTATCCACAATAATTTTGGGGTTTGGTTGATATCGCTCTTGCCTCTGGGACTTCTTATAAGGCAGATTGCTAAATTGTGGAAGCAATATAAAAATGTTCAATTGAATGTATTTACTGGCTTTTTTCCATTTTTTTTTCTCACTGAACATGTAAAAATCTTATAGATAAGTATGAAAAACAAATATATGAAAACTTTAGCAAAATACTACTTATGTGTGCATCTATAGTCTGCAATTCAGTTTTCCTTTATCCAGATGAAATAAATGATAGTATAGGACTTACTACAATTTCTATAAAAGTGCCTGCTGGAAATTAAGACCAACTGTCCATATCTCTATAACCCTTCATATTTTAGAGGGTGAAATTACAATAACAAAGTTGGGTTTAGGTTCACTGTCTTAAGTTCAATGCAGGAATTCATATTAAAACATCCATAACAGATTGCTGACCAATTGTTGCTTGAATACATTGATTGCTAAAAGTCCACTTTTCTTGAGGTAATTGATGTTAGTGTTCAACTGCTCTTACAATTACAACATTTGGTTGGAATCTGCTTTCCTGTAATGTGAAACCATTTTTCATTGTCAGTTTCAGTAGAATCCTTCTCTACTTATGCAGCTTCTGAGTGATTCAGGAATCTGTATAATTAGAAACATGATAGAGAGGGTAAGTTCAGATGGTTCAGTCTTACTTCTCTGCCTGCTCCTTCAAACATAAAATTCTGATAATTTAGTTGGAAAAATGGCTCCATAGAATTTTAGTCAACACAATATACTCAAGGACCATATTTCAGAGATGTGTCATGGTCTTTACTTCCTCCATAAGAAAGGTGACCACGCAGGACTTAAATTATCACATTTCTATTCATTTTAACCTTATAAATGCCTTCTCAGGCAATGAAAATTCTCAGTCAACAAAAATACTCAGTCAACCAAAAGAAAGGAGGACATTCACATTTTCCCCCTTCTGTATAGATCACTTTTATGAGATCAGTAAAATAGTGTTTTCAAAAGTTTGAAAAAGACATATCTTCCTAGTACTCCTTGGAACAACTCCGGAACTGAAAACTTGCAGTGATTTATCTAAGCTAGAAGATTCTCTATTTCTCCTCGAAATGAAATTATATGATTATTTTTTTGAATAAGGCTATTATCACCAAGTGTGCTATTTTTCAGTTGAGGTGGGAATACAAACAAAATTTCCCCCTTGTTACCAGTATCAGACTATGGTGGGATCATGCATCTGTATTTGTACTTCTCTTTTCTACAATCTCTATTCTTAAGGCTTTATGAAGAGAAAGATGTGGCAGTAGATAATACTGAAGGCAGGTTCCATTCCAAACAGCCAGATGCTAAAAAGCAAATTGTGGCAAAATTTTATCAGATCTCTCTATCATCTATCCATCTATCTTTCTATCTTCTTCTTTTTCTTCTTCTTCATCATAATCATCTTGTGTTGTTTTTTTTTAATATAGCCACCCATCTACTTCAAAGGGGACTCTGGATAGTGCACAAATAAAATAATATTAAAAGATAGAAAGAGTATACAAAATTTATAATTTTAAAAGGCAGAGACGATTTTAAACTGATGGGGTCTGCATCCTGCCATCTCTGCCTGATTTGGTGTGATGGACTCCTATAATGGTATGGAGATAATTCTGTAGATAACTCAGCCCTATGCCATAAAGGACTTTAAATACCTTTACTTGGGTAATATCCACAAACTTCATTATTTAAGACTCTACCAGAAAACATAATTGTAAAATAAAAGTCTAAGATAGTATGTCCTTATTTTTTTGGGTTTTGGTTCTAAGCCTTGTCTGACTATCTACAGATCCTTATATCTTTATGGATTTCATTATATTGGTTATTCACTGCTGGTATTCAGCTTGGACTTTCAACTGCACTGTGACTATACCTTGATCTTTTTTTAAAAGTGATTTTGAATGCTGCTTGACTTTTCAGTGAACTCCATAAATTGAAAATATCATTTTCATAAAAATTGTCTAGGACTTGCCTCCTGCACTATACTTACTGAAAAATCTACTGCTGTTAAATAAGATTAACATTCTTTTGCATTAAATCTGAACTCCCCCTCCATCTTCATCATGTTAGACAAAACTATAATGAAGTAGATATTGATATCACTGTGAACTATGTTGAATGAATGGGATATAAACTCATTTCTCTGTAAATTAATCTGGTTTATGATTTCATGACAACACTGCACACAAACCAACCAATTTTAACCTAACATGTTTTATGAATGAAGTGCCTATGGTTAGTGTGTCAATCCTGAAGCTGACCTGACTGAAGCCATTTTGAGGCTTCAGTGTTGCCACACTGGAGCTGAGGGGTAGGAAGGGAGGAATAAAGATAGAGGGTGCTTATAATAAAAAAAATACTTTCTACTGGGAACCAAGGGCATTTCCACAGGTGGCCGGCAGGAGGAGGACCAATATTGCCTGACAACCAGATGCCCCCCCCCCTCTTTTTAATAAAAAAATTATTTGGTTTTTACAAAAACATAATACAAGTAAAATTTCTTTTTTTGAGAATAGCATGGTCCCGGGTTATCACTTCTCTATACAGAAACAAATTCAATTTCATATTCATCTATGTATTCTATTCCATATTTTATCACTATTTTAACATTTTCTCAATAATTTTTCCCTTCCCTTAGTTTTCTCAATCTTACTTTTAATTATCATATTTTTTTCTAAATTCAGTTATATACATCTTTTTCTAAGTTTCAATACCTTTCTAGTCATTATATTTATATTTTTGTCTGTCCTGTTTCATATTTTCTTTTCTCATTAAACAAATTTTTCCCTGTAGTTACTAACTGGAGTATGACACCTTTGTATCTTTTAATTTTTACCCATTCAACTCTTATTTAAACTTCAATTTATGCCTTTACAATTATAACATTCAGTATAACACATAACTTCCAGTTGAATTCTGCTTGGTGCATTCTTAAAATACGCACTAAGTTCTTAAAGAAAATATATATATATATAACAATAATAAATAAAATACTTATTCTATTCCAATTTTGCTCTATCATAAAGTTATAATTTTTGACATCTTTAACATTTCTTTTCAATAGGGCATCATACTTTATTTTGTTTATTTATTTTTATTTGTCAATTGCTTACAAGATAATAGATATAAGTAAAAACATAGTTATGAATACATGTATACATGTAAGAAAAATAAAAAAATATATAAAAGGAACAATAGGACAGGGACATTAGGCACATTGGTGCACTTATGCATGCCCCCTACAGACCACTTAAGAAAAGGGTGAGGTCAATCGTAGACAGTCTAAGATTAAAGTTTTTGGGGTTTGTGGAAAAAACCACAGAGTCAGGTTGAGTATTCAAGACATTAACCACTCTGTTTCTGAAGTCATATTTCCTGCGATCAAGTTTGGTGCGATTAACCTTGAGCTTGTATCTATTGTTTGCTCTTGTGTTGTTATGGTTGTTATTCCTAGAACAAGTGTTTTAGGTACACTTATATTTCCATAATTTTTTCATGTTTCTTTCATGTTCCTCTTCACTTAAATTTTTATAACACATTTATAATAATTAAAATGTTCCCCTCCTTTCCTAATTTCATTCTCTTTATTTCATTTATTTATTAAGCATTACATTACATTAAAATGAGTATTTTATCTGTCATTTTAATCAGTTGATTGGACTATGTGATTGACTGTTTGGGAAAAGGGGAAAACTTTTACTTTTAATTAGGTGAAAATCACCGGAATATTCTGAGTCAGTTTTCACCAGCTTGTGCCAATTTGATATGTCCAATAAACCAATTCTTTGAAAAACCTACTTTCCTCGAAGCTCTGTTTATTATGGAATCTGGAATTATGGAATTATTATGGAATCCTGACAGTTTATGAATTAATGTATAATGAAAGCCCAGAAAACTTGATTAAATCAGCTAGGATGATTGAGATTTTCCAAATAGTCATCAATAAACAATTATCAATAAATCTATTATTTTGGAGGTTTAGGGGTGTCAGACTACATAATTGGACATAGTTTTGTATATTTCTTGAAGAGAGGAGTTACAATACAGGGCAGTGGTGTCAAACTTGTGGTGTCACGTCATTCACATCACATGTCGTGATTTGTTTTCCTTTTGCTAAAATGAGAGTGGATGTGGCCAGTGTGTGATGCATCTAGCCTGCGGACTGTGAGTTTGACATCCCTGATATAGGTGATCTCATACTGAATTTTCATAAGGAAAGAAAATATTTCAAAAAGAAAGTTTTATTTCAGCACAGAATTAATATTGAAAAATGATCAATATTAATGATCTGTTTTTTGAAATTGCTCATCCCCAAATATGTTTACCTTGAAAATGTACAGTTGGTGCTTGACTTAACAAAATTGGGACAACAAAATGGGGAGTTAAGGGTTGCTGTGTCCTCTCTCTTGCAGTGCTTGGAGGCTGGATGGGGAGCAATGGGTTGAAACTGAACCCTTGCAAGACTGAGTGGCTCTGGGTTTGGGGTTCGTTGGTTCAGGGAGAATTACCACCGTTAGTCTTGGATGGGGTGGCACTACCCCAAGCAGACCCTGTGTGTAATCTAGGGGTTTTCCTGGACTCACGACTCTTGTTCAAAGAGCAGGTGGCAGTTGTGGCCAGGAGGGCCTTTGCACAAATGTACATTGGGCACCTTTCCTGGATTAGCAGTCCCTACTCACAGTCACTCATGCCCTGGTCACTTCCAATCTTGATTATTGGAATGCACTCTACATGGGGCTGCTCTTGAAGAGCATCCAGAAGCTCCAGTTGGTGCAAAATGCATGGTTTTATGTAGACCTTGGTGTGCACATGTGTCACCTCTCCTGCAGGAGCTGCATTGGTTGCCAATTTGCTTCCGGGTGCAATTCAAGGTGCTGGTTGTCACCTTTAAAGCCCTCCTTGGCTTGGGTCCAGGTTATCTGAGGAAACATCTCTTGCCAGTGACATATACCTGACCCATTAGAGATAGAAGGCAGGTAACACTGTAGGTCCCACACCTGAGGGAGATACACCTGGTGGGACCCAGAAGAAGGGTCTTCTCTGTGGTGGCTGTGTCTCTCTGGAACATTATTCCCCTAGAGATTAGAATGGCCCCCTCACTAACACTCTTCTGAAAGGCACTGAATACCTGGTTTTGCCAGTGGCCTGGGGAACCCAGAGAGGGATGGAGCCCATCAAATGGCTAGTGGGATTTGCTGTCATTGGGGCGGGAGGTGAGAGTTGGTTTTTGTTTTGTTTTACTTTGTTTTGTTTTTTGTTTTGCCAAATTTTGTTCTATTGTATTTTACTAATTTATTTGATTCTTTTTCTTAGTTTTTTATTATTTTTATTTTTTGTTTTAAACAAGGTTTTACATTGTGTAAGCCACCTCAAGTCTCCATGGGCGAATAGACGGCAATATAAATTAAATAAAATAAATAAATACATAAATAAATAAATAGATAAATAAATAAATAAATAATTTAGTAAATCATTCAGTCATCAAGTGAATATGGCTTGCCCCATTGATTGCTTGTCGGAAGCTGGTTGTGAAGGTAGAAAATGGTGATCACATGATGATGGGGTGCTGCAACCATCACAAATATATGATGGTTTCCAAGCACCCAAATTTTGATCATGTGATTGTGGGGATGCTGCAATAACAATAGCAATAGCACTTAGATTTATATACATTTTACAGTACTTTACAACCCTCTCTAAGTGGTTTACAGATTCAGCATATTGCCCCCAACAATTTGGGTCCTCATTTTACCTACCTCAGAAGGATGGAAGGCTGAGACCACCTTGAGCCTGGTGAGATTTGAACTGCCAAATTGCAGTCAGCCAGCAGAAGTAGCCATTAGTGTAAGGACTGGTTGAAGTTATTTTTTCCCCAATGCATTGTAACTTCAAACAATGGCTTACTGAATGGTTGTAAGTCAAGAACAACAGCTACAAAAAAAAAAAGAAAGAAAGAAAATAACCTGAAGGTTTGTCACTACCTCTAGACTTGGAGTTTTGCTTTCACAGAATGAAAACAATAATAGGCTATGAAAACAGGATACAATTTGTTTCAGTGTTTTACTTCCATCACTGAATGTGATGCAATCTACTTCAAACACATTAGTATTTTTTAACGTCAGCAAAATTCTGGCTGGGGAATTCTGAGAGTTTAAGTCCACATATCTCAAAGCTTCTGAGGTTGATAAACATTGACTCAGAATATGGAAAATGATTTTTTTTAGCTCAACAAGCCACTTTAATTTGAGACAAATATCTTCTGCACATGTGCACCACAAGCACCAAAGATCATGAAGCAACATGGAACATAGTGGTACAATAATTCTGATCTTATAAGCCAAAATATTATGAAATTTATTGTATAGATCTGTTTCGTTGACTGGAATTACCCCACTGAAATCTTCCATATTCCTAGTGAGTACCCATTTTGACTTTATGCTTCTTCCAGCTCCAGCATTTCTCTAAGAGCATATAATTTATACAATTAATAATTTGACTGTGCTATTTACACTCAAATTTCCATGAATGGTTTCCCAAGCAGGGCTTCACTATTTCTCTAGCAGTTTCCCCCAACAAATGTAAATACTAAGTCTATTGTTTTCTTTCTTTCCTGTTTGTATTATTGGTTTTAGAAAAAGTGACCTGATCGACTTGCTGATGATTAGCATGCCAACAAATAATTTTTATTCCATAAACATGAAACAATAAGAAAAAAATATAGTTTTAATCAACAAAATAAAAATTAAATTATCTTAGTTTATAATTACTAACTAGTTTTCTCAATAGAAAGAGTAAAACTTCCAGATACAACGTACATTGTTTTCAGCATTACTTTCTCAAAAGCCTGATATATTCATTAGATGCAGATATATCCAAATATCCAAATTCATGTGCTATGACTTGAATTCTCAAATATATGAGTACCTGACCTTTTCTGAACATATGCATTAATTCTATTTCTTAATGAATATCACTCTCAAAACAACTTATTTGCTGTTTCCAAGAATTCATTATTTTTGTGTTGGTCTGTTTATAATGACATAAATATCAAATGGTAAGAAGGCATGACTCTGACACATCCACAGGTGGCAGAAATTGCAAATGGATTTAGAAAACCATCCTATGATTTTTGTTGCAAACAATACCTTTCTAATAGATGTTAATGCATAGTGCTGACAGGTGTAATTCAAAAGCTGAAGGATGGTAATTAGTCTATTTGGCAGGTGAGGAACTAGAACACTGGCACAGTTTAAATGGAGAACATCAAAATATGAATGAGATTTCCAGGATTGTACAAAGCTAAAACCATTATGTGTGTTTAAATAAATATATTTAAAAGAAATAGAATAGCCTCTTGAGTTTCAGGACAGAATTATTCCAATAATAAAAGTAAATACTGGGGCAATCTGATAACTGAGGGTCAAGCAGAAACACATCCAGTTTATTTTATCAGCTTGGCTGAGAGTTTAGTCATCATGAAACCTGTATCAAAACACATTACTGTGATGACTCTGACTAATTTATCCCTTAGGCATTACTGGGAAGACAACAATAATGATAAACCTGAGTTTCCCTTGCAGTAAAATGAAGAGTAAGCACTGAAGACAGGCAACAATTATCTCTGGAAATAGGAGAAAGCCTGTTTTTAAACAATTTTAAAGGCAATCAAGAAGTCTCTAAAGTGGTGTTAAGGTCTACTTCTTAAATAGCTCGCTAAAGCTGTCAAAGCAACATATAGTGGAAAGTCATACATTGTCTTTCTTTCAGGAAACACAAGGTGGCACCATGCCTAAGAGAATCTAATTACACACACACACACACACACACACACACATTATATGCAAATTGTATTAATGTATAAATTGATAATAATCACTTAGAACAGAATAACAAAGTTGGAAGGGACTTTGGAGGTCTTCTATTCCAATCCTTTGGCTACATCATTTCAGACAAATAGATGTCCAATTCCTTCTTTAAAATTTCCAGTGTTGAAGTCCCCACAATTTCTGGAGACAATTGTTCTACTTATTAATTTTTCTAAATGTCAGGACATTTTTTTTAGTTCTAGGTTGGCTCTTTCATTGATTAGTTTATTCATTAATACATTAATTTATTGATTTTAATTCATTTATTTGATTAATTAATTTATTAATCATTTAATTAAGGAATCAAAATTAAAATATCTGAGTAACTTTGGGCTTATCCCAACATATGATTTAATTATTGTCCCTTTATCTTGTATTGTTTTATGCTATTATATTTTTTGTATTGTTCTTTATTTTAACAATTGTAAAATATTCTCTGAATTGGGAGACATATACAATTAATATATTATGGTTGGTCACACAGTCAGCCAGATTTTTAGAGCTGAAGAAGCTTCTTGGATAAGAAGCAAAACATCTTCAAAAAACAAACAAACAGAAAGTCCAGTTGCTTCTTGAAAAAGCACCTTTGGATTTATTTCATTAATTTAAAAAAGAATCTCAACAAAATACAATTTACTTTTGAAAAAAAAATAAGTCAAAGCAAATTATGCAACTTAATATCTTATGGTTGGCCACATCGTCAGCCAGATGTTTAGATTGGATTTGGCATTTTTATCCATGTATCAAGCTCATATGGAGGCCATGGTGAATTTTCTATATTACCTTTTTTCTTCTGGAATGAAATGAGGAAGACAAAGAAATTAGATTCTTGGAGAGGATTATTAGGGCATGAAGAATAAAATTTATCTAGAATCCACCTTGAATAGACAACAGTGTGCTAAATGCTTTTTATTTTTTTAATATAAGCTGAACAACTTTTGATTCCCTTTTTATTTTTTAACTGCCATTCCTTCATGGTTACACGTTTACCTCATGGTTATTCAGCAGTGTGCCAATATTTAAGAAGCTGCCACAGAGAAGAGGGGTTTCCAAAGTAAGGCAAAACAAAATGGATGGAAACTAATCAAGGAGAGAATGAAGCTAGAATTAAGGAAAAATTTCCTAACAGTGAGACAATTACCAAGTGGAAAAGTTTGCCTTTGGAAGTTGTGGGTGCTCCATTTTCAGAGGCTTTTAAGAAGAGACTAGACAGCCACTTCTCTGGAATGGTATAGGGTCTCCTGTTTGTGCTGGAGGAGTTCCAACTCTACTATACTGTTAATATTAAAGAGAACTTCAGAAGAAAGAATATATAAAATGGGGATTTATTTTTCAGCAAAGGAAAAGAGGTTACAAAGCAAGGAATACCAAAAATAGTTGTTTCAGTGTTATAGTGGACCATGACATACATCAGCTGAATCATCTGCAATGTTCACTTGGAGCTCTTTGAAAGGAAATTAATAATGAGGAAGAAGGCCAACTCACATGAGTTTTGTGCAGAAAGAGAACTGTATAAAAGAGAAATTCACATAAGTAAAACAATCACTTCAGTCAACTGGTGTGCAGCACCTGCACAGTATGTTTGGAAAATATAATTTGTTTACTTGTATGAGATTATTCAGGTGTGACTTGTTTGAATATTTAAAAGTGTCTCTCAGACATAATGGAATATCTGAAAAAAAAATCACTGAAAAATTATTTGTAACTCAACCTCTTTATTGCTACAAATATACTGTTTTCTTTGGTTTGACTTGAAAATATGGTTCACCAAACCAAATGTGCCTGTCTAAGGAGGGAATATTAAAAAACAAACAACAAAAGTTTATGCCCTTCTAGATTCACAAGAGTCACGTATTCTAGGCTTATACACATACAATATTATTTTATTTAAGCCACTTTAAGGCTAGGTGCAACTGGCCGACGGACACAAAACATATGCATAAAGGACACAATGGACAAGCAAAATTTAGGGGGTGGCTCCATCCATTGTCATCCGCTCCAAAAAGTGGTGAAAATTTGCATAAACAGAACAGAAAAGAACAGAAAAGAACAGACAGGGATAGTACGTAGCGGGGATGTTAAACGGATGTTCATAGGAAGCCTAGCGGATGACAGCGGATGGAAGCGGATGACACATCCAAAGGGCTTCCGGGGGAGAATTGCGAAGTGGACACATAGCGGAAAGGGTGGGTGCGTAGGGGAGGATGCGGATACATCACGGACACCTATAGGAAGCAAAGCGGATGCATATCAGATGTATATCGGATGCAAAGCGTTCACTGCGCATGCGGGGAGTATGAATGGTGTCAGCTCCACGGATATAAAAGGATGCAGCTCACACGCAGTCAGCATTCAGAGGAAAGACGTGCTGCCACATACATCTTCAAAGAACACCATGGTTCGTCAGTCAGGGAAGAAGAGGAAGCCAGTGCCTACTCGTGCCAGCCCTGGCAAGAAGGACAGAACCAGCATCCCACCCCCTGGCACTGACTCTGAAGCTGCTGGTGCTGCTGGTGCTGTTGGTGCTGCTGGTGCTGGTGCTGGTGCTGCTGCTGGTGGTGGTGCTGCTACTGGTGCTGCTGGTGCTGCTGGCACTACTGCTACTGCTACTGCTACTGCTGCTGCTGTTACTACTGCTGCTACCGGTTACTGCTGCTGTGGTGGACCAGCCCAAGGCCCTCAAAGTCCTGCTGCTGAAGTCCCTGCTGCTCAAGCCCCTGAAGGTCCTGCTGAAGCCCCTGCCAGAGGGAGGAAGAGAAAAATGAAGGAGAAGGGAGAGAGGAAACAGAACACCGTTTCCGAGGACCATGAGGAGGAGGTGCTGGAATGGCTGAGGGAGAACGAGTACCTGTGGAGAAAGGGTCACAGACTCTATCATGACACCAAGAAGAAACAGACAGCTTGGAGAGACAAGACAGAGAACCTGGGCTACACTGCAGATGTACTCCTGGGATGGTGGATGCACATGCTCACCTGGTATGGCAAGCTACACCTCAAAAAATCTGGGCAGGCCCCTGTCAAGCTCACTGACCAGGAGATGTACGTCATGGCCAAGTGCAGCTTCCTGGAGGGTGAGGTCCACCACCGAGGAGCAGCCCCTCTGACAACGCTCTCCCTCAGACAGCCCACAGACAGCCAGTCCTCTTCCAGCCAGGAGCCAGCTACACTGTCCAGGCAGGTGTCTTCAGAGGGCCCCATGCCAGAGACCCCCCTGACAGCTGCACTCCCCATGCCACCAGACTTAGAAGATCCCCTCTCACAAATGGAGGAAGAAGCGACAGCCACCAGAGACCAACGCACCCCCAACCCCACCCGCAGCTCCACAGGATGCAGGCAGAGAGGCAGACTGGAGGGCCAGAGCCACACTGTGCTCTTGGACATCAGGGACACAATGAGGACCAGCACAGAACTTCTCTCTCAGCTGGTCCATTTGGACAGAGGATCCTCCAGCCGCCAAACTTTCATCACTACGTGAGCCACACCTTGAGGGATATGCCTGAGGCCCAGTACGAGGTGATGAAGGAAAAGATCACAGCATTTCTGCACAACCCTCAAGGCCCAGCTGAACCTGCTCCGACCTAGTCCAGGTCTGGTCCTCCACCCCAGGCGATGTCATAGACCTTCCACGAGCTTTCAACAGCCTCTCACCTACCAAGGCTATGACTACCAGGACTTCCCACAGCAAAACCAGCCCTTCCCAGTCCAGGCCCAGGTTCATCACAAGCCACAGATGCCATACTTCACCCAGCTGCAGACCAGACTGCCCCACTACACTCCTCCTTCCTCCACCCCACAGCCAAGCCCCTCAACAGACAATCTGTCATCAGTCTTGTGCCTGACATCCCAGGTAATTGATGAAGGGCCTCTCAATATCACTGGACTGAGTCAGCTCTCTGAGAGCTTCCTGAACACACCATCTCCTGTTGTACTCTCAGGGCCAAGCACTCCAATGGCGCCTCAGACCAGCACTCAAGCCAAAGCCACCTCCACAGTCCCTGGCCGCTTAACAGCTGAGACCATAGACATGAGTCAGAGTGACTGAGAATAGTGCCAAAGACTGAGTTGTTACTTGTTCACTTTATCTTTGTTTAAGACACTTTACTTGGTTCATTTTGCTTTTTTAATAAAGTCATACAGTTTACCTAAGACAGTTAATAAAGGTTATATTTGCTTAACACACTTAATTCAGTTTACTTGGTTCATTTTGCTTATTTAATAAAGTCATAAAGGTTACCTAAGAAAGTTAATAAAGGTAATCTTTGCTTGAGACACTTGGTTCATTTTTTTTTACTTAATAAAGTGTTGGTGAAAACCTTGACCAAATAGTTAAGCCTTTGTATGCTTGTGGGATAGATAAGGATAGTTGTGGGATAGATAAGGATAGTTGTGGGATAGATAAGGATAGTTGTGGGATAGATAAACCTCCAGTGCAAGCATAGTGGGACTGTATGGTCCACCCTCCCAGCTGCCACACATATGGACCTTTATTATCAATAACTATTTATTCATTGATCAACACATTTCAAAATAAAAAAAGCTCTTTATTAATACCCTATTCATTGCAGGACCACTCAACATACATGGCACAATCTCATCAGTGTTATGAGACAGGCTCAAGGAAGCATCCATTAATCATCTATCATCCTGTCTTGCCACTCCACTGCTCCAGCTGGGGAGTTGCACCAGTGTCTCAGGAGGTTGTGCTGCTTCTTCCCTTCATGTGAAGCTCTGTTGGGGCCTTGTACATCCACAGTGTCTATCAGGTTTCGTCCTTGCCTACATTCACCAGGCTCCATGTCCCCATTCCCTTGTTGACAGTCCACAAGTCTGTTCTGCCACACTGGGAAACGGGTGCGCATGAGATTGTGCAGGATGTAGCAAGCTTCCACGATGCTCCTCACAGTCTCTGGGTGATGCTGCATGGTGGTGAGAAGTATCTGGAACCTGTTGGCCAGGATGCCAAAGGCGTTCTCCACCCCCCGTCTTGCCTTGGACAGCCTGTAGTTGAAGATCCTCTCTTCACGGGTGAGGTATCTTGAAGTGTAGGGCTTCATGAGGTAGGTTCTGAGGGAGAAGGCGTCATCACCCATGATGAAGTAGGGCACATCTTGTGTGTCATTGGGTAGGGGGTCTGGATCTGGAAAACCCATGATGAGGTTGCGTTCCAGCCCATCCTTGAAGTCACTGGCGTTGTATACCTGGCTATCTGAAGCTGACCCATGCCTGAAGCATCGATGTACAAGAACTTGTAGTCAGCATCAACCATGGCAAAGAGGATGATACTGAACAAGCCCTTGTAGTTGTAATAAGTGGACCCTGAGTTGGCTGGAGCTTTGCAGGTAACGTGCTTCCCATCTATGACTCCAACGGTGTGGGGAAAGTTCCACCTCTGATACCACTCTTCTGCAAGTTTTCTCCAGTCTTGTTCAATGGTGGGGCACCTGAGGAGCTCCTCAACATATTCTTTAATGATGGCCTTTACCACTTCTCTGACCAGTTTGCTGATGGTGTTGTGTGGCACCCTCTACGCCAACTGCATATTTTTGTATGTGATTCCAGAGGCCAGGTGCCGCAGAGTCAGTGCCACCTTCAGTCCAGGGTCCAGGTTGGGATGGAAGTTGGTGCTCAGCTTGGTCAACCTGGCTTGGTCTCAGATGCTCTACAAGTTCATCAAAAATGGCTGGTGGCATCCTCATGAAGTGATGAAATGCATGAGGGTCTTCATTCCTCAGCTCCACCATCAACTGGTCATAGAGTCCAAACTCCATTCTTCTCACGATCCATCCTCAGACCCTCACAGCTTTTGGACGTCTCCTTCTTCTCCTTGTGGATAAAAGGTGAAACAATCTGAACAGGGTTTGGTTCTGGTGATAAATGATCGCAGCTACCATACGGACTGTGTCATGATCCATGGTGGAGAACAATGGTTGATGTGGAAGAGCAAGATCAAGGGTGAAGAGGTCTGCACACCACGGCTGCTGGACTCATACTGAGATCCAGGTGATTTTCTCCCCCTTTTTATAGGAAATATCGGTTGTCCGCTAGGTGTCCTCTACATACTCTAGACATACTGCAGACATCCTAAATATCAGAGATACATCCCAGATACAAACATTTTGTCTGTTTTAATCCTTTATATATGAGATGCATATGTTTACATCCTTTCTATTTCCGTGCTACTAACGCTGTGTGGATGTTCCGTGTACCTTTCGTTTTCTCCCTCTTTCTGTTTTCAGCTGCAGCGGATGTGAGTTGAGGGGATGGCCAGAGAATGCCGAGAGGATACAGCAGACGTTTAATGGATAATAACGGACATAGAACGTTTGTTGCCCGTATATGCTGTGGATGTACATCGCACGTGGCGGAACGTTCATCCTTTCACAAAGTTTTGTGCAGTTCAAAACTTCTTGCGTAGATGAAATCTCAATGGACGGATGCTCCAGTGATAGAGTGTTTGAAACACGTATGCAATGAGTACACAATTGATGTATAGCGTTTTCCAACGGATGGCAAGCTTTTTTTAACATTTTACATCCTCTTTGCATCCGTTGGTGCAGTGGGACAGGGGCTTTAGAATAGATCCATCTTAATGTCATTGTGTAATATTTACAATTTGAGAATTAACATACCATATATTTCTGCTAGAAGTCAACAGTAACATGTAAGGTAAGTTTGCACTTCGGACTTCTTAAAAATGTAAATAACTTTTGTTGGAAGGATTGCAGCATGTAGGAAGTGGGAAATTATTCTTCCCACCTGCCTTTGGCCTTGAATCCTTTCTCAGTGATTGCTATTTACATTAGGAAATAAATGACTTTATAAAAGTTTTTCTATCAGTGTAAATAGCTTCAGCTACTGAGGAAAAATTTTCTCAGGATCAGAGCATAGGAGGAAGATTAAGCTACCCATCTAGTGTGCTGTGATCTTTATGAGGTTGACTTCTTCCCAGCAGTTGAAATTTGTGCTTAAAAGCAATGGACTATGATTATAGAGAACACTACTAATGCAAATGTGTATTTTACTTGATCAGTAAATAGTTCATTTGCCTTTGTGGACCTCAAGAAATTTCTGGACCAAGACTAATAACAACAAGATAAAGAAATAGTGCTTTGTAGCTCCAATGTATTTATTGTAAGCTATCCAAAGTCACTTATGTCTTTGGAGATTCTCAGTTATTCAGGTCATGGTTATCCCAAAAGTGCTTTTTCAAGAGGCAACTGGACTTTCTCTGGTTTCTTTGAAGAAGTTTTTCTTCTCATCCAAAAAATGTAAGTGGAATCCACAGTATAAAAATGTAATGTTAGATGGATGGATGGCTAGATGGATGGATGGCTGTCTGGCTGTCTGTATGATAGATGGATGGATGGATGGATGGATGGATGGATGGATGGATGGATAGATAGATAGATAGATAGATAGATAGATAGATAGATAGATAGATAGATAGATAGATAGACAGATAGACGGATAAATGGATTGATGGATAGGGAATTTTGGAAGCTAAAATCTTCAGATAGAAGGTTTTCAAATGAAGAAAGCTATAATGTTTCTGTGTTCCTTCTATTGATATACATTCCCTTGAATATCAGATGACTGTATTTTCAGAATAAATCAACAAATCATCCAATGAACCAGCAGAAGTTTTGTCCAATACATTATGAAAAATATTTTCTTTGTTCCTTCCCCCTTAAAGTGGTTGACTAAAGCTAGTTATTCCAGTCCACATTCCAGGTAAGAAGTTAAAAATCAACCATGTATACTTCCTTGACATAGGCATCAGATCTTACAATTAGTTATACACATTTGTTGGGGGTCATCAAAGGCATTTTTCACTCTGGCAATGAGATTAGTATAATTTTCCATATGAAGATACTTATGTTGCTCATTTCACAGCTCTCCACTTCTAAAGACTAATTATACATTCTATTCAGGAGCAGCTTGTGCAACATTTTCCTAACTCCTGGTCTCAAAATGATATGGAATTCTATTGAATAATGAAATCTGTAAATGTCTTGGACTTTCCATCATATTTATTAGGCAAAGAATTGGATGATTATAGAACAACAGTTGAAGTTGTCAGTCAGGCAATGGATTCCATTTCCTGAGCTGTATGATACAACAGATTATGAAAACTGAATATGGTCCATCTTTTTCAATAGTTGGTTCATCATCTGATTAAAATACTATATCAAGACTACCAACTATTTCTGATGCTATGATGGAACAACTAATACAAGAGCAAGGTAAACCTTTGAAAGTAACTTTTGAGGATATTATTTATATTCCTTAAATATGATTTGATGTTTCTTCAGCAGATGTGTATTTATGCCATTAAGGGAAAAACAGATTTGACATCAATGGCCAAAGTAATTTGGGAAACACACATTAACTAAATCTGCTTTGCAAATCACAAAAAATCCTTTGGATTAAACTCTGAATCCTTATGTGAAACCCTTCCTTCCTTTATTAATTCTTTGCTTTGCCTGTAAAGCATATTATTTTTCAGGTAGTTAACTTAAATCTATCTGTATCAATATCTCTATTTATCTAAAGCTTATAAAATTAGAGTGAAATCCAAAAATTGAAATATAGAAAGTGTCATGCTTTAAAAGCCAGACAGAATTTTGGTGATTATTTATGCTTATTCACAGTTGTATTTTTGCCCTGCATCAAATAGCATTGTTAATTGCTTGATTGGAGGAGGAAAACAGTGATTTCTTTTGATCAGTTCGGGTCTCTGAACAAAACTTTTCCCCAAGTATAATAATTTTATGTACTTAATACATCTTTTAAAAATAGCAGAAGGCAAATTGATAGAACATCATCTTTCATTAGACAAAAATAAAAGATGTAGGAATCTAAAACAGAATAGCAATCAGTGTAATAAATCATGACCCATATATTTTTTCTCCCTGATCTTTCTAGTTCATTTAGAATTTTAATTTCTAAAACCACACACTCACCAATGACTTTGGCTATCTTACAGATTTAAAATAGTTCATAGATAAAGAACAATAAAACTAATACAATAAGAATTATAACATGATAACTGTTAAGCCTGGGTTCCCCAACCAGGGTTAGGGAGACAAGCTAAACAGAATGTGCAGCGTTAGTCAGATAGGCACACAGA
>BLBF01000040.1:19552785-19570436 GCA_015471245.1 Laticauda colubrina
GCTATTCATTAGCAAGCTGGGTTTCACCTGGGTGCCTGGTGGGGGGGTTAGGTTGGAGCTATCAGAGGGAGTCTGTTTTTGCCCAGGTATTTGCCTGGCTTGTGGCATGGAGATCTTTCTATTTGAGAGTGCAGGCTTCCAAATGATTGACAGTCTGGTGGAATCATCTCTTCTATTCATGCTTTCAGGTCTTTTTTCAATCTCTATGGCTTCTCTGATGATTCTGTGGCTGGGGCTTTCTATAGTGGCTAGGGTTTTAATGCCATTGAAGTTGATGTTGTGACCTGTGGTTTTAATGTGTTGGACTAGTGAGGAGGTATGTTCCAGCTTTTTTACTGCATTTTTGTGTTCATCCAGGCAGGTACTTATTCTTCAATTGGTCTGTCCAATGTATGTGGCCGGGCTTGATGCACAGGGAACTTCGTATATGCCTTGGTTTTCCAGGTCAATTTTGTCTTTGGGGTTTTTTAGGATGGCTGCTATATTTTTGGCTGTTTTGAAGGCAGTCTTGATGTGATGCCTGTGTAGTATCTTACTGATTTTGTCTGTAATACCTCTTATGTAGGGCAGTACAGCTGTTCCAGAAGAAACCAGAAACACCAATCAAACAAACTCCAAGTCCAATAAACACAGACCAAGTCTCCCAACCAATCAGGATGTAGAAAAAAAACATCCTGCCACAATAATAGGCTAGCTTCAAATTTGAAACCAATGGCTGTGAGACTCTGACCCGCATACAAACTCAATACAGAAGCCTGATGATGGCAGATGAGATTCTGCTGAAACATTGCTATAACTTTAAAAGCACTACAATGACGTGGGATAATACTGGAAGGAAGTTGAACAGCACACATGTAAGTTCCCACGAAAACTTAAAAAAACAAATATCTGACCTCTACAGGGAGGAAATAAATAGTCAGATTTGAGATAGGGATAATATCAATTGCACTTAGACTTGTATACCACTTCACAGTGCTTTACAACCCTCTCTAAGCACTTTATAGAGTCAGTACATTGCCCTCAACAATGTGGATCTTCATTTTAGTGACCTTGGAAGGATGGAAGTCTTGAGCCAGTGAGACTCAAACTGCTAAACTGCTGGCAGCCAGCAATCAGCAGAAGTAGCCTGCAGCACTGCATTCTAACTACTGGGCAAACTGTGACTCTTAATTTATTAAACTTCTATGCCACCTAACTCTCAGTGACTTTGGATGCTCACCATAATTAAAGATGTTGCTTTAAAACCAGTAAAAGATAAAGATGGTGTGATGAAGCAATAAAATATCATTCTCATTCAGCAAAGGCTTGCATGAAGGATCAGTCTTCTAAACCAGACCAGAATGGAGGTGGCATTCATATATCAGGGGGGAACTGCATTTGGAGACCAAGCACTACAAAAGAAATTTTTGGGTCCCAATAGATGACATTGTTTACTCAAAGGAACCTGAAACCCACCACACTTGCAGGATCAAGTCACTAAAGAAACTGCAATGAGAAACATGTGATGCATCTAGTCTCCAAACTAGATGTTATGTATGACTTTATAGACAGTAACTAGTTACCTTCAATCACAACTGGAAGCAAACTGCCAACCAGGTCCATTCATGTTACTTTGGCACACTGAGGTATGTTCATTACTGCTTACATCACTGCATTCTGAACCAAAGTGGTGGCCATTGTATATTTCTAGAACATTTTTTAAGAATATTTAATTTACCAATCTGCCTTAATTTTGAATTATTCCAACTCTTAGCAAGCATATAGGTAGATTTTCCTTTTGGAGGATCTCTTCCCACCCTGTTCCTTCAAATCTTTGAAGAGTGGAGTCATAACTATCCATTGCAAGCATAATTGAGTCTACCCTTGTTGCTGGACATCCTCTTCCTCTCTTTCTTTTCACCTTTCCAAGCACGGTAGCCTTCTCCAGAGATTAGCTCTTTCCCCCTTTTCCTGATAGCTGATTCTAAAATACAGAAGCTAACCACAGCACTTCCATGTCTACATTTTCAATTTGAAATCTGTGGTAGTTGTCCTATTGTGATTAACTTTATCTTCTTCATATTTAATCTTAGCAATTTAATCTTAAAATAATGGATGAAAACTGAACAAAGAGATTCAACCCGGAAATAAGGAGAAATTATCTGACAGTTAAAGCAATCAACCAATGGAATAATTTGCCTTTGGAAGTTGTGGGAGCTTCATCACTGGAGGCTTTCAAGAAGAGGCTGGATTGCCATCTGTCAGAATTGGTGTAAGGTGTCCTGCTTTGTTGTAGAGTTGGACTAGATTACTTACAAAGTCCCTTCCAACTCTGTTAATCTATTAATCTGTTTGTGCCATACTGTGATCCAACACTTTCAAACACCCTTTCAGAGCTCTGTATAAATGTTTTGTTTACTATCATAGGATATTTAGTTCCTGCTTCTTACTACACCCCAAACTGAGTTATAGAATTAATCCTCTGGTATGTGTGTGTGTTTTTTTAATGTCTTTGAGTCAAATTTAACTCTTGGTGAGCACCTGGACCAGTCTCTGCAGGGTTGTTTTTTTTGTAAGATTTCCAAAGTGGTTTGCCACTGCTTGCCTTCTAAGGTTGAGAAAGTGTGACTGGCACAAGGTCACCCAGATGGCTTTATATTTAAGGCAGGAGTAGAACTCATGGTCTCCTGGTTTCTAGCCTGATGCCTTAACAGCTAAACCAAAATGGCTCTTGCAGTATTAACTGTGTCGTACTAGAAATAAATCTGAATTGGTTTTCAGATTTTGTGCTGTTGAACAAGCAAAGGTTAAATGGGAATGAATGCAATGGAAGAAGATAAGATAAGAAGATAAGAAGAACTTTATTGTCATTGTACAAGTACAGCGAAAGTGTGGATGCACATAATCTATGCTAGATTATGCTAAATTATGTGCCAGAAAGATGGGGAAAGCATGTCTATGGAGATTCTCAGTCATACAGTTCATAGTTGTCAAACAATAGGAAAAGCATGTCATCATCTCTGTTAAATATGATCATAATGTATCTGGATTATTTCTAATGTGATTCATTGAGTTAGTTTGGATTTTCAGTTTAATTGGCTCAGTTTGAAGCAGGATATCTAATCTGATAACTAAATTCAACTTTCCAGTTAGGATTGGAGCTTCATACAACCCTGAAAGAAATCTACATTATTTTCACTCCACTTTTAAGAGAAATGTGAAGGTTTGTGGTTGAGACCTTTGCCTGCTTATTGCATATGTCTAATAGAACCATTCAATCAATGATATATTTTCATATAAAAGAGGTTACTTCACTTTCCCAACAATCATATCATTTGGTTGCATCATTCTATGCTGAACATTATGCTAGAAGTTATTCAGATTGATGGATTGGTAAATGACAAAGTGCTAATCCCACTAAATTTTTAAAATATACACAGCTGCTTTGAGCAAGCATTCTAGCTGCCAGTTATGTTCTATTATTTACTCTTTACTTGCTGAAGTTGAGTTACCACCTTATCTGGCAAAGTCTCCATGTATAAAAAACAACAACTCTATTAATTAAACAACAATTCTATTAATTAAAGAGCCAGTAGAAAAAATTGAAGATTAAAGGAATTTCTCATGTGGGAAAAAAAACATCTTGCCATTTTAAATTTATCTTCCCATACAGGTAGCTCTCTACGTATAACTAGTCTCATAGCAGTTGCTCAAAGTTAGAATGGATCTCCCCAAGTCGACTTTACAACCTGGTTCCAAAGTTCCAACATCTAATCACGTGACCATGTTTCAGGCACTTAGCAACCAGCTTACATTTATGGCTGTTTGCAATGTCCTGTAATCATGCGACAACCATATGTTTTCCAACATTTATTTCCAAAATGGGTATTTGATTCTGATTTTTGATAAAACGATTCTATAGCAAATAATTGGCATTTGTTATCAAACAGATGTTATCCGAACAGGTCATGAATTCAGGTGGGTTATGTGACTATCTACCTAATGAGCATTAGAAGCATGATAGATAGATCCATTATAGTTGGTACTTTTATTTGAAGAAGCATACAATTGTACCACCACTACTGCCTTGTATTCAATCTCTCTCTCTCTTTCTCTCTCTCTCTCCCACTCCTTCTCTCTCTCTCTCTCTCTCTCTGAAATTTGAAGTTTGCTTGCTTCGCCTGGGAAATGTTTTCTAACTTTGAGTATGCCCATAAAACCTTTATTGAAAGGGCAAACTCGATTCACATATCTGGATTTCACTGAATGAGAAGTATGCATGTAAAATAAATATGTTAAAGAAAAAGAAGACAAAAAAATGAAACAAAACTGAAATTTACTATGGATTTTTACAAAGAGTGTTGTTTTAGGAAAGTGCATTAAAATGTGTATGTTGTAGATGATACTGCAATTAGAGTACCAATTGAAGCAATTAAACCAATCATTTTTAAGCCCATGTCCCATTGCACAAACGGATGCAAAGAGGATGTAAAATGGACGAAAAAGCTTGCCATCCATTGGAAAACGTGATGCATCTGTTGTGTACTCACTGCATACATGTTTCATATGCTCTATCTGTTGAGCATCCGTCCACTGAGATTTCATCTGCGCAAGAAGTTTTGAGCTGCACAAAACTTTTTGAGCGGATGAACTTTCCACCGCGTACAATGTACATCCACAACATATACGGGCAACAAATGTTCTATGTCCGTTGTCATCCATTAAACGTCCGCTGTATCCTCTGGGCATCCTCTGGACATCCTCGCAACTCACATCCGCTGCAGCTGAAAATGGAAAGAGAGAGGAAATGAAAGGTGCACGGAACGTCCACACAGCATTAGTAGCACGGAAATAGAAAGGATGTAAGCAGATGCATCTGTATATAAAGCATTAAAATGGGCAAAACATTTGTATATGGGATGTATCTCAGATATTTAAGATGTCTGGAGTATGGCTAGAGGATGTGGAAGGACACCTAGCGGACAACCGATATTTCCTATAAAAAGGGGGAGGAAATCATCTGGATCTCAGTATGAGTCCAGCAACTGTGGTGTACAGACCTCTTCACCCTTGGTCTTGCTCTTCCATTGATCTCTACCATGGATCGTAACAAAGTCCTTATGGTAGCTGCAATCATTCAACACCAGAACCAAGACCTGTTCAGACTGTTTCACCATTTCTACACAAGGAGAAGAAGGAGACGTTCAAGAGCTGTGTGGGTCTGAGGGTGGATCGGGAGAAGAATGGAGTTTGGACTGTATGACAAGCTGATGGTGGAGCTGAGGAATGAAGACCCTCATGCATTCCAGCACTTCATGAGGATGCCACCAATTATGTTTGACGAAATTGTAGAGTGTCTGAGACCCAGGTTGATCAAGCCAAGCACCAACTTCTGTCCCAACCTGGACCCTGGACTGGCACTTACTCTGTGGCACATGGCCTCTGGAACCACATAAAAAATCTCCAGCCAACTAAGGGTCCTCTTATTACAATTACAAGGGCTTCTTCAGTATCATCCTCTTTGCCATGGTTGATGCTGACTACAAGTTCATATACATCGATGCTTCAGGCAATGGGTCAGCTTCAGATAGCCAGGTATACAACGCCAGTGACCTCAAGGATGGGCTGGAATGCAACATCATCATGGGTTTTCCAGATCCAGACCCCCTACCCAATGACACACAAGATGTGTCCTACTACATCATGGGTGATGACGCCTTCTCCCTCAGAACCTACCTCATGAAGCCCTACACTTCAAAATACCTCACCCGTGAAGAGAGGATCTTCAACTACAGGCTGTCCAGGGCAAGACAGGGGATGGAGAACGCCTTTGGCATCCTGGCCAACAGGTTACAGATACTTTTCACCACCATGCAGCATGACCCACAGATGTGAGGAGCATCATGGAAGCTTGCTGCATCCTGCACAATCTCATGCACACCCGCTACCCAGTGTTGCAGAACAGGCTTGTGGACCGTCAACAAGGGAATGGGGACATGGAGCCTGGTGAATGGAGGCAAGGATGAAACCTGATAAATACTGTGGATGTACAAGGCCCCAACAGAGCTTCACATGAAGGGAAGAAGCAGCAAAACCTCCTGAGACACTGGTGCAACTCCCCAGCTGGAGCAGTGGAGTGGCAAGACAGGATGATAGATGGTTAATGGATGCTTCCTTGAGCCTGTCTCATAACACTGATGAGATTGTGCCATGTATGTTGAGTGGTCCTACAATGAATAGGGCATTAATAAAGACCTTTGTTTACTTTGAAATGTGTTGAACAATGAATAAATTGTTATTCATAAAAAAGGGCCATTTGTGTGGCAGCTGGGAGGGTGGACCACACAGTCCCATGATGCTTGCACTGGAGGTTTATCTATCCCACAGCTATCCTTACCTATCCCACAACTATCCTTACCCATCCCACAACTATCCTTACCTACCCCACAGCTATCCTTACCTATCCCACAACTATCCTTACCCATCGCACAACTATCCTTACCTAGCCCACAGCTATCCTTACCTAGCCCACAACTTTCCTTACTCATCCCACAACTATCCTTACCTATCCCACAAGCATGCAAAGGATTAACCTTTTTTTCAAAGTTTTCACCAACACTTTATTAAGTAAATAAAATGAATCAAGTGGAGCCACCCCCAAAATTTTACTCGTCCGCTGTGTCCTTTTTGCATACTTTTTACATCCGTCGGCCAGTGGGACCTAGCCTTTAGTAAGTGATGTATGTCCACTCAGGACATAAGAACAATTAGTGTAAATTTCTAGGTGTTTGAAAAAAATGGCTTTACAATAGACAGTAATGAAAACTGAATATCTAAAATTTCAATATCTAAAAGGCATGGAAAAATAATGGTGATATTAAAAGAAAATAATCCTAATTCTTTTTCAGGCAAAATTAAGTCAATATTTGATAGAGATTTTTCAAAGTAAAGCTTTGATATTAAAAAAAATTGAAAACCAAAACCAAGTATCATTTTCACTGTTTTTTTTTTTTTATCTAAGGTCAGAACTGTTTTATAACATATTTTCCCCTTCTTCCAGGCCATGTAATATTTCCATAAAAGTTCAAAAAGCACAGGCTTTCAGGGATGTATGGACTTCTGAGAGATTTCGCTGATGTTGTCCATATTATTGTGACTTCCACCAGAATCCTCATAGTTTTCAATTCATATTGGGAGGAGGAGTATGCCGTCCCCAACCTTAGAGAAAATGTGATTTTATGGGGGAAAAAGCTATCCGTAGGCTGAAAGCTGGTCCTATTGAATTAAATATAACTTTTTCTGCCACTTCGTATCTTGAGATGTGGAAAAAACAGTGACCTGAATAAGATGACTGCTGATCCATTCCAGTCTGTCTGGCTAGAAAATATATATTTTTTATTGCTATAACTACAGCTCCACCTAATTGTGAATTTTTGCACCATTTGGGAATGGACAGTTATTCATGAACTACATGTAAATTAAATGTAACTACATGTATAGAGCACTTATATAAGATATGTGTCCATGTATAGGATTCAGGAAGGAGGGAAATTGCTCCCTTTTCTCTTTTTCCACTGTTACTGGATATATTTAAAAGGAATTGGACAGGAGCTGAATTTACCACATCTATTGCAGATCTGTAAAAGAGTATTATTATGTTGACTTTTTTTTGTTTTTCATGTCTTCCCTAAGTTATCCTACAATGGGATTTCTTTTTGTTTTGTTTTGCAATGTGACTCACTGAGTCAGCATCTTTACTAATCTTTGATAAGATGGTTCAATTTATTTAGCATTTGTCTTGCCATTTATTTACCCTAAGTCCAATGCATTAGTAATGTTTTTGCTAGCCATGTATTATGGTATTGTTTATTGTTATTGTTAGGGATAACATTGTTCACCCTAACTGGTTTAGGTGAAATAATAACTATGAATCATAGTTAGTGTATGTTAGAGTGTATTCAGCTTTAACTGTGAAATAGCAATTAAAGGAGTGGTTAAGAAAACAATATATAAGTAGCAAGACTACGGCTTGCTCTCTCTCTCTGGCTTTGATGATCCCTGATTACTGCTTGGAATCAAGACTGCATAGCTCGAACGGGAGAGACAACAAAGGACTGATTTATAAGTGAACTGACATAGGATATTCTACATGGACTTTGCTAACTGAATATCCCTGAATGGACTGACTACATGGTAAATGACTATTGGACTGTTATTTGACTATGCCATAAACTTATACTGGAATAAAATATATTCTTGATAGCACAAGCGTATCTGTTATTTTTACTGTATGTTAATAAACATACAAGCTTAGCTCACTCATTTATCTGTGTGCCTATCTGACTAACGCTGCACATTCTGTTTAGCTTGTCTACCTAACCCTGGTTGGGGAACCCAGGCTTAACAGTTATGCACAAATAAATAAGGAAGGTCAGAAACCTGGTAACAACTTGCATAGAGTTGAATTGTTTTGCTATGTAGGTGTTCTGATCCAGCTCCCCAAACATGACAAACCCTCCGAAAATAACTCAAATATTCCTTTGTTAGGAGTACAAGCAACCCCAGCAAAAAGTTTCTCTCTCACTGCAGGCTAACAAGTCTGTCCAGCAGGGAGGTGAATAGTTGTCTGCCACATCTATTCATCTCTGTCCCCTGCCTTTTATCCCAAAATCTAGAGTTGGGCTTCACTAGCAGCAGTGGCTCTTCCTTCCCAAGGATTGGTCCACATATTTCCACTGCTCTCCTCTTATCTTCCTTCTGTGCATCCACATGTCAGGCACTGGACCCAGCTGTTCCTCTTCTTCCTCATCAGCCATCCCCAGACCTGGGGGCTGTTGACTCTCCATCTGAGGGCTGATGGATGGCCCAGGCTCTGCCTCTCTCTCTGCCAGCTCCATTCCCTCTTCCCCTTGGATCTCCCAGTTTGCCCTGATGCTGACCCTGACTCCCATGTCTCCTCCTTTGATTCAGCTGCTGGAGGGACTGATGGTCAACAGGCCACAACAACATTATTTCCAGCAGCCTACACCAGATAAGCAAGAATTAAAACCAGATATCAAATACAGTGGTGCCTAGGTACTCAACTGCTTCAAAACTTATTGAATTTATTACTCAACACATTTTTATGTAAAATGTTTGCCCATGGATTTCCACTGAAAAGAATATGTATGTATGTATGTATGTATGTATGTATGTATGTATGTATGTATGTTAGAAAAGGAAAAAAGAAGCCTTGCCTTTTAAGGAATAGGGAAAGTTCTTTCCCTTTGTGGATTCAAATTTCCAGTCTGGGAGAAATACAAAATGATTTGGTCAGCTGCATTGAAAGTCAGAATCAGTTTATTAATAGGAAGGCAGATAAGAAATCTCACAGCGTTCCTAGGATTAATCTAATAAGTGAGTAGGAAAACCTCTCTTTTATACACTTCAGGTTCTTTGATTTGTGTGTGAAGTCTTTGATTTGTGTGTGTTGAATTCCTGTCTCTTTGAGATTAGGATCTTTTCCTGGGATCTTGGTTTTATGGTCCTGATCCTTTGTAGTTGCTTGTTTGCTATCATGATTCCTTCCTGACATGTCTTTTGGTTTGCTTTTCACAAGTTTTTTATAGTTTGCCATCTATTTGATTTCTATGGGAAAGGATTTTAGCTGGTTTGTAGGGTTTTTTTCCTCTGTATCTCATGCCTGTAATTTTCTCCTTCCTTTGTTGTGAAAAGTCAGCTGCCTCCAGCTATTTTAATAGCCCTACTTGACAAAGTGTGGGTCCTGTTTCCCTAGAAGAGGGGGGAATCATAACTTCTAATGTATGCATGTATGCATGTATGTATGTATGTATGTATGTATGGATGGATGGATGTTTGTTTGTTAGATACTCAGTTGGATACTCAGTGTATCTGCTGGAGGGGCTGGCAGCCAACAGCCCAGAATAGTAAGATTGATACATTTTTTTACAGGAGAGATAACAATCCTTCGAGTTAAATCATCTGCTTTCAGGCTCAGAAATGCCAGGCCTCCAAAATTGTGTTTGATACCCTGGTACCAAGTTGCTTAAGCCCATGTCCCACTGCAGCAACGGATGCAAAGAGGATGTAGAATGGACAAAAAAGCTTGTCATCCATTGGAAAACGCGATACATCTGTTGTGAATTCATTGCATACGTGCTTCATACGCTCTATCCGTCGAGCATCCGTCCACTGAGATTTCATCTGCGCAAGAAGTTCTGAGCTGCACAAAACTTTTTGTACGGATGAACTTTCCACCGTGTACGATGTACATCCACAACATATACGGGCAACAAACATTCTATGTCAGTAATCATACGTTAAACATCTGCTGTATCCTCTGGGCATCCTCTGGCCATCCTCGCAACTCACATCCGCTCCAGCTGAAAACAGAAAGAGGGAGGAAACAAAAGGTACACGGAACGTCCACACAGCATTAGTAGCATGGAAATAGAAAGGATGTAAGCGGATGCATCTCATAAATAAAGCATTAAAATGGACAAAACGTTTGTATCTGGGATGTATCTCGTATATTTAGGATGTCTGGAGTATGGCTAGAGGTTGTGGAAGGACACCTCGCGGAATACCGATATTTCCTATAAAAAGGGGGAAGAAATCACCTGGATCTCAGTATGAGTCCAGAAGCCGTGGTGTACAGACCTCTTCACCCTTGGTCTTGCTGTTCTCCACCATGTATCAAAACACAGTCCTTATGGTAGCTGCGATCATTCAACACCAGAACCCATCCCTGTTCAGACTGTTTCACCTTTTCTACACAAGGAGAAGAAAGAGACGTTCAAGAGCTGTGTGGGTCCGAGGATGGATCGGGAGAAGAATGGAGTTTGGACTGTATGACAAGCTGATGGTGGAGCTGAGGAATGAAGACCCTCATGCATTCCAGAACTTCATGAGGGTGCCACGCAACAGCATCAGCAAAGTGGTCAGAGAAGTGGTGCAGGCTATCATCGAAGAATACGTGGAGGAGCTCCTCCAGTGTCCCACCACTGAAGAAGGCTGGAGGAAAGTTGCAGAACAGTGGTATCAGAGAATGGAACTTTCCCCACACCGTTGGAGCCATAGATGGGAAGCACGTGACCTGTAAAGCTCTAGCCAACTCAGGGTCCAATTATTACAACTAAAAGGGCTTCTTCAGTATTATCCAATTTGCCATGGTTGATGCTGACTACAAGTTCATGTACAACGATGCTTCAGGCAATGGGTCAGCTTCAGATAGCCAGGTATACAACGCCAGTGACCTCAAGGATGGGCTGGAATGCAACCTCATCATGGGTTTTCCAGGTCCAAACCTCATTATTCTGCAACAAAGTCAACCATATATTTTTATCAGACCTGCCAGAAATTCCAGTTACCAAATTAAACACTAAGGAAGTGGAAAGTAGGTTTTATTGCACCAGAAAAACTAAGAAAAAGTAATTTAAAATATTGGATTCTATTTAAATTTTAAGTTTATTTGCATTTTTTTTGCCAGAAGACTACCAAGCTTACTTTATTTGACTGTATAAATAATAAATAAAAATCTAATTTGCATAGATTGGCCTTCATCATGAGAATAGCAAGTTAGTGTTTTGAATAAGGATTCTACTCAAAAAATAGTGGCTGAGTAGCATCCCATGATATGTTTATATGCATCTTTATCCAAGTGGCTTTTCATGCCCATGAGGTTATTGAAAAGTTTGATCCAATATTTTAAATTACTTTTTCTTAGTTTTTCTGGTGCAATGAAACTTAGTTTCCACTTCCTTTGTGTTTAATTTGGTAACTGGCATTTCTGGCAGGTCTGATAAAAATATATGGTTGACTTTGTTGCAGACTAATGAGGTTTGTTAATTTTGCCATCAAACTTCTAAATACAGTGTGAAAGTAAACTTGGGTCCAAAATACTGAAAATAACATTCTCCCCCAGTGAAGGTTTTATCTCATATCATGATCATTTTTTTTTAGAAAGCATTAGTACAAACATAAAGCAGGGGCATTTTGTTATGACATCCATAATAAGAAACAATTTTTAGTTCTTTTATTAATTTATTCAGATCAAAATTTGTTTCCCCTGTCAGGATTTGAATTTAATTTTGTTATCTCTATGACTTTGATTATTTGAATCTGTGCTTTTTTAAAAAAAAAAGTTTGATTTTAACTTTTTTGGTGGGAAAGGCCAACTACAAATGGGCTTTATCACAGAAAAGAAATTTAAACAGGAAAAAAATATAAGAAGGGCTGTTCCATGTCAGTTGAAGATCTAGGTATTCTGGATCCATAACACATTGGATTTTTTTTTACAAAAAAGAAAACCATGAACTACCTGACAAGTTGAATTCATGAATAATATATTTTTTCAGCATTAAAAGCAGTTCAGTTCGAATTGCACCTGTCTACTCCAAAATGTTTGTTCTGCTTAATTAAGGCTAATGGTTCTTACATGCCAGTTACTATTTATACATTTAACAAAAGTATTTTTCCATTTCTAGGCAACTTTTAAAATCTAGGATCTTTTTTCAAATAATAGTTTGGATGAAAATACAATATGATTAAAGGGCCTGTCACATAGGCTGATGGATGCAAAACATATGTAAAAAGGACACAGTGGAGGAGAAAATGTTCCATCCATTGTTATCTGCTCTCAAAAGTGCCCCGAATTTGCATAAGCAGAGCGGACAACAACGGAAAGGAATGGACGGGGGGAGGACGTAGCCAGGATGTAAAGCGGATGCTCCACAGAAGCCTAGCGGATGGAAGCAGATGGCACATCTGCAGGGCTTCCGGGGGAGCACAGCAAAGCGGACGCACAACGGAAGGAACGGATGCAGAGTGGATGCCTAGCGGATGAAGCAGATGCATCACGGAAGCCTAGCAGATGCCTAGCGGATGCCTAGTGGATGCAAAGCATTCACTGCGCATGCGGGGAGGATGCATTGCGTCAGCCCCATGGATATAAAGGGAAGCAGCTCGCAAGCAGGTCATCATTCAGAGGAAAGACCTGCTTCCAGACACAGCTCCAGCCAGCCAACAACCATGGGGAAAAAGAGGAAGCCTCTGCCATCTGCTGCCAGCCCTGGTAAGAAGGACAGGGCCACCATCCCACCCCCTTGCCCTGACTCTGCTTCTGCTGGGGCTTCTGCTGCTCGGGCTGACTCTTCTGGTGCTGGAGCTTCTGCTGGTGCAGCTCTTGGTGCTGGGGCTTCTGCTGGGGCTTACTTTGCTGGTGCTGCTCCTGGTGCTGGGGCTTCTGCTGGGGCTTACTCTGCTGGCACTGCTCCTAGTCCTGGTGATTCTGCTGGTGCTGACTCTGCTGGCGCTGCTTCTGTAGCTGGTGCTTCTGTTGGTGCTGACTCTGCTGGCGCTGCTCCTGGTGCTGGTGCTTCTGCTAGTGCTTACTCTGCTGGCACTGCTCCTGGTCCTGCTGGTCCTGCTGATCCTGTTGGTCCTGCTGGTGCTCCTGGTCCTGCTGGTGCTGCTGGTGCTCCTGGTCCTGCTGGTCTTGCTGGTGCTCCTGGTCCTGCTGGTGCTGCTGGTGCTGCTGGTGCTTACTCTGCTGCTGCTGATCCTGGTCCTGCTGGTCCTGCTGGTCCTGCTGGTCCTGCTTTTGCAGTTACTGTTGCTGTTGCTGCTGCAGTTGGTGTGGTGGAGCAGCCCCTACAACCTCAAAGCCCCTCTGATGAGGGCCCATATGGCCCTGCCAGAGGGAGTAAGTGGCATACGTGAGAACGGGAGAGGAGGCAATACTCCATCGAAGAGGAACATGAGGATGAGGTGCTGGAATGGCTGAGGGAGAACGAGTATCTATGGCGGAAGTGACACAGGCTCTATCGAGACACCAAAAGGAAGCAGGCTGCTTGGAGAGAGAAGGCAGAGAGCCTGGGCTACACTTCAGAGGTGCTCCTCGGCTGGTGGAAGCACATGCACACCTGGTACAGGAAGCTGCACCTCAAGAAATCTGGCCAGGCCACGGTCAAGCTGATAGACCGAAAGACCTACGTGATGGCCAAGTGCAGCTTCTTGGAGGGTGAGATCCACCACCGAGGAGCAGCCCATCCTTACCTATCCCACAACTATCCTTACCTATCCCACAACTATCCTTACCTATTCCACAACTATCCTTACCTATCCCACAACTATCCTTACCCATCCCACAACTATCCTTACCCATCCCAAAACTATCCTTACCCATCCCACAAGCATGCAAAGGCTTAAACATTTTTTCAAAGTTTTCACCGATACTTTATTAAGTCTTATTAATTAATTATTATTAAGCTGTGGCTGGAGTCCTGGTCTGAGGTGCCATTGGGGTGCTTGGCCCCAAAAGTACAACAGGGGATGGTGTGTTCAGGAAGCTCTCAGAGAGCTGACTCAGTCCCGTGAGGTTGAGAGGCCCTTCATCAAGTACCTGGGATGTCAGGCCCAAGACTGATGACAGATTGTCTGTTGACGGCCTTGGCTGTGGGGTGGAGGAAGGAGGAGTGTAGTGGGGCTGTCTGGTCTGCAGCTGGGTGAGGTGTGGCATCTGTGGCATGCGATGAACCTGGGCCTGGACTGGGAAGGGCTGTTTCTGCTGTGGGAAGTCCTGGTACTCATAGTCTTGGTAGGTGAGGGGCTGTTGAAAGCCGTGGAAGGGCTGTGACATCACCTGGGGTGGAGGAGCAGACCTGGACTGAGTCAGAGGAGGTGCAGCTGGGCCTGGAAGGTTGTGCAGAAGTGCTGTTATCTTCTCCTTCATCACCTGGTACTGGGCCTCGGGCAAGTCCCTGAGGGTCTGGCTCATGTCGGTGATCAAGGGCTTCCGGTTCGAGGATGGTATGTCGCTGTGGACCAGCTGAGAGAGAAGATCTGTGCTGGTCTTGACTGTGTCCCTGATCTCCAACAGGACAGTGTGGCTCTGGCCCTCTGTCTCCTGGCTGGAAGAGGAGTGGCTGTCTGTGGGCTGTCTGAGGGAGAGGGTTGTCAGAGGGGCTGCCCCTTGGTGGTGGATCTCACCCTTCAGGAAGCTGAACTTGGCCATGACGTACATCTTCCAGTCAGTGAGCTTGACAGCGGCCTGCCCAGATTTCTTGAGGTGTAGCTTGCCATACCAGGTGTGCATGTGCTTCCACCATCCCAGGAGTACATCCGCAGTGTACCCCAGGCTCTCTGCCTTGTCTCTCCAAGCTACCTGATTCTTTTTGGTATCGCGACAGAGCCTGTGGCCCTTTCTTCACAGGGACACATTTTCCCTCAGCCATTCCAGACCTCCTCCTCATGCTCCTCGGAAAGGGTGTACTGTTTCCTCTCTCCCTTGTCCTTCCCTTGCCTCTTCTTCCCTCTGGCAGGGGCTTCAGCAGCAGGGCCTTCAGGGGCTGGTCCACCACAGCAGCAGCACCACCACCACAAGCAGCAGCAGCAGCAGGAGAAGCACCACCAGCAGCACCACCAGCAGCACCAGCAGCACCAGCAGCAACACCGGCAGCACCAGCAGCAGGAGCAGCAGGAGAATCACCACCAGCAGCAACACCTGCAGCACCAGCAGCACCAGCAGCACCAGCACCAGCAACACCAGCAGCACCAGCAGCTTCAGAGTCAGTGCCAGGGGGTGGGATGGTGGTTCTGTCATTCTTGCTAGGGCTGGCAGGAGTAGGCACAGGCTTTCTCTTCTTCCCTGACTGACGAACCATGGTGTTCTTTGAAGATGTATGTGGCAGCATGTCTTTCCTCTGAATGCTGACTGCATGCGAGCTGCATCCTTTTATATCCGCGGAGCTGACATAATTCATACTCCCCACATGCGCAGTGAACGCTTTGCATCCGATATACATCCGCTATGCATCCGCTTTGCTTCCTATAGACATCCGTGATGCATCCGTGTCAACTGCAACGCATCCGCTCCTTCCGCTATGCGTCTGCTTTGCAATTCTCCCCAGAAGCCCTTCAGATGTGTCATCCGCTTCCATCCACTGTTATCCTCTAGGCTTCCTATGAACATCCATTTAACATCCCCACTACATACTACCCGCATCCGTTCCTTTCCGTTCCTTTCCGTTATGTTTATGCAAATTTGGGGCACTTTTTGGAGTGGATAACAACGGATGGAGCCACCCCCAAAATTTTTCTCGTCCTCTGTGTCCTTTTTGCATACGTTTTGCATCCATTGGCCAGTGGGACCTAGACTTTAACAACAGAAATTTTGGGATCAATTGTGATCATAAGTCAATGACGACCTGGATGTTTAGCAAATAAATGTTGTTGACTATTTTGCAGCTCTTCTGTCTGAATCATTCAGATTCTCTGTCAACAATAGCATTTTGCATGCAAACACACACACACACACACACACACACACACACTCCTGTCCCCAACCAATATTTCTCTAATATAACCATAAGCAATACACACACACATCCATAAATATTTTAAAAAACCAAGGGGATATCATACATCCTTTTCTTATTCCCTATTCAGCGCTGAATCTTTTATAAGGAGTCATTTATTCTCATACATGTTTTACTTCCACTATCACATTCAGAAACCAATCATCATTTCCATATTTGTAGAAAACATTCCATATTTCAGGGCGATCATAGACTATATGATACATTTCAAATTATTATGCACTTTCTCTACATCAACAAACATTCATACATTTTTCAACAATCTTGCTGAAGAGAAAAATCTGGTCTCACACACTCCTGCCTGGCATAAAATTGCAATGAGCAAAATTTGTTTGTCTCTTCTACTGCTTTATTCAATCAGAATATTGCCAAACACTATTCCAGGGATCTTTAATAAACTAATCCTCTGTAGCATTCACTGGAGTAATTTAGTTATCTGATCTAAATATGGATTACTTTTATTTCTAATTTGTATTTCTAGATAAGTAGCAAGTAGCACTGTGTTTGCTGTAGACTTTTTGGGAGGCTACATGAAACTTGATGCAGTCTTCTGTTACAATTAATTAACTTTTCCTAGGCATTTCTTTTTTCCTTAATTTTTTGTTTTGTTTTTAATCTCTTCTATTGATATCTATATCTAAATCTACATCTATATTATCTCCATTTCTCTCTCTCCATGCATAAAGACATCCATGCATCAGTGGTAGTATATTATTGGTTCAGCCTGGTTCTGGTGTACCAATAGCACTGAAAATCAACTGCCAGAGAACCAGTTTGCTTGAGTCTCTTAGAGTCTCTGCAGTTGGGCCCACCCGCCCACCTGCCCACCCCTGCTCCTAGGTCCTTTTTAACCTCTCAGCTGTTTGGTGTGGCAGGTAGGATTGCTGTGCTAAACAGCTGAGAGGCACAGTTGCTTAGTTTTTACTCTTTAAATGTGTGCACAAAGTGTGTGTTTGGGGTGATCGCACGTGCAATCCCACCCCTGCAGCCATGTCAACCAAGCCACACCCATAGAACCAGTGGTGGGATCTTTTGAATCCCACCACTACCATGCATATATACATATATGCATACATAAAAACTGCTATATATAGCTCTTTCAGAACTTAAACAAAGAAAAAAAATCTACAAAACATAGTGCAATATATAAAAATGTAGAAGAAGAAAGAAGTGAATTATGTTCAGGCATATAACTCTGCTCCTTCATTCTCCAATATCTCTCTCTTTCCCTCTCCCTCTCCATCTATCCATCTATCTATCTATCTATCTATCTATCTATCTATCTATCTATCTATC
>BLBF01000040.1:19570446-19588918 GCA_015471245.1 Laticauda colubrina
ATCTATCTATCTATCTATCTATCTATCTATCTATCTATCTATCTATCTGGTATTCAGCTTTGTTCGGGTATTTTCCTATGTCATTATAGTTGTGCTTTTAAAGTTGTAGCAACATTTCGGCAGAATCTCATCTACCATCATCAGGCTTCTGTATTGTGTTCATCTGTGAGTCAGGCTATCAGAGCCGTTTCAGTTTTAAATTTGGGGCTAGCCTACGCTGTGCCAGAATGGTTTTTTTCTTCATCCTGATTGGTTGGGAGTCATAGTCTGTGTTTATTGGTCTATGAGTTTGCTATGTTCTGCTTGGTTGGTGTTTCTAATATCTTCTGTCTGTTTTGTGGCTTTTTGTGTGTCTTGATTGGCTGGCAATGTTCTGTTTCTGTATTGGAGGCTTTTAGTGCACCTTGGCTCTGAGTAAAAGGACGGTTATCATTTGTTAGGAAGCTAGGTTTCATCTGGGTGCCTGGTTGGGGTATGTACAAGCTGGAGGTATCAGAGGAACTCTTTTTCTGCAAAGGTGTTTGCCTGGCTTGTGGTGAAGAGATTTTTTTTGTTTTTGAGTGCAGGCTTCCAAATGATTGACAGTCTGGTGGAATCATTTCTCCTATTCATGCTTTCAGGTCTTTTTTCAATCTCTATGGCTTCTCTGATAATTCTGTGGTTGGGGTTTTCTATAGTGGCTAGGGTTTTAGTGCCATTGAAGTTGATGCTATGACCTGTGGCTTTCATGTGTTGGAGGAGTGAGGAAATGCAAAGAATGCTATGACCTGTGGCTTTCATGTGTTGGAGTAGTGAGGAAATGCAAAGAAAGCATTTAAAACGGAAAAAACGTTTGCAGAGGGGACCTATCTCGGATATTAAGGATGTCTAGAGGATGCCTAGAGGATGCAAAAGGACACATAGGGGAAAACCTATATTGCCTATAAAAAGGGGGAGCAACTCACCTGCATCTCACTTTCAGACCAGCAGCCCTGCTGTGCAGACCTCTGAAGCCTTCATCTGCCTCTTGCTCTTCCACAGCAACCTGTCATGTCCACCATGGATCGTAACAAAGTCCTTTTGGTAGCCACCATCATTCTGCAACAGTGCGAAGCCATCTACAGGCTCTGTGAACTCTACTATGGGAAGAAAAGGAGGCGGCCAAGAAGCGTCTGAGTCCAAAGATGGATCGGGAGAAGAGCAGAGTATGGACTGTAAAACAACCTGATGGTGGAGCTCAGGAACAAAGACCCTCATGCATTCCAGAACTTCATGAGGATGCCTCCAGCCATGTTTGACGAAGTTGTGCAGTGGCTGACACCCAGGTTGACCAAGCAGAGCACCAACTTCCACCCAGCCTGGACCCTGGGCTCAAGGTGGCACTGACTCTGTGCCACCTGGCCTCAGGAACCACCTACAGGAGCATGCAGTACAACTGGAGGGTGCCACACAACACCATCAGCATTGGGGTCAGAGAAGTGGTGCAGGCCATCATGGAAGAATACATGGAGGAGCTACTCCAGTGCCCCTCCACTGAAGAAGGATGGAAGAAAGTTGCAGAGCAGTGGAATCAGAGGTGGAACTTGCCACACACTGTTGGAGCCATAGATGGCAAGCACATGGCCTGCAAAGCTCCAGCCAACTCAGGGTCCACTTATTACAGCTACAAGGGCTTCTTCAGAAATGTCCTCTTCACCATTGTCGATGCTGACTACAAGTTCATGTTCATCGATGATTCAGGCAATGGCTCATGTTCAGATGCCCCGGTATACAACGCCAGTCATCTCAAGGAGGGGCTGGAACGCAACCTCATCATGGGCTTCCCAGATCCAGAACCCCTGCCCAACGACACACAAGATGTGCCCTACTTCATCGTGGGAGATGACGCTTTCTCCCTCAAAACCAACCTCATGAAGCCCTACATCTCCAGATGCCTCACCTGTGAAGAGAGGATCTTCAACTACAGGCTGTCCAGGGCAAGGCGGGTGGTGAAGAATGCCTTTGGCATCCTGGCCAACAGGTTCCAGGTACTTCTCACAAACATGCAGCATCACCCAGAGACCGTGAGGAGGATCGTGGAAGCTTGCTGCATCCTGCACAATCTCATGCGCACCCGCTACCCAGTCTTGCAGAACATGCTCGTGGACCTCCAAAAAGGCAATGGGGACATGGAGCCTGGTGAATGGAGGCAAGGGCGAAACCTGATCGACACTGAGGATGTGCAAGGCCCCAACAGAGCCTCACATGAACGGAAGAAGCAGCGCAACCTGCTGAAACACTGGTGCAACTCCCCAGCTGGAGCAGTGGAGTGGCAAGACAGGATGGTAGATGATTAATGGATGCTTCCTTCAGCCTGTTTCATCACACGGATGAGATTGGGCCATGTATGTAGGGTGGGCCTACAATGAACAGACCATTTAATAAAGAGTTGTGTTTATGTTGTAATGTGTGGATGAATGATTACATTTTTATTGATAATAAAGGGCCAAATGTGTGGAACCTGGGAGGGTGGACCATACAGTCCCACTATGTTTGCACTGGAGGTTTATCTATCCCCACAGCTATCTCAACCCATCCCACAGCTATCTCAACCCATCCCACAGCTATCTTAACCCATCCCACAGCTATTACCCATCCCAAAGGTATCCCTGCCCACCCCAATTCTATCCTTACCCATCCCACAAGCATGCAAAGGCTTAAACCATTTCTAAAAGTTTCCACCAAGACTTTATTTAATAAAATAAATGAGGCAAGTGTGTGAAGCAAAGATAATCTTTATTAATAACAAGCTGTAAAAGAAAAATGACCCAAGTCAAGTGTCCAAATAAAGTCTACAGGTAGCCACCCAGTCTCTGGCACTCTTCTCTGTCACTCAGAGGTGTGCCCAGTCTCAGGGGTGAAGGGTCCAGGTGCTGTGGATGTGGCTGCTGCTGGAGTGCTGGTCTGAAGCCCCACTGGGGTGCCTCGCCCCGAGAGGACCACAGGGGACGGTGTGTTAAGGAAGCTCTCAGACAGCTGGCTCAGCCCCGTGATGTTGAGAGCTCCTTCCTCCATGCCATGGGGTGTCAGTCCCAATAACGATGACAGATGTACTGAGGCTGGGCTTGGCTGTGGGTTGGAGGAAGGAGCAGTGTAGTGGGGCTGTCTGGTCTGCAGCTGTGTGAGGACTGGCGAGGTTGGCATTGGTGGCATGGGTGGCATCAGTGGAAATGGTGGCAACGGTGGCATCCGATGAGCCTGTGCCTGGACTGGGAAGGGCTGCTGCCTGTGCTGCTGGACCTCCTGGTAGCCATAGCCCTGGTAGGTGAGGGCCTGTGGGAAGCCTTGGAATGGGAGGGACATCACCTGGGGTGGAGGAGCAGACCTGGACTGGGTTGGAGCAGGTTCCTCTGGATCTGGAGGGTTGTGAAGCAGCTCGGTGATCTGGCCCTTCACCACCTGGTACTGGGGTTCCGCCATGTCTGTGAGGGTCTGGTTGACATAGCTGAGGAAGGGCTTGCATTTGGAGGATGAGGAGTCGGTGTGGACCAGCTGAGAGAGGAGATCTATGCTGTTGCGGATGGTGTCCCTGATCTCCAGCAGGACAGTGTGGCTCTGCCCCTCCTGTCTGGCTCTCTGCCTTTCCGTGGAGGTGGAGCTGGTAGTGGATGAGGGGAGGACTGTGGTGGAAGTGCCGTCTCCTTTCTCCCAGTGCACCAGGAAGTCCTCCACGCGCTCCGCCATGGGTAAAACAACTGTCTGCGGGTTCTCCACTGTGGGACGCAACACAGAAACCTGCCTGGAGACAGGAGCTGACTCTCGGCCACAAGAAGACTGGCTCTCAGCAGGCTGCCTGAGAGAGAGGGTTGTGAGAGGGGCTGCTCCTCAGAGGCAGATCTCACCCTCCAGGAAGCTACACCTGGCCATCACATAGGTCTCTCTCTCTGTCAGCTTGACCGTGGCCTGGCCAGATATCTTGAGGTGCAGCTTCCCGTATCAGGTGTGCATATGTTTCCACCAGCAGGGGAGCACCTCCGAAGTATAGCCCAGGCTCTCCGCCTTCTATCTCCAAGCAGCCTGTTTCCTTTTGGTGTCCCTGTAGAGCCTGTGTTCCTTCCGCCACAGATACTCATTCTCTCTCAGCCACCCCAGCACCTCATCCTCGTGTTCCTCCTCAATGGAGTATTGCCTCCTCTCCCATTCTCATATATGCCTCTTCCTCCCTTTGGCAGGACCAGATGGGCTCTATATCAGAGGGGCTTCCAGGTTGTAGGGGCTGCTCCTCCACACCACCAGCAGCAGCAGCACCAGCAGGATCACCAGCAGCAGCAGCAGCACCATCAGGACCAGGATCAGCTGCAACAGAGTAAGCACCAGCAGCGCCAGCAGCACCAGGAGCACCAGCAGGACCAGGAGCACCAGCAGGACCAGGAACACGAGCAGGACCAGCAGGACGAGGAGCAGCTACAGCAGAGTAAGCACCAGCAGAAGCACCACCGCCAGAAGTAGCATCATCAGCTCCTCCAGAAGCAGAAGCAGCAGAAGCACCACCGCCAGAAGCAGCTACAGCAGAGTAAGCACGAGCAGAAGCACCACCGCCATAAGCAGCATCATCAGCTCCTCCAGAAGCAGAAGCAGCAGAAGGCCCAGCCGCAGAAGAGCGAACCCATGCTACAGAAGCCCCAGCAGAAGCAGAGTGAGGGCCGGGAGGGGGAGGGTGGCCCTGTCCCTCTTGCCAGGGCTGGAAGCAGAAGACTGAGGCTTTCTCTTCTTCCCCATAGTTGTGGGGTTGCTGGGTGGCACCAAGGCTGGCAGGCGGGCTGGCAGGCAAGCAGGCAGGCAGGCTGGCAGGAAGGCTGGCATGAAGGCAGGCACCAAGGCTGGCAGGCAGGCTGGCAGGAAGTCTGGCAGGAAGGCTTGCAGGAAGGCAGGCACCAAGGTTGGCAGGCAGGCTGGCAGGAAGCAAGGCTGGCAGGGAGGCTGAAAGTCAGGCTGGCAGGCAGGCTGGCAGCAAGGCTGGCAGGCAGGCAGACAGAAAGCCTGGCAGGGAGGATGGCAGGAAGGCTAGCAGGCAGGCTGGCAGGGAGGCTGGCAGGATGGCAGGCAGGAAGGCTGGCAGCAAGGCTGGCAGGCAGGCATGCAGGGCAGGCTGGCAAAGCACTTGATGTGTCTGGAAGCAGGTCTTTCCTCTGAATGGTGACCTGCTTCTGAGGTGCTTCCCTTTATATCCATGGGGCTGACGCACTGCATCCTCCCCGCATGGCAGTTAACGCTGTGCATCCGCTAGGCATCCACTAGGCTTCCGCTGGGCTTCCGCTCTGCATCCGCTTCATCCGCTCGCCATCCGATCTGCATCTGCTGTATCCGTTCCGCGTCCGCTTTTCTGCGGCCCCCCGCAAGCCTTGTGGATGTGCCATCCGTTCCCATCCGCTTCCATCCGCAAGGCTTCAGTTCCGCATCCGTTTTCCATCTGCCCTGTGTCCTCCCCCCGTCCATTCCTTTCCATGTTACCACTCTGGTTATTCAAATTTTTGCTCCTTTCTCATCCGCTGTGTCCTTTTTACTAACGTTTTGCATCCGTTGGCCAGTGTGACAGGGCCTTTACTGATTTTTTCTGTACTACCTCTTATGTACGGCAGGACAGCTGTTCCATAGGTCTGTTCATCTTCTAGGTCTCTATTATGTCTTAGTGTGTTTTTGTGGATCAAGCTAGTGATTTTGCTTTTGTGGAAGCTGTTGGCTATCAGTACTTTAGTCAGGGTGCATAGTTCAGTCTTTATATGTGTCTTGTCTGCCAGGCGTTTGGTTCTGGTGATTAGTGTTTTGGCCATGGAACTTATCTGTGCTGGGTGGTGGTGGGATTGGGCGTTGAGGTAGAGGTTGGGGTGTGTTTTCTTCAGGTATATGGTGTGTCCTAGTGTTCCATCTGTTTTTTTTGTAGATTAATACTTCTAGGAATGGTAGTTGTTTATTTGTTTCCATTTTCATGGTGAACTTGATTTTGGGGTGTGTGCTGTTTAGGTGTGTTAGGAAATTGTTGAGGTTTTCTTTTCCATGGGGCCAAATCACAAATGTGTTATTGATGTATCTTAGCCATAGTTTGAGTTTGTGGGTGGCATTAGCCAGGGTTCTGGATTCGAATTCTTCCATGAAGAGGTTTGCAATGACAGGTGACATTGGTAATCCCATAGGGGCTCCTTCAATGTGTTTCTATCTTTGTCCCTTGTATATGAAATATATGTTGGTAAAGGCCCTGTCACACTGCCCAACGGATGAGCAAAATGTTCCATTCGTTGTTATCCGCTCTCAAAAGGGGCAAAAATTTGCATAACCGGAGCGGATAACATGGAAAGGAACGGACGCGGGGAGGACACACGGCGGATGGAAAGCGGAGGCGGAACGGAAGCCCAGCGGATGGAAGCAGATGGGAGCAGATGATACATCCGCTAGGCTTCTGGGGGACCTCAGCAAAGCGGACGCGGAACGGATACAGCGGATGCACAGCGGATGAAGCGGATGCAGAGCGGAAGCCTAGTGGATGCACAGCGGAAGCCTAGCGGATGCCTTGTGTTAATTGGGCATGCGGGGGGGGGGGTTATTGCATCAGTCCACGGATATAAAGGGAAGCAGCTCACATGTGGCCAGCATTCAGAGGAAAGACCTGCTGCCGGATACATGGAGTCCTTGCCTGCCCTGCCTGCATGCCTTGCTGCAAGCCTTGCTGCAAGCCTTCCTGCCAGCCTGCCTGCCAGCCTGCCTCCGAGCCTGCCTCCAAGCCTCCTGGCCAGCCTCCCTGCCAGCCTTGCTCTCTGCCTGCCTGCCAGCCTTGGTGCCAGCCTGACTTCCAGCCTCCCTGCCAGCCAGTCTGCCTGCCAGCCTTGGTGCCTGCCAGCCTCCCTGCCAGCCTCCCTGCCAGCCAGCAACCCCACAACCATGGGAAAGAGACGAAAGCCTCAGCAACCTGCCGCCATCCCTGGCAAGAGGAACAGGGCCACCCTCCCACCCCCTGTCCCTGACTCTGCTTCTGCTGAAGCTTCTGCTGCTTGGGCTCACTCTTCTGGTGCTGGAGCTTCTGCTGAAGCTGCTCCTGGTGGTGGTGCTTCTGCTGGTGCTTACTCTGCTGAAGTTGCTCCTGGTCCTGCTGGTTCTGCTGGTCCTGCTCGTGCTCCTGGACTTGCTTGTACTGCTCATCCTGCTCGTGCTCCTGGTCTTGCTCGTCCTGCTCGTCCTGCTCGTGCTCCTGGTCCTGCTCATGCTCCTGGTCCTGCTGGTCCTGCTGGTCCTGCTGGTGCTGCTACTGCTGGTGCTGCTGCTGCTGCTGTTGATCCTGCTGGTGCTGCTGCTGCTGCTGCTGCTGTTGCTGCTGCTGCTGATGATGATCCTGCTGCTACTGCTGCTGCTGCTGATGATGATTATGATTATGATCCTGCTGGTGATGATGATGATGATGATGATGATGATGATGATGATGATGATGATGATGATCCTGCTGGTGCTGCTGCTGCTGGTGGTGTGGAGGAGCAGCCCCTACTACCTGGGAGCCCCTCTGATGAGGGCCCATCTGGTCCTGCCAAAGGGAGGAAGAGGCATATGCGACAACGGGAGAGGAGGTAATAGTATATTGAGGAGGAACACGAGGATGAGTTGCTGGAGTGGCTGAGAGAGAATGACAATCTGTGGCGGAAGGGACACCGCCTGTACAGGGACACCAAAAGGAAGCAGGCTGCTTGGAGAGAGAAGGCAGAGAGTATGGGCTACACTTCGGAGGTGTTCCTCGGCTGGCGGAAGCACATGCACACCTGGTACGGGAAGCTGCAACTCAAGAAATCTGGCCAGGCCATGGTTAATCTGACGGACAGAGAGACCTACGTCATGCCAGGTGTAGCTTCCTGGAGGGTGAGATCCACCACCGAGGAGCACCAGGAGCCCCTCTCACAACCCTCTCTCTCCAGCAGCCTGCTGAGAGCAAGTCCTCTTCCGGCCAAGAGTCAGTCCCTGTCTCCAGGCAGGTTTCTGTGGAGCATGCCACGGCGGAGAATCCGCGGACAGGTGTTGTAACCGTGGTGGAGCTCGTTGAGGACTCACTGGTGTGGTGGGAGAAAGGAGATGGCTCATCCACCACAGTCATAGCCACATCCACCCACCCCCCACAGCTCCACCTCTATAGAAAGGCAGAGAGCCAGACAGCAGGAGGGGCGGAGCCACACTGTCCTGCTGGAGATCAGGGACACCATCCGGACCAGCATAGATCTCCTCTCTCAGCTGGTCCACACTGACTCCTCATCCTCCAACCGCAAGCCCTTCCTCACCTATGTCAACCAGACCCTCAGGGACATGGCGGAACCCCAGTACCAGGTAGTGGAGGACCGGATCACTGAGCTGCTTCACAACCCTCCAGATCCAGAGGAACCTGCTCCCACCCAGTCCAGGTCTGCTCCTCCACCCCAGGTGATGTCCCTCCCATTCCAAGGCTTCCTACAGGCCCTCACCTACCAGGGCTACGGCTATCAGGAGGTCCAGCAGCACAGGCAGCAGCCCTTCCCAGTCCAGGCACAGAGTCATCGGGCAACACCATTGCCACCAGTTCCACTGATGCCACCAATGCCACCCACGCCAATGATGCCACCAAAGACAGCGATGCCATCCACGCCACCGATACCACCCACGCCAGTCCTCACCCAGCTGCAGACCAGACAGCCCCACTACACTACTCCTTCCTCCACCCCACAGCCAAGCCCGGCCTCAGTACATCTGTCATCAGTACTGGGACTGACACCCCACGGCATGGAGGAAGGACCTCTCAGCATTACGGGTCTGAGCGAGCTGTCCGAGAGCTTTCTCAACACCGTCACCTGTTGTCCTCTCGGGGCCAGGCACCCCAGTGGTGCTTCAGACCAGCACTGCAGCAGCTCCCACCTCCACAGCACCTGGACCCTTCACCCCTGAGACTGGCCTTTGCATGCTTGTGGGATCGGTGAAAATAGCAGTGGGGTGGGCAGGGATACCTGTAGAATGAGCAGGGATACCTTTGGGATGGGTAATAGCTGTGGGGATAGATTAACCTCCAGTGCAAGCATAGTGGGACTTTATGGTCCACCCTCCCAGGTGCCACACCTATGGCCCTTTATTATCAATAACAATGTAATAATCATCCACACATGTCAACACAAACACAACTCTTTATTAAATGCCCTGATCATTGTAGGCCCACCCAACATACATGGCCCAATCTCATCAGTGTGATGAGACAGGCTGAAGGAAGCATCCATTAATCATCTATCATCCTCTCTTGCCACTCCAACGCTCGAGCTGGGGAGTTGCACCAGTGTTTCAGCAGGTTGCGCTACTTCTTCCCTTCACGTGAGGCTCTGTTGAGGCCTTGCACATCCTCAGTGTCTATCAGGTTTCTCCCTTGCCTCCATTCCCCAGGCTCCATGTCCCCATTGCCTTGTTCACAGTCCACAAGCCTGTTCTGCAAGACTGGGTAGTGGGTGCGCATGAGATTGTGCAGGATGCAGCAAGCTTCCACGATCCTCCTCATGGTCTCTGGGCTATGTTGCATGTTGGTGAGAAGTACCAGGAACCTGTTGGCCAGGATGCCAAAGGTGTTCTCCACCACCCGTCTTTCCCTGAACAGCCTGTAGTTGAAGATCCTCTCTTCACGGGTGAGGTATTTGGTGATATAGGGCTTCATGAGGTATGTTGTGAGGGAGAAGGCTTCATCCCCCATGATGAAGTAGGGCACATCTTGCTTGTCATTGGGCAGTGGGTTTGGATCTGGGAAGCCCACCATGAGGTTGCTTCCCAGCCCCTCCTTGAGGTGACTGGTGTTGTATACCTGGACATCTGAAGATGAGCCATTGCCTGAAGCATCGATGTACATGAACTTGTAGTCAGCATCAACCATGGCGAAGAGGATGATGCTGAAGAAGCCCTTGTAGTTGTGACAAGTGGACCCCGACTTGGCTGGCGCTTTGCAGTCCACGTGCTTGCCATCGATGGCTCCAATGGTGTGGGGGAAGTTCCACTTCTAATACCACTGCTCTGCAACTTTCTTCCATCCTTCTTCAGTGGAGAGGCACTGGAGGAGCTCCTCCTTGTATTCTTCAATGATGGCCTGCACCACTTCTCTGACAACAAAGCTGATGGTGCTGGGTGGCACCCTCCAGCCTTACTGCATGCTCCTGTAGGTGGTCCCTGAGGCCAGGTGGCGCAAAGTGAGTGCCACCTTGAGCCCAGGTTCCAGGCTGGGCAGGAAGTTGGTGTTTGTCTTGGTCAACCTGGGTGTCAGGCGCTGCACAATTTCGTCAAACATGGCTGGAGGCATCCTCATGAAGTTCTGGAATGCACGAGTGTCTTCGTTCCTGAGCTCCACCATCAGCTTGTTGTACAGTCCGTCCTCTGCTCTTCTGGCGAACCATCTTTGGACCCAGACTTTTTTTGGGTTCCTCCTTTTCTTCCCGTAGTAGAGTTCACAGAGCCTGTAAATGGTTTCGCACTGTTGCAGAAGGATGGTGGCTGCCTAAAGGACTTTGTCACAATCCACGGTGGACATGACTGGATGCTGTGGAAGAGGAAGAGTCAGATGAAGGCTGCAGAGGTCTGCACAGCTTGGCTGCTGTTCTGAAAGTGAGATGCAGGCGAGTTGCTCCCCTTTTTTATTGGCAGTATAGGTGTCCCTTTGCATCCTCTAGGCATCCTCTAGGCATCCTCTAGGCATCCTGCAGACATCCTTAATATCTGAGATAGGTCCCTTCTGCGAACGTTTTTTCCATTTTAAACGCTTTGCATCCGTTCTGCATCCATTCTGCATCTGTTCTGCATCCGTTCCACTTCCTCCCTGCGTCCGAGCGGATGCGAGTTGTGCGGATGCGTAGCGGATGCCTGGTGGATATAGCGGATGCATAACGGATGCAGAATGGACGAACTGGATACATTTTCCACACAAAAGTTTTGGGCAGCTCAAAACTTTCTGAGAGGATGAAATGTCAATGAATGGATGCTGGACGGATAGAGAGGAAGCCAAACGGAGGCAGTGAGTACATCGCATTTTCAAATGGATGGCAAGGTTTTTTGTCCGTTTTACATCCTTTTTGCATCCATTGGTTCAGTGTGACATGGGCTTTAGAAATTCTGGAAAGACAAGGGTGGGATTCTGTCAGTTTGTACCTATTCACTAGAACCAGTTGTTAACATTCTAAGCAGTTCGGAGAACCGGTTGTTAGAAGAAATTACTGGCCTAATCTTGTAAGGAAGGCAGGAAGGAAACATTCTGGTGTTGCTTACAGAAACTGCCTCTCCATTAACCCTGATTACATTCTTGGCAGGACTACACTTCCTATCTCAGGAACTTCTCTGAAGTTTTTTTTCTCCTCCTTTGCTGGTACTTTGCTTGTGTGGAGTGACCATTCAAAATTACAATGGCACTTTTCACACTTACAACTGTTGCAGCATCCCCACAGTCATGAGAAGCCAGGCGAGGAGATGCATGCCTCAATGTGAGTGATATTGAATTGGCCACACCTGGCCAATAACATGACCACCAAGCCATGTCCAACCAGTCACATGACCACCAAGCCATGCTCACCACCTAAGCCATGCCCACAGAAGCAGTTGTTAAAAAATTAAATCCTACCCCCGTGGAAAGGGGACTATTTATTAAACTGCACAAATTCTTGTTGTATTATATAACCATTGGAGAAAAGCTAAAGTACCATATAAATCGATAGCCTAGCCTTTCTATATACAGTTATTAAAAGTAATTCTTGTAAGATGGTAGCATTGTTTCGAAAATATCAAACCTGAGACTATGCTGTTTTTTTAACTCATGTTCACAAGTTCTCATTATATACTGTGTTGGTATTTTAGTGAATCCTGCATTCTGGAATAGGTTGAGTCACTTGAGAGCAATTCTCTGCCCTTCTAAGCAAAATGGTATTTTTCTCTAAAATTGTCTGGATGGAAACTTCACTTTCCAGAAGCTTTATGATTGGCATATTCCTTCAGACAAACTAAATAAATAAATAAATCCACTTCTTAACTTGCTGGATATCCCAAGATATAAAAAGGGAACAGTAACGAATATTCTTAAGGCCTTGTCACACTGCCCAACGGATGCAAAACGTTGGTAAAAAGGACACAAGGGACGAGCAAAATGTTCCATCCATTGTTATCTGCTCTCAAAAGGGGCAAAAATTTGCATAACCAGAGCGGATAACATGGAAAGGAACGGATGTGGGGAGGACGCAGAGTGGATGGAAAGCGGATGCGGAACGGAAGCCCAGCGGATGGAAGCAGATGGGAGCGGATGGCACACCCGCTAGGCTTCCGGGGGACCTCAGCAAAGCAGACACGGAACAGATACAGCAGATGCACAGCGGATGAAGGGGATGCAGAGCGGAAGCCTAGCAGATACACAACGGATGAAGCAGATGCAGAGCGGAAGCCTAGCGGATGCACAGCGGAAGCCGAATGGATGCCGAGCATTAATTGTGCATGCGGGGGGGGATGCATTGCATAAGTCCCGCGGATATAAAGGGAAGCAGCTCCCAAGCAGGTCACCATTCAGAGGAAAGACCTGCTACCGGACGGATTGACTGCCTTGCCTGCCCTCCCTGCATGCCTGCCTGCAAGCGTTGCTGCAAGCCTTGCTGACAGCCTTCCTGTCAGCCTGTCTCCAAGCCTGCTTCCAAGCCTGCCTCCCAGCCTCCTGGTCAGCTTCCCTGCCAGCCTTGCTCTCTGCCTGCCTTCCACCCCCTGCCTTCCAGCCTGCCTTCCAGCCTCCCTGCCAGCCAGTCTGCCTGCCAGCCTTGGTGCCTGCCTGTCTACCCGGCTTCCTGCCAGGCTTCCTGCCAGCCTTGGTGCCTGCCTGCCTGCCAGCCTTCCTGCCAGCCTCCCTGCCAGCCTCCCTGCCAGCCTCCCTGCCAGCCAGCAACCCCACAATCATGGGAAGAAGCGAAAGCCTCAGCAACCTGCCACCATCCCTGGCAAGAGGGACAGGGCCACCCTCCCACTCCCTATCCCTGACTCTGCTTCTGCTGGGGCTTCTGCTGCTCAGGCTCGCTCTTCTGGTGCTGGAGCTTCTGCTGAAGCTGCTCCTGGTGGTTGTTCTTCTGCTGGTACTTACTCTGCTGAAGCTTTTCCTGGCGGTGGTGCTTCTGCTGGTGATTACTCTGCTGAAGCTGCTCCTGGTCCTGCTGGTCCTGCTGGTCCTGCTCATGCTCCTGCACTTGCTTGTCTTGCTCATACTGCTTGTGCTCCTGGTCTTGCAAGTCCTGCTCATCCTGCTCGTGCTCCTGGTCCTGCTCATGCTCCTGGTGCTGCTGGTGCTGCTGGTGCTGCTGGTGCTGCTGGTGCTGCTGGTGCTGCTGCTGCTGATCCTGCTGGTGCTGCTGCTGCTGGTGGTGCTGCTGATCCTGCTGCTGCTGCTGCTGCTGCTGATGATGATGATGATGATTATGATCCTGCTGATGATGCTGATTCTGCTGCTGCTGCTGCTGATGATGATGATGATCCTGCTGGTGCTGCTGCTGGTGGTGGTGTGGAGGAGCAGCCCCTACTACCTGGGAGCCCCTCTGATGAGGGCCCATCTGGTCCTGCCAAAGGGAGGAAGAGGCGTATGCGACAATGGGAGAGGAGGCAATACTCCATTGAGGAGGAACATGAGGATGAGGTGCTGGAGTGGCTGAGAGAGAATGAGTATCTGTTGCGGAAGGGACACTGGCTGTACAGGGACATCAAGTGGAAGCATGCTGCTTGGAAAGAGACGGTGGAGAGTATGGGTTACACTTGTTGTACAGTCTGTACTCTGCTCTTCTCCCAATCCATCTTTGGACCCAGACCATTCTTGGCCGCCTCTTTTTCTTCCTGTAGTAGAGTTCACAGAGCCTGTAGATGGCTTCGCACTGTTGCAGAAGGATTGTGGCTGCCAAAAGGACTGTGTTACGATCCACGGTGGACATGACTGGATGCTGTGGAAGAGCAAGTGTCAGATGAAGGCTGCAGAGGTCTGCACAGCTGGGCTGCTGGTCTGAAAGTGAGATCCAGATGAGTTGCTCCCCCTTTTTATAGGCAGTATAGGTTTTCCCCTAGTTGTCTTTTGCATCCTCTAGGCATCCACTAGACATCCTCTAGACATCCTTAATATCCGAGATAGGTCCCCTCTGCGAACGTTTTTTCCATTTTAAATGCTTTGTTTCTGTGCTGCATCCACTAGGCATCCGTTCTGCATCCGTTCTGTGTCCGTTCCGCTTCCTCCCTGCGTCCGAGCGGATGCGAGTTGCGTGGATGTGCAGCGGATGCCTAGCGGACATAGCGGATGCAGAACGGATGCAGAACGGATGCCTAGTGGGTGCCTAGCGGATGCAGAACGGACGCATTGGATACATTTTCCACTCAAAAGTTTTGAGCAGCTCAAAACTTTCTGTGCAGATGAAACGTCAATAAACGGATGCTGGATGGATAGAGAGGAAGCAAAACTGAGGCAATGAGTACAGAACGGATAGGGGGCCATAGAAGGAGCGTTGATGTCATGGCCCCTGTCAGGTATCTGTTTACCTGCGAATCCTTCTACCACGCTACACCAACCTCATGTGCCAGAGCCTGTGTTCTACAATGGCTGGGAAAAGTGTAGCAACACAAGAGAAGAAGAACAGTACGGACACATCGCGTTAATCAACAGATGGCAAGCTTTTTTGTCCATTTTACATCCTCTTTCCATCCGTTGATGCAGTGTGACAGGGGCTTTACTTAGCAATCATAAAGAACAAAATTTGTGTGCAACCATATCAATTCCCCATATCTATAGAGACAATATAGTGCAGTAGTTAAGGTGATGATTACACAAGAGGGATCTAATTTTTTATCCAGTCACAACTATGGAAGCTCAGCAGGTACATTTGGATTAGCCATTCATTCTCAACCAAAACTATTCCAGATTATTATCCTTGGAAAAATATAGGAGGAGGGAGAAATAATTATTGATTTATTTGAGGAGGTTTTGGTGCTCTTTGAGCTCAGTTTTCTTGCAGATGTTTCATTACACAAACTAGGTCACATCATCAGTGCTGGGTCATGAAACATTTGCAAGAAACAACCAAGCCCAGAGACCACCAAAGACCCCTTATTTCAATCCTGAGCTGTAAATATTCTTCTTTATGTATTTATTTAATTTCAGTAGCCACTCAATGACTCTGAGTGGCTTGCAATTATATGTATCTATGGTATAGCTACAGTATATCTAATCTCTAATCTCTTCTAATCTAGTTGGAATGAATACTATATCACATGACCTAAAATGGACACCCAACATCAAAATTGTCATCAAAAAAGCACAACAAAGAATGTTCTTTCTGTGCCAATTCAGAAAGCTCAAACTGTTCAAGGAGCTGCCGATACAATTCTACAGAGAAATTATTGAGTCTATCATCTGCACCTCTATTACTGTCTGGTTTGGTTCTGCAACCCATCAGGAAAGGCATAGACTTCAGAGGATAATTAGGACTGCAGAAAAAACAATTACTACCCACCTGACTTCAATCGAGAACCTCTATACTGCACAAGTCAAAAAGACAGCTGTGAAAATATTTACAGACGCCCTCACATCCCAGATATAAACTATTCTAACTCCCTCCCTCAAAATGACACTATAGAGCACTGCATACAGAACTAGATACAATAACAGTTTTTCCCCCCGAAAGCTATCACTCTGCTAAACAAATAATTCCCTCAACACTGTTCAACTATTTGCAAAGTCTGCACGACTATTACTGTTAATCTTCTCATCACTCCTTATCACCCATCCCCTCCCACTTGTGACTGTATTATGACTTATATTGAGTGTTTCCTAGTATGATTTGATTGCTTATTGTACCCTATGACTATCATTAAGTGTTGTACCTTATGATTCTTGACTCTTGATGAAAGTATATTTTCTTTTATGTATACTGAGAGTTCTTGCATCAAGATAAATTCCTTGTGTGTCCAATCACACTTGGCCAATAAAGAATTCTATCTATCTATGAATTTGGACAGGGTATTCCCAGTTTATGTTACAATACTTGAATGTTAACCATTTAACTCAACCTTTCCATTCCTTAGAAAATCACAAATGAACACTTTAAATAAATATCACCATGACTGAGATTACATGAATTATGTTGGCTTCTGAGAGATATTAGTATATTTAGTGTAAATACCTGCTGGAAAAAAAAAACCATTGTATATATGATATATTTTCTACACAAAATAAGATTCTTCATTATCATATTAAAGTCTTGGCTTTCTTGAAATACATATGAGAGTATGCCTGAAGCATCATGTCTCTGGTAGAAATATAGCTGGATGCTATAATTCTACAGCATAAGCCTATCACTGCTTTATTTTATCAAGCCAGTTTATTAGAAAATCTTTATTACAGTGTGAGATGATGAAGCTTCTATCACTGGTTATGTGGATCTATCAAAACACATTCTGTACTGCTATAAACCCTCTAAAGGCTGTATGGTAGAAATAATGTGATAAAAAAGGCAGAATAGAGCTGTTGTGGTCTACTGTGATAAACCTGGAAATTTCATTCTGCCTTCACTATTGATATGGCTTCATTTTTTCCCCACAGAAGATAAATTACACAAATCTGGAAATCTACAGTACTTTCCACCTATACATACACTGATATTTATCAGCTGTTCTCTATCACTAACATGCGTAAGTCTCACAGCTTAAACTGCTTAGATGGATTGACTATATGACCTAGGACAAGATATGCAGTCCTGCTTCCTGATATATGTTTGTGCCACATAAAATGTACTTCTGTGTACATAAGAAAAAAAGTTTTTAGATGACATTTTAGGTGCAATAAATAATGATCAATTTGAAATTCTTTGAAATAGTGATCAATTTGAAATTCTTTCTGAGAAATTTTATTTTATTTATTTATCTGGAACTTTATATTGCCACCTATTCACACATGGTGACTCAAGGCGGCTTACAAGAATATAAAAATAATATAAAAACTAATATAAAAGCTAATAAAAAAGAAAACCAATAATAATTAATACAATAACATAATAAATAACCCACATCTTCCACCCCAGTGAAAACACATCACATAAGCCATTTAATGGGCTCCATCCTATTCTACGTTCCCAAGACCCACTGACAGAATCAGGTCTTCAGTGCCTTTCAGAAGATGTGAGGACGAGTCTAATCGCCAGGGAGATGATGTTCCAGACAGAGGGAATCACCATGGAGAAGGCCCTTCTTCTGGGTCCCACCAGAATATCTCCCTAGGATCAAGTATATGTAACTAGCAAGAAATTAAGTTTTTGTCCTAGAAGTTTAGGTAGAATTGTCATTATCATCATGTTCATCTTTGTTACCATGTCATTCTCCCCATGAATACTACTTTTTCCTTTATTCTCATAACTAAGCTTTAAGATATATAAAAACAATTGGCATGAAAGAGATTGCATCCATGGTTAATGAAAAAGAATTTGAACTGTGTTTCTTGGTCAAAACTCCAAAATCTTAAGCCTTATAATTATCTTTTTAATTCCTCCAACAAGGCAATAGGAAAAATTTATGGAGAAAAGTTGTGGGTTCTCAAATGAATCTTACTGAGGACTCCCATATGGCCAATGTTAGGGATAACATTGTTTACCCTAACTGGTTTAGGTGAAATAATAACTATGAATCATAGTTAGTGTATGTTAAAGTGTCTGCAGCTTTAACAGTGAAATAGCAATTAAGGGAGTGGTTATGAAAACAATATAAAAGTAGCAAGTCTACAGCTTGCTCACTCTGGCTTTGATGATCCCTGATTACTGCTTGGAATCAAGACTGCATTGCTCGAACGGGAGAGACAACAAAGGACTGATTTGTAAGTGAACTGACATAGGATATTCTACATGGACTTTGCTAACTGAATATCCCTGAATGGACTGACTACATGATACATGACTATTGGACTGTTATTTGACTATACCATGAACTTATAATGGAATAAGCTATATTCTTGATAGCACAAGCGCATCTGTTATTTTTACTGTATGTTAATAAACATACAAGCTTAGCTCACTCATTTATCTGTGTGCCTATCTGACTAACGCTGCACATTCTGTTTAGCTTGTCTCCCTAACCATGGTTGGGGAACCCAGGCCTAACACTGGTTAAGGGCCCAGAGGCTGCAAAGTCAGTTTAAATAGGATAAAACAGATTTATGTAAAAAGTGAGAGTTTGTGTTGTTATACATTACAGTAAACAGACAGCTGTGTTTTATTAATTATATTTTTATATCTATTTAAGAAAACATGGCACAAGTCAATCTACAAAGTTTGTCCCTTATATCCAAGCTGGATGGAACAAACTATGTATCATGGTCTACAAAATGTAGTCTACTTCTACGAAGAGAAGGTCTGTGGAACATAATTGAAAATCCACCAAACGTAGAAGAATGGGATCCAGAGGACGAGGAAGACAGACTAAAGATAGAAGAATTTATGCATAAAAATCAACA
>BLBF01000040.1:19593918-19615539 GCA_015471245.1 Laticauda colubrina
TCTGTGTGCCTATCTGACTAACGCTGCACATTCTGTTTAGCTTGTCTCCCTAACCCTTGTTGGGGAACCCAGGCTTAACAGCCAATATAATATCAATGGATATTTCCTGACATGCACATCCTGGCTGATGACCAATTAAACCATAATTCTGTTGAGTTTACTTTTTCATCTCAAACACCATGCGGTTTTCTTCATAATGAAATGGGTTTCTCCAGAATGAATTATATTGTAGATAGCATGGTCCTTATGGTTGGATTGAAAGTAGAATATGTAGGTAAAATCAATAAGAGAAATAAAAAGAATAATAAGACAAAATTACTACGATTACACTTAATCACAAAGTCTCTTTATTGTTTCTGTCAATGAGTTTGTAACACATTTGAAATAGAATCTTGTAAATATTTTAAAAATGCCTTAAAATATAAGATGTGAAGAAATGCAAAACTTTTTATCTAAAAATTGAAAAGCTGATCTTCTTGCCCATAACGCCATCTAACTTACCTTAGCTCTGGGAAGGAATAGTTTAGGTGTACTACTCATCTCATTCTGCAACATTTTTTGCAGTATTCCTTGCCACTTTCTTGCATATTTTACTTTTGGAGAAATTCTGCAGAATAACTTCTTTTCAGTCACAACTTTATTTGAAGGTTGATCAAATCAGATTTATTAGCAGGGAAGCACGAAGCACTCAAGGTTTCAATTGGTTTTCTTGTTCAAATGGCAATATCTTCCTTTAAACCTTTGTAACTGGAAATGAAAATCTTTACAAGATAACATCACAGAAACTACATCACAACTGTTCCTAAGCAAGCCACATTTAACCTCTACAGTTTTCCTAAACCAAATTCAGCTGCTTAGATGATTTTGCAAATGAATCATATTATCCAGTACATTTCTAGAAGATGTTTTCTGGGCTCAGCTTGAAAATCAGGAGGTGACCTTGGAGTCTGCCCATTTTGCTAATTTGCTGTTTATTTGGATGAGTGACTCTTTAAAATCCTAAATTACCAACAGGCTTAATTAAATCAATCAATGGGGTTACATGAGCATAAAATATTTCCTAACAGGACAGGAAATCATTGTGTACTTAGAGAAAAAGCAAAATGGCAAGGGATAACTGTTCAAAACACACATTAGCTTCTTTGGCTGCACTTTATTATTAGATATATGAAATACGATTTTTTTGATGCTGTTATTCTATATCTGTGTCCAGAAAGACAAATTCACATTATATGTGAATTTGTTTTGTTTTAGGGCTTAAATTAATTCAGCAATGAAGCTGATTTGATGAAGTTTGAAAAAAATATTCCAGACCAAATTTCTTATGCATACTGTATATATAAGTGAAAGATATATCTGGGACAGATTGCACTTCAGTGACAGTTATATTGGGAAAGGTAGATTTTTAGCAAACAATTGGAAGCATCCTGATGATACAAAAAAGAGAGAAAGTGAAGCTTCAGGAAGTTTGTCAAGCCTTGCTGAGCAAGATGTTTCATTTTATCTGACAATTTCAGGGACATATATTTTCCATTTCTATACCCATAACAAGGATTTTGGCTTTTGAATGTAAGCAGTTCATGGCAACTTATAAGGTAGGTTTGATGTGAGCCAAGGGAAGTCAGAAATGCTGGGTTTCATTATAATCTAAAGAACTTTATTTCCATTAAACTAAAGAAAAATGGGGCTGCTCAAAATGGAGTTTATGCTTCCAAATGAAACTGAATGCTGACTCTACAGTAAGCCCCACTACATCCTATTGAGCCATAAGATCTGAGTCACCTGTTCTGCCTTAACAATGTGTTTGGAAGAAGCTATTGAGCTATCTGGCCTTCCTATGGAGTACTGTATAAGTGACTTAAAGTATATCCTACTACCTTGAATTGGCCTCACAAATAATAGGCAGCTGACATAGCTTCAAAGGAAGGCATATATTATGAGGAATGTGTGGACACAGAAAAGTTTTTATTCTTTCATATCCAAACCCAGTCATGCATGGAGGCCAGAAGAGAGGAAATGCAGGACTGTCAGCCTTCAAGATCTTCTACTATTGCTTTGCATCTTTCAGCTGTCATAAGAAACGGGGGGGGGGGGGAGGAAGGGATAAGACTGGGAAGTGAGCTGGAGGTGTTACATTTTTCTGTTGTGTAAATAAGGGGGGGGGAGCATACAATAGAGTTAGGTTTCTATTTCTCGCTTAGCTTTCTTTTCTCTGCGCAACTGCAACCTGTTATCAAATTATGCCAAGGACAGAGGCCTCATCATCACGTGAAAATGCCCACATGATCATATTCACAATTTCTAATTGAAAGTTTCATCTGAACTATTGGGGGTGGGAACAATTCCATCACTTTGTATTTGTGAATTGCATGTCTAATTTCTCTGAACACTTAATTCAGCCTAAATAAACTGAACACTTTCACAACGTTTCATTAAATTATGGAAGATGGTTCTTACAGAGAACCAGTTGCCTCCAAAAAAAGCTTTTAACTTCAACGAGACTAGGTTAACTCCATAATCAAATGAAATGTAGGGGTCTGAACTGCACATTACATTTCTATATCTATGTCTTGTTTATGAGTTTCTTTGAGCAGGTCAGCCATTGGTCACTTCTTTCTGTACACTTTACATAGATTCCTGAATTAAAGAGAACTGTACTCAGATCCATCTTCCTGACTAATCTGTAGAAACATGATGATACCACACACATAGTGACATCCTTGTATAACTTATATAATTTTTCTTATTTTCAACATGACATTATGATGTCAATAATGTATTGTGTAAAATTTAGGTCATTTCATGACATATGGTGCCCACTGTATCCATATCCATGTTTCTTCGCCTTGAAAATTTGAGATGTGTGCACTTCAACTCCCAACATTCCTTAGCCACACATTTTAAAGTCATCAAGGCAAGGAAACACTGGCCTGAGTAATAATATTCTGTCAGATTAGTGCAATGGGCTTCACCTAGCTTATTGAAAGCTAAACCCTTTCTGAAGCTAAAGTTTTGTCCTGAAAAAAGCTTCCAAATTATAATCAAGGGCAGCCTGATATATAGTAAACTAAGTCCCACTGAGTGATATATATTACAGCAATTGGACTTATTGCATCTTAATATGGCCCATACCATGTAATTTTTGACTTATTGGAGTGTTGCAGTGGCCTAGAGATGGAACTTTTACCTCACAATCAGGAGGCTATGAGATTGATCCTAGATAGAGGTAGATATTTCTCTCTCTGAGCACAGTGAGAATGTATCTGCTGAACAAAACCCCACATTGGTGACAGGAAGGGCATCCGGCCAGTAAACACTCTGTAGCTGCATTCAATTGCCCAGACTCCATCCCACAAGGGTTTCTGGGGTCATTAAAAGAAGATGATAATGATGTAATTTTTGACATAACATAATGAAGTCTGCCCATTATGATAATATGTTGTGATAATTATAAAGCAGGTCACCAACATGATTGACTTTACTTTATGACATTTTTGTGTAACTATTGTCAAGCAAAACCATTCTTTGCTATGGGACTTAATCATCAAAAACCTGAAGTAATTGCTGGTTTGAGACAAAACTATAAATCATGGTCGTGTGAATATGAACTGGTTGCTGAGTGCCTCAAATGTGGTCACAGAATTTCAGGAAGGTCCTCAATCAATCTTTGTGAGTCCATTATGGATGATCCATAATAACTTTGAATTGTTGCTAAGCAACTGGTCATAAGTAGATGGCAACTTGTATTCTTTTCTTATGTTTTTGAAAGCAGAAGTATTTTTGTAAACAAGGAATAACCTTGTCCTGCAGAAACTGTTCCATGCATTCACCAAGCATTTCACAAACTTGCCATAGAGAAACCAGGACTGAATATGAAATCCAGTGTCTGGATTTTCAGATGAGTCAGTTGCATTTAATAAGACAACCTTTCCTTAAAGCAAAATCCTTGCATTTATTATCATTTATACACAAAGCAACTAGCTCAGTTACCATAGCTCTTTGAATGCTTAGTCTATTCTTTGTGTACTAATGTTTCCTGACAACACAAGTTTGTGTGTATCTGTAGTTTGGTAGTGTTTGGGGGGAGGGCAGAAACAAAATCAACATTACAGGCATATAGGAACTTCTTCAAAGCTCTAATATTAAATTATGGACAGGACAGGACAAAAAAAGAACAGGATACATTTGTGTCAGAATTTTAAAAAGCAGATTAAAAGGCATTTGTTCATTTCATAGTTCAAAGTAAATTATTGTCAGGATTAGCTATTAAAGGCTTAACAGGAATAATTCCAGAGAGTAATAGAGTAATTAAAAAAAAAACTTCTGAAGAAAGATTTGTTAACCTTTTCAGTATGTCTGGGGCTTTTCCTCACTGATATCCAGTTGCCAAGAGTCAATACAAAACAGAACAAAGCCATTTTAAAAGTTCAATAAAATATTTCTTGAAGTAAGCTATGCAAATGATGATTGCAGGGATACATCTGTGCAGATGTGTTGGCTGCAGTATGAAATCTGAACAGGATGGTATCCTTAGGGATTGTCACTCTGAATTTTTCTATGTGCAATGATTGTCCTCTTGGCTTACTACCAATGCATATGGGGTCATTGTTGTGTGTCGCTGGCAGCCTGTGCAGACAGCAGTGGAATCGGACAGTGGGAAAGAACAGGGACCAGTCCGGAAGTCTGGTGAAGACTTGGACGAGGGTCCTGCGTCTGATGCAGAGATGGGGCCAGGACCATCTGGGAGTGGGGTGCTGACTTCAGAGCCTCTGGATTCTGGCAACAGCGAGGCATAGAAACAAGGGGAATCTGTTCCCAGTGTGCATATGCGCAGAACTGCTAGAAGGCAAGAGCAACTGAGACTAAGGGGCAACTTGGGAGAAAGACTTGGAGGTGATTGCCCCTCCCATAAAGTATAAAGAACAGGCAAAGATGAAGAAACCTTTCCAGGAAGCAAAGTTGTTTGTTCTGTTCAGATTAATCCTTGAAGTTCTGTGTGGACTTCATACTCTGGTTGGTTTTTTATAATTCATTTGGCATTCTAGTTGTTGACAGCAATTCAAAGGAAAGAAAGATGAGTGCTTATCTCAAAAGGACTGTTTGGGACTCATAACTGGCTGGGAATGAACATAATTCCTAGCACTGAAATAAAACAAGAATTGTTTTAACTAAGTGTGTGCTTAATTACAGTCTCAGGAAGTGTCATGCCCCTGGTGGAGTCTGACTCTGAGGAAGAGGAGGAACAGCCAACAGGGAGTGGGAGTGTGGCTCCAGAGGTTGTGGAGGAGGCTGGGGAAGGGCAGAGGCCAGCTGAGCAGTCAGAGGAGGATCCAGGCCCATCCCCTATTCATCCTAGGTCATGCAGGGAGGAGAGGATCAGGGAAAAGCGAGGTCTACTCAAGAGGAGATTACCATGATCCTCCTCGTGGCTTGCAGCTGGGAGCTATGTATATAAGTTTTCAACTACGTAGTTAGAATTTCTGGAGTCAATTAGTGTTTACCTTGAAAGAGGTTTATCTTTGCTGGCATTCTTTCCATGGACTTTTCTCAGTTATTTTCCTGGACTTTATGATTAGTTATCTTGGCTTGCTTCAGAACTCTCATCAATGTGGTTTGTTTTGGTTTTCTGTTTGCCTCATTATTTATTTTTGTGACTTTAAACTGTGCTTAATAAAACACTGAAGTTAAGTTGAAGGCCTTACCGGACTTTAATATATGTTTAGGTTTTGAGTTATTTTGAGAGAGTACGGGTCATCACATTTTGACTCCAGCCACCCCTTCAACTTATTTTTGCTTTTTGTGGGGTGACCATGGATCAACTCAGAGCAGAGATTGCCCAGTTAACCCAGCAAGTGGCTTTTTTGTGGCACAAATGCAAGCTGCCTGGCCACGACAAAAATGCCCAGTGGCAGTGCCAGATAAATTTGATGGTTCGTTGGCCCAATTTCCAGTATTTTGGGGGTGCCAACTTTACATGAGCCTTCGGCCTGAGGACTTTCCCACTGACTGGGATAAGGTGGGGTTTTTGATTAGTTTGTTGTCAGGCTATGCAGCATGCTGGGCAACGCCTCTGCTGACCAGATGTTGGACAATTACACCGAGTTTTGCTGTCAGTTTCAGGCCATGTTTGAGGACCCTATCTGAAGCCAAACAGCAAACAGATGTTTGAGACAGTTGAAGCACGGGTGTGGCTTACACATGTATTATATTGTTAGTTTTCGGGTGGTTGCTCAGGATGTACAATGGAATGAGGCAGCACTATTAGACCAGTTCTAGGAGGGTTTGTCATTGGAGCTCCTGGATGAGTTGGCACACACTGAATGCCCTCATACCCTTCAAGAGCTCATGCATTTGTGTCTTCATATCGATGGACTTCAGCAGTGATGGGTGTGACAACGGACAGAGACTATATCTGTTTTCATCAAGATGGCATCCTTGGTGGAAGTGCCTTTGGAGGAACCCATGCAGTTGGGGGCTGGCCACCCTCACCTGACTCAAGTAGAAAAGAATAGATGTCATCATGATGGTTTATGCCTCTATTGTGACAATCGAGACCATTTTGCGGCCAAGTGTCCTGTAAAGACATCCACAGCAGCAACACCTGCGGTGGCAGGAAATGAGCATCGCTTGGCCTATGGGGGTCTCCAGGTCAGGATGTAAAGTCCATAGGCCCACCATCTTCACCAACCTTGCCACTCTCATCACATTTGACATCTTCAACATCTCCACCACAGTCGCTTTTGGTGAAGCATCTTGTGCTGCCAGCAAGTGTGTTTGTGCCTGGTGTGGGCGCGGTGGAGATCCCAGCTTTGGTTGATTCAGGGGCCACAGCCAATTTCATGGATGCTCATTTTGTCAAGCAGTGGTTCATTCCTCAGCAACAGGTATCCCTTCCAGTAATGGTGGAGACGATTGATGGTCATCCCCTTCGTTCTGGACCTGTGGTTGCTGCAACCAAAGTCCTTTGCATGCATATTGGGTAGCATGTGGAGAAAACTATGTTTTACATTGCAGCAGTGCCTCATTTTCTGGTGGTGCTGGGTTTGGAGTGGTTATAGGCCCATAATCCACAGATTGTCTGGTTGTCTGGAGCTGTGCAGTTTCTTGATAGGAAGTGTGCCAACCATTGTTTGTGCTCCTGTGCAGGGAGTGTGGCTACGCCCGTGGACCTGGATCTACTTGCGGAGTTGGTGGACTTTGTTGATGTGTTTGGGGAAAAGGAGGTGGATCAGTTGCCTCCGCATCAGGTGTATGACTGTCCAATTGACTTGTTGCCCAATGCAAAATTGCCAGTGCATTGGATATATTCCCTGTTGGAACCAGAATTGGCCGTGTTGTGGAATTTTATTGACAAGAATCTCTGGAAAGGTTTTATCCAGCCTTTTACCTCCCCATTGGCTGCACCAGTGCTTTTTGTGAAAAAGAAATTGGGGGAGCTATGTTTGTGTTGTGATTACCGCAAGTTGAATGCAATCAAAGTGAGGAATTGTTACCCACTTCCCCTCATCCCTGAACTGATTGAGCAGCTTTGTCAAGCTAAGATCTTTATGAAGTTGGATTTGCGTGGGGCCTACAATCTGGTTCTCAATCGTGCATGGGACAAGTGGAAAACAGCTTTCTGGATGAGGTACGAGCATTTTGAGTATACCGTGATACCTTTTGGATTAACCAATGCCCCAGCTGTGTTCATGTATTTCATGCACAATGTTTTCTGTGATTTGTTGGATCAATTCATGGTCATTTATTTATATGACATTTTGATTTACTCAGACTTCCTGCAGGAACATTGGCAGCATGTGTGGCTAATGTTGCAATGCTTGCGTGATAACCACCTGTTTGCTAAATGTGAGAAGTGTCAGTTTGCACAAACCATGATTGACTTCTTGGGACATCGTATTTCACCTGCTGGGATGGAAATGGACCCAGAAAAAATTCAATCGCTGTAGGAGTGGGAACCTCTACAGCGGGTTAAGGATGTGCAATGACTGCTGGGGTTTGTGAACTACTACCGCACAGTTATTCCCTGCTTTGCTGCTTTGACTGTTCCCCTTTCTAATCTGCTCAAGAAGGGGGAGAAGTTCCATTAGGGTGCTGAGGAGCAGACAGCTTTTGCAGCATTGAAAGTCGCCTTTGCTTCTGAGCCTATCCTCAAACACGCTGATCCAGGCCAGCCACTTGTGGTGGAAACATGCTTCCGATGTGGCTGTTGGTGCTCCTCCAGGCCTATGCTCCCGCAGGCACCCTATTCCCGTGTGCTTATTATTTCCAGAAGTTGTTGGCTCCAGAGCGCAACTATACAATTTGGGATAAGGAGCTATTGGTGGTTAAGGGAGGCTCAAAACCAAATCGAGGTTCAGACGAATCATTGCAATTTGGAACACCTATACACAGCTCAGACATTGAACCAGCATCAGGTGAGATGGTCCCTATTCTTTGCTCAATTCAATTTCTGGGTGACCTTTGTTCTGGGTGGAGGGAATCAATGTGCCAACGCCCTATCTCAGAAGCCCGAGTATACCCAAAGGGAGGATAAAATCTTGCCCTGGACAGTGATTCCATTGGAACAGTTTGCCGCCACCGAGGAACCAGTGGACTTTTGAGTGAGGATTCAGGAGGCGCAGCGGCAGGACCCTTTTGTGACAGCTTGACGTCGAGAATTGGATGAGAATGGGAAACAAGAGATTCCTTGGGCATATATTGGGGACCTGTTGCAGTTCTGTAATTGCATTTATGTGCCTGGATGTCATCTTCGTGGCCTTATCCTATGTCAATGTCATGATAGTCTGGCGGCAGGACACTTTGGGGTGTTCAAAGCACTGCACTCATCTCTAGGACATTTTGGTGGCTGAGACTTAAACATGATGTGTCAGGATATGTGGCGTCCTGTGGGATCTGTCACCAAGCCAAGTATGCTCCTAGTGCGCCCCCAATCTATTGCATCCCTTGCCCACGCCAGAATGACTGTGGGGGCAGGTTCATTGGATTTCATCATTGAGTTACCACCATTGAATGGTGCCACAACCATTTTGATGGTGGTGGATATGTTGGCTAAAATGACCCACTTTATTCCATGTGCGGGTCTTCCATCAGCCAAGATAATGGCTCAATTGTTTATCTCCCATGTTTTCTGGTTGCATGGGTTACCAGACCGCATGGTATCAGATCGGGGGGTACAATGGCAGACCCTACTCGCAAAACTTCAGGCATGTCTGTTGTCTGCTCATCACCCCAAAACTGATGGGGGGACAGAGAGAGTGAATGCTATTTTGGAGCAGTACCTCCGCTGTTTCAGCAATACTCAACAAGACAATTGGGTGGAGGTGCTGCTGCCGCTTATAACAATGTTCAACATGCATCCACCTGTGTTCCCCCTTTCTTTGCTAACTATGGGTTTCATCCACAACTTTTCCCTTTAGCCCCATCTGATTCCCCAGTTCCAGCAGTGGATACGTGCTTGTAGGAGTTACAAGCCATACACCACATGGTCCGCGATCAACTAGAGAGAGCCAAGGAAGACTATAAACAATTTGCAGACCAACATCATTGTGATGTTCCACCTTTAGCAGTCGGCGATTGGGTTTGGCTCTCTACTTGATATTTACCAATGACGCGGCCATTGAAAAAGCTCAATCACCATTACTTGGGACCTTTTCTGGTCGAGGCGATGATCAATCCTGTGGCTTATCGTTTCTCCCTGCCATGGACCATGCATATCCATCCTGTTTTTCATTGTTCCCTGTTAGCCCCTGCCTCACCTGACAGTCCGCATAGACTGGCTGCATCACAGCCAACCCCAGTAGCCCCTCTGGGAGAGGAGGAATATTGAGTGGATATCATCTGAGATTCACGCCAGTTGGTAGGGTCGATTTCAGCATTTGGTGGCATGGAAAGTTATGGACCAGAGGACTTCACCTGGGTCAATGCCACTGATGTTAATGCTCCTCGTTTGGTCCAGGACTTTCATGCTCAGTTTCCTCAACATCCTCATCCACCTGGTCCTGGGGGAGGGGGCCCTGTGGGGAGCATACCATGCCCTGATGGAGTGGAGGAAGCTGGGGAAGGGCAGAGGCCGGCTGAGAAGTCAGAGGAGGATCCAGGCCCATCCCCTATCCATCTTAGGTCGTGCAGGGAGGAGAGGATCAGGGAAAAGCGAGGTCTACTCAAGAGGAGATTACCATGATCCTCCTCGTGGCTTGCAGCTGGAAGCTTTGTATATAAGTTTTCAACTACGTAGTTAGAATTTCTGGAGTCAATTAGTGTTTACCTTGAAAGAGGTTTATCTTTGTTGGCATTCTTTCCATGGACTTTTCTCAGTTATTTTCCTGGACTTTATGACTAGTTATCTCGGCTTGCTTCAGAACTCTCATCAGTGTGGTTTGTTTTGGTTTTCTGTTTTCCTCATTATTTACTTTTGTGACTTTAAACTGTGCTTAGTAAAACACTGAAGTTAAGTTGAAGGCCTTACTGGACTTGAACATATGTTTTGGGTTTTGCGTTATTTTGAGAGACTACAGGTCATCGCAGGAAGCCTTGGTCAGAACAGTAGTTGCTGGTATAATGAGGTTAGCATAGAAACAGCCTCAAAGTGGCTTTGCCCTGCCTTCCTGAGGTATCAGAAAGAGGGAAGAGAAAGCACAGCCAGGATTTCAAGATTCTATTACTATAGTCTATATAAATAAAGTTTCAATTAAACTTTGTCGTTGGTTTCGTGACAAGGAGTACCTTGAAGGCTTGACAGATTTAAAATGCCTGGCATGGGCTATAATGTTTTGCCAGACTCCTGAAATGGCTTTGTTTAGACTTGCTTGGCCTTTCTGGTTGGATCCTGCCTGGAACAGATCTAATCAAATAATTGAGATGTACTGAATATGCCAACTATGGATTAACTAGACAAGTGTTTCTTAATCTCAGAAATGTTAAGACCTGTGGACTTCATCTCCCAGAATCCCCTAGGCAGCAGGTGAAGTTCAGAGGTCTGAAAGTCATTGAGATTGAGACACATTGCCATAGAAAAGTGGATCTGAATCTTCCTTACCACCAAGCCCCTTTAAATACCATTTATGGTCATGGACCACTGAGATGTAATTCAAGATTTAAATCATAACATTTCTTCAAGGCTTTGTGGATGTTCTGTGATGGCATCATGGCCCCCAAGGAATCCACAGACCACAGGGTGAGAATCACTGCCCTAGACCCTTTTCTTAGCAAGAGTTTATTGTAGGCATTTCCTTCCCCTTTCCCCGTAGTCACCAAAAGATTCAGTTTTCTTTGTAGTCCCATTGATTTGCCTATATAATGTACCACTGCAGTGTGCACCCCTTACCATGCCAAGGGGCTTGCCAAATGTGTCCATCTAGGTGAGTGATTTTGCAATCTGTCTTCCCTTGAAACTTATCTCCTTCATCTTTTTTCATCCCAGAAAGCAAAGACAAACAAAGAATCCTTTATTTTGGGAACATTTTGAGAGAACCTGAAAGTAAGGTCCTGGAAAGACAAGACATAGAATGAATACCTGGTCCAGTAGTGTACTGCCAGAGACACAGACATCCACTCCATTATGAAGGCCAGCCTTATGCATCCCAGAGGATCGAGTAGAGACCTTTGCAGACTGCATTCTTCAGCCTTTTAAACCCTTTCTCTTTTCCTAGATTTTCTACTTTCCTATCTGCTCTCTCCGCATACTTTATGGTTACCTGTTATGGAAGAGGTTCTTGATATTTCAAACCATCCTCACTGTCACTAAAAGGACTCACAGGATTTCTGTGGGAAAGGCTTTCCTCACTTCCAAATTGTCAATTTTTGAGCCTTTCAGTCTGCTTATATGCTCCTAGACAAACAGGAGAGGAAAGTGGGTCATTGCACCAAGAAATATACTATGTTAAAACCGGTCTTTCAAAATGTCTTTAAAGAATGCTACTCAACCTGACTTTACTGTTGCAGTATTTTTGCTACCATTGCTAGGTTGATTATAATAATAATCATCATCATCATCATCAAACATGAAACTCAGTCAACTGAACATTTTAAAATGTTTAACAATTATTTAAACATTTAATTTATTATTATTATTAGTATTAGTGTTCTTAGTATTATTAGTATTATTGTTATTGTTGCTGCTGCTGCTACTGCTGTTGCTGTTGTTATTGTTATTACTATTATTACTGTTATTGTGATACATTTGTCATTGCTTTTCAGTTTCACACAGGAAAAAATAATATTGAAATTAATGTAAAGTTTTTCTTCCCCTTCTTAGAAATGCTGGCTGCTTTAACTCAAAAGTGCAGAAAGACACAATAAATTTAATAAAACCTATTTTGATGTTTTGACTGTTGTCATATTTACATTTAATCAGGTCAATTACAAACTTAGCAGCTGTATTTGTACAGTATCTTAAGCCTTATTATCATTAACTCTGGCTTTTATTTTCTTCTGACTTAAGCCTGATGTGTGAAAACTGTGTGATCAGTTTGTGGTTCACTGCATTGCAGAAGGTATGTCCCTACAAAAACAAATTATTATTGAAACTAGGTTAAATTAGTTGTATGAAGCTTAGAGTAAGAAATCAGAAGTTGGGGTGGGTACAGAAAGCTATATGGAAGAAAAGAACCACATTGGAGTTGTTTTGTTTTGTTTTCATCAAGCAGAATGTGAATTTTCAACAGAAACTCAGAAACATAAAAAAGCTTCTCTCATTCCCACCATCACTCAAGGCACCTTCAAACAGAAGAAAACTATTGTAATGAAATATTTCTCACCTTACATGCAAAACATTTCTCTGCCTTGATCTTTCTACTTCACTCAATTGGTTACCGGCCTTGTTTTTCAACAGCTTGGTTTCTTTGAATTGTTTTGCTGCTAAAGGCAATATCTGTCATTGGCATAAAAACTTCAGAATTTTCAAAGGGCAGCTTATATATATATATTTCATCTTGACATGGTTGATGTTGTATGCCATTATCCAATTGCAGTTAAGTTCACCATGACAGCATGTTCTTGTTCAATTAGGATTTTTGACATCCTTCCGAATTGTAAATACCTCACCATTTCAGGTTCATCCTATATTTGCCTTCCTTCTATTTGTCACTGGAAGCTAACACTCAAGCAAAAGAAAGTATTTCTGTCCTTTGAAAAGGAGAAATTGGGAAAAAAGAATCACTTTTACTGCATTAATAAATACTATAACTCTGGTTCTGGTAGACGAAACATTGCTAGAATTGTGTTATATCTGGGCTGAAACATAGCTTCAGAAAGACTAGATTTCTAAATTCCTACAGCACTTTTGTTCTGACATTCAGATCTCTGAATACAGGGAACTTATTCTGAAATAGAAGAAACCTGGAAAATGTACCCAAACTCAATGGGAAATAGAAATGGTAAAAATCAAACCCTGGCTGAGAAAGGGAATTGTATATTCTACTCTGCACATAAATGTTTGAGGGAGTATAGAAAAAAACGAAAACCATTTCCTGTGCAGGGAAAAAAACATAATTTTTTTCTTTTCCAAATCTAATTATCTCAAGTCTTTGTATTTGCCTTCAAAAGAGGGAGTTTTCTTTTTCTAAGTATGATTCTTCTTTGTGCTCCAGATTCATGGGAAATGATAGAATCTGCAGCACAGTGTCCTCTTTTTTGTCTTTCTTTATCAAAAGAGAAAGACAAATGTCTTAGTTTAAGCCCATGTCACACTGCACCAACGGATGGAAAGAGGATGTAAAACGGAGAGAAACACTTGCCACCCATTGGTTAACGCCATTCATCACTAGCGTTGTATACCTGGGCATATGAAGCTGACCCGTTGCCTGAAGCATCGATGTACATGAACTTGTACTCAGCATCGACCATGGCGAAGGGGATGATGCTGAAGAAGTCCTTGTAGTTGAAATAAGTGGATCCCGACTTGGCTGGAGCTTTGCAGGCCACGTGCTTGCCATCTATGGCTCCAACGGTGTGGGGGAAGTTCTACTTCTGATACCACTGCTCTGCAACTTTCTTCCATCCTTCTTCAGTGGAGGGGCACTGGAGGAGCTCCTCCAGGTATTCTTCGATGATGGCCTGCACCACTTTTCTGACCACAATGCTGATGGTGTTGTGTGGCACCCTCTAGCCATTCTGCATGCTCCTGAGGCTAGGTGGTGCAGAGTCAGTGCCACCTTGAGGCCAGGGTCCAGGCTGGGCCAGAAGTTGGTGCTCTGCTTGGTCAACCTGGGTCTCAGCCGCTCCACAACTTCATCAAACATGGCTGGAGGCATCCTCATGAAGTTCTGGAATGCACGAGGGTCTTCGTTCCTCAGCTCCACCATCAGCTTGTTGTACAGTCCGTACTCTGCTGTTCTCCCGATCCATCTTCGGACCCAGACACTTCTTGGCCGCCTCCTTTTCTTCCTGTAGAACAGTTGAAAGAGCCTGTAGATGGCTTTGCACTGTTCCAGAACGATGGTGGCTACCAAAAGGAGTGTGTTACAATCCATGGTGGACATGACTGGATGCTGTGGAAGAGCAAGAGCCTGATGAAGGCTGCAGAGGTCTGCACAGCAGGGCTGCTGGACTGAAAGTGAGATCCAGGTGAGTTGTTCCCCCTTTTTATAGGCAATATTGGTTTTCCACTATGTGTCCTTTTGCATCCTCTAGGCATCCTCTAGACATCCTTAATATCGCAGATAGGTCCCCCCTGCAAACGTTTTTTCTGTTTTAAATGCTTTGTATGCGAGCTGCATCTGCTTTCATCCTTTCTCTGTCCCTGCTACTAACGCTGAGCATCTGTTCCGCGTCCGTTTCGCTTCCTCCCTGTGTCCACTTTCCGCTGGAGCGGATTTGAGTTGCGCGGATGCACAGCGGATGCCTAGTGGCTATTACGGATGTTTAATGGATGAAAACGGATGTAGAATGGATGTTGCCCGTATGCGTTGCGGATGCAGAATGGACGTGTTGGATACATTTTCCGCTCAAAATGTTTTGAGCAGCTCAAAACTTTTTGAGCAGATGGAACCTTAGTCGACAGATGCTGGACAGATAGAGAGGATGAAAAATGGATGCATCACATAGGTCTCTCTGTCCATCAGCTTGACCGCAGCCTGGCCAGATTTCTTGAGGTGCAGCTTCCCGTACCAGGTATGCATGTGCTTCCACCAGCTGAGGAGCACCTCCGAAGTGTAGCCCAGACTCTCCGCCTTCTCTCTCCAAGCAGCCTGCTTCCTTTGGTGTCTCTGTAGAGCCTGTGTTCCTTCCGCCATAGATACTCGTTCTCCCTCAGCCACTCCAGCACCTCATCCTCATGTTCCTCTTCTATGTTGTATTGCCTCCTCTCCTGTTCTCACGTCTGCCTCTTCCTCACTTTGGCAGGGCCATATGGGCCCTCATCAGAAGGGCTTCGAGGTTGTCGGGGCTGCTCCTCCACACCACCACCACCAGCAGCAGCAACAACAGTAGCAGCAAAAGCAGGACCAGCAGGACCACCACCAGTAGCAGCAGCAGCAGCAAGACCAGGAGCACCAGCAGCACCAGCAGCACCAGGAGCAGGACCAGGAGCACCAGCAGCACCAGCAGGACCAGCAGCAGCACCAGCAGAGTAAGCACCAGCAGAAGCACCACCACCAGAAGCAGCATCAGCAGACCCCCAGCCCCAGAAGAGTGAGCCCGTGCTGCAGAAGCCCCAGCAGAAGCAGAGTGAGGGCCAGGGGGTGGGAGGGTGGCCCTGTCCCTCTTGCCAGGGCTGACAGCAGATGGCTGAGGCTTTCTCTTCTTCCCCATGGTTGTTGGGTTGCTGGCTGGCTGGCTGGCTGGCTGGAGAGCTGTGTCTGGAAGCAGGTCTTTCCTCTGAATGGTGACCTCCTTGGGAGCTGCTTTCCTTTATATCCACGGGCCTGACACAATGCATCATCCCCGCATGCACAGTGAACGCTAGGCATCCCTAGGCATCTGCTAGGCTTCCGCTCTGCATCCACTTCATCCGCTCGGCATCCGCTGTGCATCCGCTTCATCCGCTCAGCGTCCACTCTGCATCCGCTCTTTCCATTCCACGTCCGCTTTGCTGCACTCCCCCGGAAGCCTTGTGGATGTGCCATCCGCTTCCATCCGCTTCCATCCGCTAGGCTTCCATGGAGCATCTGCTTTCCATCCGCCCTACGTCCTCCCCCTGTCCGTTCCTTTCCGTGTTGTCTGCTCTGGTTATGCAAATTTTTGCCCCTTTTGAGAGCGGATAACAATGGATGGAACATTTTTCTCGTCTGCTGTGTCCTTTTTACAAACGTTTTGCATCCGTCGGCCAGTGTGACAGGGCCTTTATTTTTCAGGAACAGAAAATAATATATGAGAATCAGTTAGTGCTTAAGGCACCAGGCTTAAGGCACCAGGCTAGAAACCTGCTTAAGGCACCAGGCTAGAAACCAGGAGATTATGAGTTCTAGTTCTTAGGTTAAAGAAATGTGTCATTTTTTTCAACCCTAGAAAAAGAGGGCAAGGCAAGCCATATCTGAAAAAAATGCCAAAGAAATAACAGGGAGTAGTCCAGCTAGTCATCAGGACTCAACACTGACTTGAAGATCCTCCCTACTCACAACAAATGTTTTCAATGGTCCATTAAAGCAGTTGAACAATGTGCCATTATCTTCTTCTTGAACCAATAATTGAAATATTTTCTTTCCATGTAATCTAAATATCTTAAGTTTGTAGTATTTAAGTGCATAACTTTACTGACAATTCCCTTGTAGGCAAATCTGTGATAAGATGCTGATTAAGATGCTGTCATTCTCTTACCTACTGTAAATTCTATTTCCCCTCCTGCTTAAGTGGTGGCTAATACATGGGAAGAGACAGAGAAAATTGTATGAAAACTTAGATTAGAATAATGGGTAAAATACAATAAAATGAAATTTAACACAGAGAAATGTAAACTCCTACATCTAGCTAGGAAAAATGAAAAAAAAAAGCATGTACAGAATGGGGGGTAAGAGATCTGGCTCAAAAATAGCACTTGAGTGCACTAGTGAATCACAAGTTCAACATATCACAAGAGTATAATGCAAATGCAAAGAAGTCCTTCAGAGGAATCAAAAGAGGCATGGAGTCCAGGTTTCAAGAAGTGATGATCCTGCTCTACTCTGCCTTAGTTATTTGGAATACTGCATTCAGTGCTAAAGATCTCAATTTTTTAAAAAAAGACATTGACAAACATGACAAACATGTCTAGAGACAAGCTATCTAGCTGGCAAAGAATTGAAAACCAATTCCTACAAGGAAAACTTCCAAGACCTGCTTAGTTCACAGAAGAGAAGGTGAAGGGAGGACACAATAATTGTCTTCAAAAATCTGAAAGGTAGATGTCAAGGCTCTGGCATCCACCCCATTTGAATCATGAGTCTCTAGCCACATCTCTCTGAGTTTAAAAAAAATCATTTATTAGGAGTGAACTTGCCAGTGCCACCTGGATGCAGCCGACTCTGAGACACATCATTCATTTCACCCTTGACTCTGGTCTTCCCCTATCCCCTGGATGTATATTTATCAATAACCAATCATGCTCTCCAGTAGTAATCTTGCGTGCCAGAAGCTTGGCCACCTAGCAATTATCTATGAAAGCATTTAAGGAATGCATTACTTCCCCCACTCCCTTTCTGCTGACAACTCTAAAAGACCAGGGAAATATTTCTGAGTTGACAGAAGATACATTGTAGAGATTTGTTCCAGAGAATATGGCTAGAACTAATGGGATGAAATTTCAAGTATGTAAATACAGATTAGACTTAAAAAAGAATTTGACAATAAGAACTATCAATCTTTAAATAGATTACTGTATGGAATAGTTTCTTCTCATTCACTGGAGGTTTTCAGAGTCAGGATCAGGGATGCACAAATAGGGCTCCTTTTCAACCTATGTACTTAAACTCCTAGCATTCCTGAGCCAGAAATTCTGGCAGTTGAATTCCACAATTTTTAAACCTGCCATGGTTTCCCATCCCTAGTCTGGATAGACATTTATCAGGTATCTTACAGTGGTCCTGAATTGTGGAGGAGATCAGACTTGAGGCCTCTTAGATCACTTTCAGTTCTATGATTTTAATCTTACATCATTTTTAGCTCTCAAGAATCAGTTCAATGAATATGAACTGCAAACATAAGCAATCAAATGAATCTAAGAGTCCAAAGAGAGAAAGATCTGAAAGATTATTATCTCAATTCATATTAAGTAAATATCATATATTGATGATGTGTATTCATTTTTTTTCTGTGCACATCCTTTCATGTATAAATCCAACCTGTGCACATCCTTTCATGTATAAATCCAAGGGTTTATAAAATCAAAATTGAGAAGAGAAGACACTGACCTGGGTCCTACCTGTACTTTGTACAAAAATAAAGAAAAGACAACAACTTTAATAGAGTTGAACTGATAGAAGTAATAATCATTTTCTAATCAAGTGCAATATTGTTTCAATTGAGTTTGTTCATCCTAAAAACTAAATCATATGAAAACCATGGACTTTCTGGACAGACAATTTTTAAAGGATGGATTCAGCTATGCACATTATTATTTCTATTGAACACAAAGTTTCCTAAAAAGTATTTCTATATTATATCACAAAGGGACAGAATTCCAGGACATTATCTATAATGTTAAGCAGGAAGGCAAGCTGTGATAATGGGCCCACAACAGCATGTGCCCAGAATAGTACAGTATTCTTGAGCACTATTGGGAGATCTTTTGAAGCAGTCCCCTAAATGAAGCAGCTCAGCAAAACCAGACTGAAATGCATCATCCCTTTAATTACTTTTATGAAACCAAACTTAAATCCTTTTTGCAGAAAAGACTTGAAGACAAAATGAGAATACAAGAGTGGATTTTCAGCCAGCATGCTGAAAGTTAATCCTTTTCCTGCATATACCATACACACCAAAGGTTTAAAACAAATGTTTCTTGGCCCCATTAGGAGAGACTGAGCTGACCAGAGTTGTTCTTAATGTCGTCCTGAAACATGGGACTTTTTTTGCATAAAAGCCAGAAAGACACTTTAGAAAGCTCAAGGCAAACGTGGAAAAAAAAGAAAAGAAAATAAGTGGAATTACTTCTGGGACATTATTTCCTACCAGTGATTATTGAGGTTACTTGTTTCCAACATCAACAGCCTGGGGAAAGTGCTTCATATTTAAAGAAACTTGCTCAAGGATAACAAAAACAATAACAAAATGTATGAAGTACTATAGAAGAAAAGATACCACTAGGTATACTGTTTCAGATTTAGAGGTTTTTTCAAAATAGGATGACAAAGTGTTCATAAATTCACTAAAGAATACCAAAATAACAGAGATGGAAGGGTCTTTTAGTCCAACCCCCTACTCAAGCAGGAGAACCTATATCATTCCAGACAAATGGTTGTAAAAGTTTTTTGAATATCCATTTGTTCTCAATTGTTAAATTAAAATTAAAGTCATTAAAAGGAAAAGATAGATACTATGAGAAATTAATTAACAATATGTAGCCATCAACAAAACCCACCTATTGTCTTAACCCTAACCTTAACCCTAACCCTATATAGTTTGATATGTGTGTATCTACACCATACCAGATCAATGGCTGTCCCATCTCTTCTCAAAAGGAACACCCACAATGAAGCAAGTTGTTCTATTGATTAATTCTTCTAATTGTTGGAAAATTTGTCCTTAGTTCTAGGCTGGTTCTCTCCTTGGTTAGTTTTTATTCATTGCTTCCTGTTCTGCCTTCAGGTGATTTGGAGAATAGGTTGAACCCCCTCTTCAGCCTCTTTGACATTGGAACAATGCTATCCCATCACCCACTAGTCCTTCTTTTCATTAAAGTAGACATGCTCAATTCCTGCAACTGCTCTTAATATGTTTTACCTCCTGTCTCCCAATCATCCTTTACAGCTGAAGAAACTAGGATTGTTCCTTCTAAGTCCTTCTTGGCCCAGCAGATTTGGGCTCTGCTGTCTCTTATCTGACAATTCCTTAGACAGCACCTCTTTCCCTGTTCTCCAAGGTCATTCCAACATACCATCGGAGTAGCAACATTTAGAAATATATGTGGCTCACAAAGATTACTGTGATTTATTCTTGTGTTTCTCCTTGCTCAATAGGAGCCACTCAGAGCCATTTTGAGTTAAGTGTTATATAAAAGAAAATAAACTGCCAAACAAATTTCCCATGAAAAGATGCAAATGTTTAATCCCATAACTTTTCTTTCTCCATGCTTCCCACTGATTAAATACATGGCAATGCTGTGCTGTATTGCACTGTGCTGTGCCTAGTGGCCTTGAAATCAAATAGCTGTGAGTGCTTACATAACTTCCAAGTCTGGCCAAGGAATTGCCAACTCTCACCTTCCTCCTTACAGTGTATTTGGATTTTAAACTTAACTCTTTTCCTGAAATGCAGGTTGTGAGAAATTTCACTGTTTTCAGTTTTTTTGTTTTTAAATCATAAAATCTGAATGTTGTTTCATGAAATTAATACTTGTAGGATTCTCCTGTATTTGGTAAGTGTGTGATGATTCCAATTCAGAAATCGACTGTGTAAATGTGCTCTTATAAAATCCAAGAAAATTAACAGTCAATGATTTACAGTAAATTCCTGGAATACAGAAGGCTTGCCTGAGACAGGGAAAGCAAACACTTACATGCTACATTATAATGATGGCTTATACTAATTAAATTGAAGAAGGAATGTTTAATTTATGCCTTGCCATCAAATGAATGGTGGGGGGAACACCCTCTTGGTTCAAGCTTTGCCTTATTAAGAGGATTTATTCCTTATTATTGTAATAAAATCTATTTTGAATGTAAGTAGAGAAAGCAAGAACTTTCAGTGTCTTGCCTCTTGTTGCTCTGCCATTTGGGATCTCAGCCTCAGTTCAATGTACTGTTTGCAATTAGGTTAATTAGAACATTATCTCAAAGTTCAGTGCTAGTCAGGAGTACAAGGGGAAAGAATACATTTTCACTGGCTACTGCTGCTTCCTAATGATTTTTGGTTGAAAATTATTTTCCAATTATATTGAATGCCTATTTCTCTCGGGAATGGATGACATTTAAATATAAAGCAACTAAAAAACTGCACTAAAAAGAGAGGTGAACTCTTTTTCCACTCCAAAGACCAAAATAGATGGGAGGCAAATCCATCACTGGGTTACTTGATGTATTTTTCCCACTGAAATAGACATTTTGATTTCATCAAGGGGAGCAGGAAATAGGGGCATTTGAGCTCCTTTCCCATCAAAACTGTCCTGATTTTAATGACTAGTCTCCTGGAAATTTACTTGAAAAGGAAGGCAAGTCTTGAAAAGGGAAAAATTCCATATACAATACATATGCTTGTGTATTGGGAGCATATATGTTTGTATGTGTATGAGAGACAGTTTGGTGATTAAGGCATCAGGTTAGAAATTGGAAGACTATGTACTCTTAGGCACAAAGTCAGTTGGGTGACCTCAAGCCAGTCACTATCTCTCAGTACTAGGAAGAAGGCAATGGCATACTAGTTCTGAAAATTCTTGTGAAGAAAACTGCTGAGAGTTGTCCAGGTACACACACGCACACACACACACACACACACACACACACACAAAAGAGAGGGAGAGAGAGAGAGAGGGAGGGAGGGAGGGAGGGAGGGAGG
>BLBF01000040.1:19615639-19630029 GCA_015471245.1 Laticauda colubrina
AGAGAGAGAGAGAGAGAGAGAGAGAGAGAGAGAGAGAGAAATACATGTATGCACAAATACACACTTACACATAAATATACATACAGACATATATTTTCCCACTAAGTCTGTTTGAATAGATGGGAGACTGGGAATGGATAGTGGAACTGATTCTGTTTAGGTGGTTGATATTTCTCTGATTAAAATATAAGCCTCCACCAGCTGCTTTTAAAAGTGGGAAACTGGGGATTTCAGAAGATCCAATTATTTTCAACTGTTGTTTGTGTTATTGCTGCAAACAATCTGGCAATTCCCATTTGTAGGATCCTGATGAAAAATGAAATAACAGCATTGAAAAAGGACAGTAACATCAGTTCTACGTTATTTAGTATTGGGGCTCAAAGTGAGGCTTTCTTCCTGTTTGCCATAGTGAACAGGCACATATATTCAACTGTCTTAATATAATTCTACTGTGAGTTTCTTCTACTAGAAATGGCAAGGGAGAGAAAGGGAAGAAAAAAGGGAGGGAGGGAGGGAAGGAAAGAGAGAAGGGATAAAAAGATATTTTAACCTGCCAGACAAATTCAAACACTAAAATGCTATTGACAACTATAAAGCGTGTATATAAAATGTTTTATGAGTTAACTGCCAGAATCCTGACAGCCACCCTCTTTTAAATTGTTTAAAATGTTGAAATACTTTTCCAGTTTATATAAATTCAAAAAGGGTATCAGGAAAAAATAACAATACATTGTACATATAAGGTATTTCACAGCACCTTCGGCTAACATAAGTTCAATGTTCAGTTAAAATATTGTGGGCTAAATTTTGGCCAAGGGGATTTTGCAAATGCCATTTGGATTTTGGTTTCTAATTTTAGAAGAAATCTATTGCATAACTAAAAGAGCATTTCATTACTAAGTCATGTCTGTTTACCACTTAAAATGCCACAGATTGAGTCCCAGATTTTGAGGGACATCAGAAAAACAGAAGAGAAAATTAAAGTAGAACCAGATATAATAGGTATAGTAAGCATAAAGAGAAATAAAAAAAAATGATATACATTTTCAAATATTTTGAAAGTTTGCATAGGGCAAAGAGTAGAAGAACCTGAGGAAGGGTGAGTCAGCCTAGAGTACTTACATGGCCATAAACAAATTAAGTCTGCTTGAGGCTACAGAGGAATTTTAGGCTGATTCCTCTTTTAATTCTGCTCCCCAGTTTCTGCCACTAATTCACCTACAGTTTGGTTAGCCCAATGTGGATTAAATTAGTTATATTGAGCTTGGTTTCTAGACTTTCAGTTGTTGGCTTCAACTTTCCTTGTGAAAGATGCCCAAAGTGGAATATCTCTGCCTTGATTGCCTATTTGCTTAACCTACTTCCTTCCATCTATAATGACATAATCTAAAGAAAATAAAACTAGCAAATTCTGTCAGGTAGAGAAGAACTGTGTGAAAGGCTTTATATGAAACTTTTCTCTCTTTTAAGCAAAGACATAAATGGACATATTTTGTCTAATAAGTAACATTTTATTATTTTGTGCAAAGTACAAGCAAAGGCTTGCAATCTTTCTAATTCAATAATCCATGTGATAAGAAGAAGAAAATTAATGTATACAGATAAATTTATGATTTTACTTCTTTAATTTCCTTTCCGATATTTTTCTTTCTCCCAAAACAGAAGAATTCCTGATTTTAAAGTGAGATTTGATTCCTAAATTGTGATCATGTCTGTATCATACCTGTGATGATCCCCCTTCTTTTGAAGTAGCCTCCAATTCATACATTTGTTTTAGGCCACAATGTTGGAAAACAAAGAAATTAAACACAGCAGAATCCCTGTCTTCGTGAGAGTCACTTAAAGCCAAGTCCCACTGCACTTACGGATACAAAGAGGATAAAAAACGTTAAAAAAAATTTGCCATCCGTTGGAAAGCGCTATGCATCCATTGTGTACTCACTGCATACGTGTTTCATACGCTCTTTCCATCGAGCATCTGTCCACTGCAATTTCATCTGCAAAAGAAATTTTGAGCTGCACAAAACTTTGTGAACGGATAAAATTTCCACCGCGTACGATGTACATCCACGACATATATGGGCAACAAATGTTCTATGTCCATTATCATTCGTTAAACGTCCACTGTATCCTCTCTGCATCCTCTGGCCATCCCCTCAATTCACATCTGCTGCAGCTTAAAACAGAAAGAGGAAGGAAACAAAAGGTACACGGAACGTCTACACAGCGTTGGTAGCATGGAAATAGAAAGGAGGCAAAGGCCCTGTCACACTGGCCGATGGATGCAAAACATTTGTAAAAAGGACACAGCGGATGAGAAAAATGTTCCATCCGTTGTTATCCACTCTCAAAAGGGGCAAAAATTTACATAACCAGAGCGGACAACACGGAAAGGAACGGACGGGGGGAGGACGTAGGGTGGATGGAAAGCGGATGCTCCACGGAAGCCTAGCGGATGGAAGCAGATGAAAGCAGATGGCACATCCGCAAGGCTTCCGGGGGAGCAGAGCAAACCGGACGCGGAATGGAAAGAGCGGATGCAGAGCGGATGCAGAGCAGATGAAGCGGATGCACAGCGGATGCCGAGCAGATGAAGCGGATGCATTGCATCAGCCCCGCGGATATAAAGGGAAGCAGCTCCCAAGGAGGTCACCATTCAGAGGAAAGACCTGCTTCCAGACAAAGCTTGCCAGCCAGCCAGCCAGCCAGCCAGCCAGCCAGCAACCCAACAACCCAACAACCATGGGGAAGAAGAGAAAGCCTCAGCCATCTGCTGCCAGCCCTGACAAGAGGGACAGGGCCACCCTCCCACCCCCTGGCCCTCACTCTGCTTCTGCTGGGGCTTTGGCAGCCCGGGCTCGCTCTTCTGGGGCTGGGGGTTCTGCTGATGCTGCTTCTGGAGGTGGTGCTTCTGCTGGTGCTTACTCTGCTGATGCTGCTCCTGGTGCTGGTGCTTCTGCTGGTGCTTACTCTGCTGGCGCTGCTCCTGGTTTTGCTGGTCCTGCTGGTGCTCCTGGTCCTGCTGGTCCTGCTGGTGCTCCTGGTCCTGCTGCTGGTGCTGCTGGTGCTGCCGGTGCTGCTGGTGCTACTGCTGGTGCTGCTGGTCCTGCTTTTGCTGCTACTGTTGCTGCTGCTGCTGCTGCTGGTGTGGAGGAGCAGCCCCTACAACCTTGAAGCCCTTCTGATGAGGGCCCATATGGCCCAGCCAAAGGGAGGAAGAGGCAGACGCGAGAACGGGAGAGGAGGCAATACAACATAGAAGAGGAACATGAGGATGAGGTGCTGGAGTGGCTGAGGGAGAATGAGTATCTATAGCGGAAGGGACACAGGCTCTACAGAGACACCAAAAGGAAACAGGCTGCTTGGAGAGAGAAGACGGAGAGCCTGGGCTATACTTCAGAGGTGCTCCTTGGCTGGTGGAAGCACATGCACACCTGGTACGGGAAGCTGCACCTCAAGAAATCTGGCCAGGCCGCGGTCAAGCTGATGGACAGAGAGACCTATGTGATGGCCAAGTGCAGCTTCTTGGAGGGTGAGATCCGCCACTGAGGAGTAGCCCCTCTCACAACCCTCTCTCTCAGGCAGCCTGCTGAGAGCCAGTCCTCTTCTGGCAGAGAGTCAGCTCCTCTCTCCAGGCAGGTATCTGTGGAGCGTGCCACGAAGGAGACCCCCCGACAGCTTTACTATCTGTGGCGGAGCGCGTGGAGGACCCCCTGACACAGTGGGAGAAAGGAGACAGCACTTCCACCACAGCCCAACCCTCAACCACCCCCAGCTCCACCTCCACAGAAAGGAAGAGAGGCAAACTGGAGGGACAGAGCCACACTGTCCTGCTGGAGATAAGAGACACCATCAGGAGCAACGTAGATCTCCTCTCTCAGCTGGAACACACCGACGCCCCATCCTCCAACCAAAAGCCCTTCATCACCTATGTCAACCAGACCCTCATGGACATGGTGGAACCCCAGTACCAGGTGGTGAAGGACAGGATCACCGATCTTCTTGACAACCCTCCAGACCAAGATGAACCTGCTCCCACCCAGTGCAGGTCTGCTCCTCCACCCCAGGTGATGTCACTGCCCTTCCAAGGCTTTCCACAGGCCCTCTCCCACCAAGGCTACGGCTACCAGGAGTTCCAGCAGCAGAGGCAGCAGCCCTTTCCAGTCCAGGCACATGTACATCGGATGCCACCGGTGCCACTGATGCCACCGATGCCACCCATGCCACCAATGCCACCCACGCCACAGATGCCACCGACACCAGTCCTCACCCAGCTGCAGACCAGACAGCCCCACTACAATGCTCCTTCCTCCATCCCACAGCCAAGCCCGGCCTCAGTACATCTGTCATCGGTATTGGGGCTGACACCCCAGGTCATGGAGAAAGGAGCTCTCAACATCATGGGGCTGAGCCAGCTGTCTGAGAGCTTCCTCAACACACTGTCCCCTGTTGTCCTCTCAGGGCCAGGCACCCCAGTGGCGCTTCAGACCGGCACTCCAGCAGCAGCCACAAACACAGCACCTGGACCCTTCACCTCTGAGACTGGGTACACCTCCGAGTGACCAAGAAGAGTGCCAGAGACTGGGTGGCTACCTGTTGACTTTATTTTTGCTTTGGACACCTGACCTGGGTCATTTTTCTTTTACAGCTTGTTCTTAATAAAGATTATCTTTCCTTCACACACTTGCTTCATTTATTTTATTAAGTAAAGTCTTGGTGGAAACTTTTAGAAATGGTTTAAGCCTTTACATGCTTGTAGGATGGATAAGGATAGCTGTGGGATGGGCAGGGACACTTTTGGGATGGGTAGTAGCTGTGGGATGGGCAGGGATACCTTTGGAATGGGTAATAGCTGTGGGATGGGCAGGGATACCTTTGGGATGGGTAAAAGCTGTGGGATGGGCAGGGATACCTTTGGGATGGGTAATAGCTGTGAGATGGGCAGGGATACCTTTAGGATGGGTAATAGCTGTGGGATAGATAAACCTCCAGTGCAAACATAGTGGGACTGTATGGTCCACCCTCCAAGGTGCCACACCTATGGCCCTTTATTATCAATAACAATGTAAGCATTGATCCACACATATCAAAATAAACAGAACTCTTTATTAAATGCCCTGTTCATTGTAGGCCCACCCAACATACATGGCCCAATCTCATCAGTGTGATGAGACAGGCTGAAGGAAGCATCCATTAATCATCTATCATCCTGTCCTGCCACTCCACTGCTCCAGCTGGGGAGTTGCACCAGTGTCTCAGGAGATTGCGCTGCTTCTTCCCTTCATGTGAGGCTCTGTTGGGGCCTTGCACATCCTCAGTCTATCAGGTTTCGCCCTTGCCTCCATTCACCAGGCTCCATGACCCCATTGCCTTGTTGGAGGTCCACGAGCTTGTTCTGCAACACTGCGTATTGGGTGCGCATGAGATTGTGCAGGATGCAGCAAGCTTCCACGATCCTCCTCACAGTCTGGGGGCGATGCTGCATGGTGGTGAGAAGTAAATGGAACCTGTTGGTCAGGATGCCAAAGGCATTCTCCACCACCCGCCTTGCCCTGGACAGCCTGTAGTTGAAGATCCTCTCTTCACGGGTGAGGAGTCTGGAAGTGTAGGGCTTCATGAGGTAGCTTCTGAGGGAGAAGGCGTCATCCCCCACGATGAAGTAGGGCACATGTTACATGTTGTTGGGCAGGGGGTCTGGATCTGAGAAGCCCATGATAAGGTTGCGTTCCAGCCCCTCCTTGAGGTCACTGGCGTTGTATACCTGGGCATCTGAAGCTGACCCGTTGCCTGAAGCATCGATGTACATGAACTTGTAGTCAGCATTGACCATGGCAAAGAGGATGATGCTGAAGAAACCCTTGTAGTTGAAATAAGTGGACCCTGATTTGGCTGGAGCTTTGCAGGCCACGTGCTTGCCACCTATGGCTCCAACAGTGTGGGGGAAGTTCCACCTCTGATACCACTGCTCTGCAACTTTCTTCCAGCCTTCTTCAGTGGAGGGGCACTGGAGGAGCTCCTCCATGTATTCTTCGATGATGGCCTGCACAACTTTTCTGACCCCAATGCTGATGGCATTGTGTGGCACCCTCCAGGCATACTGCATGCTCCTGTACGTGGTCCCAGAGGCCAGGTGGCACAGAGTCAGTGCCACCTTCAGCCCAGGTTCCAGGCTGGGCTGGAAGTTGGTGTTTGCCTTGGTCAACCTGGGTGTCTGCCGCTGTATAACTTCATCAAACATGGCTGGAGGCATCCTCATGAAATTCTGGAATGAACGAGTGTCTTCGTTCCTGAGCTCCACCATCAGCTTGTTGTACAGTCCATACTCTGCTCTTCTCCTGTTCCATCTTCGGACCCAGACGCTTCTTGGCCACCTCCTTTTCTTCCCGTAGAACAGTTGAAAGAGCCTGTAGATGGCTTTGCACTGTTGCAGAACGATGGTGGCTACCAAAAGGAGTGTGTTACGACCCATGGTGGACATGACTGGATGCTGTGGAAGAGCAAGAGCCAGATGAAGGCTGCAGAGGTCTGCACAGCAGGGCTGCTGGACTGAAAGTGAGATCCAGGTGAGTTGCTCCCCCTTTTTATAGGCAATATAGGTTTTCCGCTAGGTGTCCTTTTGCATCCTCTAGACATCCTGCAAACATCCTAAATATCCGAGATACGTCCCCTCTGCGAACGTTTTTTCCGTTTTAATGCTTTGTATGTGAGCTGCTTCCGCTTTCATCCTTTCTACGTCCGTGCAACTAATGCTGCGTGTCCGTTCTGCATCCGTTTCGCTTCCTCCCTTTGTCTGCTTTCCGCTGGAGCGGATTTGAGTTGTGCGGATGCACAGCGGATGCCTAGTGGATATAGCGGATGCATAACGGATGACAACGGATGTAGAATGGATGTTCCCCGTATGCGTTGCGGATGCAGAATGGACGCGTTGGATACATTTTCTGCTCAAAAAGTTTTGAGCATCTCAAAACTTTTTGACCGGATGGAACCTCAGTCAATGGATGCTGGACGGATGGAGAGGATGAAAAATGGATGCAGTGAGTAAGAACAGATGCATCGCGTTAACCAATGATGGCAAGTGTTTCTCTCTGTTTTACATCCTCTTTCCATCCGTTGGTGCAGTGTGACATGGGCTGAAGCGTATATAAAGTATTCAAAACGGACAAAATGTTTTTATCTGGGATGTATCTCGTATATTTAGGGTGTCTGCAGCATGTCTAGAGTATGTCGAAGGCCCCATAGAGGACAACCGATATTTTCTATAAAAAGGGGGAGAATATTATCTGGATTGCTTAACTTTCTTAGGTAAACTTTATGACTGTATTAAATAAGCAAAATGAACCAAGTAAAGTGTCTTAAGCAAAGATAAACTTAACAAGTAAACAACACTATTCTCAATCATTCTGGGTCATGTTCATGGTCTCAGCTGTCAAGCGGCCAGGGACTGTAGAGGTGGCTGTGGCTTGAGTGCTGGTCTGAGGCACCATTGTGGTGCTTGGCCCTGGAGATACAACAGGTGGTGGTGTGTTCAGGAAGCTATCTGAGAGCTGACTCAGTCCCATTAGGTTGAGAGACCCTTTATCAAGGACTTGAGATGTCAGGCCCAATACTGATGACAGATTGTCCATTGATGGGCTTGGCTGTGGGGTGGAGGAAGGAGGAGTGTAGTGGGGCTGTCTGGTCTGCAGCTGGGTGAGGACTGGCATCTGTGGCATCCGATAAACCTGGGCCTGGACTGGGAAATTCTGCTTCTGCTGTGGGAAGTCCTGGTAGTCGTAGCCTAGGTTGGTGAGGGACTGTTGAAAGCCGTGGAAGGGCTGTGACATCGCCTGGGGTGGAGGAGCAGACCTGGACTGGGTAGGAGCAGCTTCAGCTGTGCCTTGAGGGTTGTGTAGAAGTGCTGTGATCTTCTGCTTCATCACCTGGTACTGGGCCTCGGGCAGGTCCCTTAGGGTCTGGCTCACGTAGGTAATGAAGGGCTTCCAGCCCGAGGATGCTCTGTCCAAGTGGACCAGCTGAGAGAGAAGTTCTCTCCTGGTCTTCATTGTGTCCCTGATCTCCAACAGCACACTGTGATCCTGGCCCTCAAGTCTGCCTCTCTGCCTGCATCCTTTGGAGCTGGGGGTGGGGGTAAGTTTGCCTCTTGTGGCTGCTGCTTCTTCCTCCATTTGTGACAGCAAGGCGTCATCCTCCATAGGATCCTCCAAGTCCACCGGCATGGGGAGTGCAGCTGTCGGGGGGGTCTCTGCTGTGGGGCCCTCTGAAGACACCTGCCTGGACAGAGTAGCTGGCTCCTGGCTGGAAGAGGACTGGCTATGTGTGGGCTGTCTGAGGGAGAGGGGTCTCAGAGGGGCTGCTCCTCGGTGGCAGATCTCACCCTCCAGGAAACTGCACTTGGCCATGACGTATATCTCCCAATCAGTGATCTTGAAAGCAGCCTGCCTGGATTTCTTGAGGTGTAGCTTGCCATACCAGGTGTGCATGTGCTTCCACCATCCAAGGAGTACTTCTGCAGTGTACCCCAGACTCTCTGCCTTGTCTCTCCAAGCTGCCTTCTTCTTCTTGGTGTCCCGATACAGTCTGTGGCCCTTTCTCCAGAGGTACTCATTCTCCCTCAGCCATTCCAGCACCTCATGCTTATGGTCCTTGGAAATGGTGTACTGTTTTCTCTCTCCCTTCTCCTTCCCTTGCCTCTTCCTCCCTCTGGTGGGGGCTTCAGCAGGGCCTTCAGGGGCTTCAGCATCAGGACCTTCTGGAGATTGTTCAGGGCCTTCAGGGGCTTCAGCAGCAGGGCCTTCAGCAGCAGGGCTTTGAGGGGCTTGAGGGCCTTGGGGCTGGTCCACCACAGTAGCAGCAGCAGCAGCTTCAGAATCAGTGCCAGGGGGTGGGATGCTGGTTCTGCCCTTCTTCACCTTGCCAGGGCTTGAACGAGAAGGCACAGGCTTCCTCTTCTTGCCTGACTGATGAACCATTGTGTTCCTGCAAGATGTATCTGGCAGCACGTCTTTCCCCTGTATGCTGACTGCGTGCGTGCTGCATCCTTTTATATCTGCGGAGCTGATGCAATTCATACTCTCCGCATGCGCAGTGAATGCTTTACATCCGATATACATCCACACAGCATCCCCTTTGTTTCCTATATGTGTCCGTGATGTACCCACTTCATCTGCTATGCATCCGCCCCTTCCGCTATGCATCCGCTTCAAAATTCTTCCCCGGAACCCCTTCAGAGGTGTCGTCCATTTCCATCCGCTTTCATCCACTAGGCTTCCGATGAACATCTGTTTAACATCCCCGCTACATACTACCCACATCCATTTTTTTCCGTTCTTTTCCATTCTGTTTATGCAAATTTTCTCCACTTTTTGGAGCGGATGACAACGGATGGAGCCACCCCTGAAATTTTGCTCGTCTGCTGTGTCCTTTATGCATACGTATTGCATCAGTCGGCCAGTGGGACCAGGCCTTTAGGAGGGTGCACTTGTTTTCTGGGTCTTCAGGAAGGAAGAGCATTAGGTGATGTATTAATTCAGAAAAAGGATTTTTCTATTTCCTGTACCTATTTCCGATATTCTTACTCATGTTTATTCTTAAACCTATCATCTTCTATGCGATTAACAAATCAAATACATAAAATAAAATAATTTAAAAATTGTTACAGGCATTGATAGAGAAAAGGGGCAGAATGTCCCACTTGTTTTTGAGAAAATTTGCATCTGCCATCTGAAAACTAAAGATAGCATTTTTATCACTATGGTGCAATTTGAAGGTATGTCCCAAAGGTAGTTTTTCAGGAGGCAACTGGACTTTCTTGTTTTATCTTTTGAAAGTGTTTTGCTTCTAATCCAAGAACCTTCTTCAGCTTTGACATGATAGTGGGGAATGGAAGGATTTATATTCCTTGCAGATAGTTAGTAAAGCCCATGTCACACTGAACCTAACGGATGCAAAGAGGATGTAAAACGGACAAAAAAGCTTGCCATCCGTTGGTTAACGCGATGTATCCGTTCTGTACTCACTGCCTCCGTTTTGCTTCCTCTCCATCCGTCCAGCATCCGTTTATGGACGTTTCATCCACTCCAAAGGTTTTGGGCTGCCTAAAACTTTTGCGTCGAAAATGTATCCAGTTCGTCCGTTCTGCATCCGCTACGCATCCGCTACGCATCCGTTATGCATCCGTTATGCATCTGCTATATCCGCTAGGCATCCGCTACACATCCACGCAACTCCATCTGCTCCAGCAGTAAACAGATGCAGGGAGGAAGCGGAATGGACGCAGAACGGATGCAGAACGGATGCCTAGCGGATGCACCACAGAAACAAAGCGTTTAAAACAGAAAAAACGTTTGCAGAGGGGACCTATCTCGGATATTAAGGATGTCTAGAGGATGCCTAGAGGATGCCGAGAGGATGCCTAGTGGAAAACCTATACTGCCTATAAAAAGGTGGAGCAACTCGCCTACATCACACTTTCAGAACAGCAGCCCAGCGGTGCAGACTTCTGCAGCCTTCATCTGGCTCTTCCTCTTCCACAGCATCCAGTCATGTCCACCGTGCATTGTAACAAAGTCCTTTCGGCAGCCACCATCGTTCTGCAACAGTGCGAAGCCATCTGCAGGCTCTGTGAACACCACTGTGAGAAGAAAAGGAGCCACCCAAAAAGAGTCTGGGTCCGAAGATGGTTCGCCAGGAGAGTGGAGGACAGACTGTACAACAAGCTGATGGTGGAGCTCAGGAGCGAAGACACTCGGGCGTTCCAGAACTTCATCAGGATGCCTCCAGCCATGTTTGACGAAGTTGTGCAGCGCCTGACACCCAGGTTGACCAAGGCAAACACCAGCTTCCGGCCCAGCCTGGAACCTGGGCTCAAGGGGGCACTCACTCTGTGCCACCTGGCCTCAGGGACCTCCTACAGGAGCATGCAGAACGGCTGGAGGGTGCCATCCAACACCATCAGCATTGTGGTCAGAGAAGTGGTGCAGGCCATCATCGAAGAATACAAGGAGGAGCTCCTCCAGTACCCCTCCACTGAAGAAGGATGGAAGAAAGTTGCAGAGCAGTGGTATCAGAAGTGGAACTTTCCTCCACACCGTTGGAGCCATTGATGGCAAGCACGTGGCCTGCAAATCTCCAGCCAAGTCGGGGTCCACTTATTTCAACTTCAAGGGCTTCTTCAGCATCATCCTCTTTGCCATGGTCAATGCTGACTACAAGTTCATGTACATCGATGCTTCAGGCAACGGCTCATCTTCGGATGCCCAAGTATACAATGCCAGTCACCTCAAGGAGGGGCTGGAACGCAACCTCATCGTGGGCTTCCCAGATCCAGAATCCCTGCCCAACGACACACAAGATGTGCCCTACTTCATCGTGGGGGATGATGACTTCTCCCTCACAACCTACCTCATGAAGCCCTATACCTCCAGACTCCTCACCCGTGAAGAGAGGATCTTCAACTACAGGCTGTCCAGGGCAAGGCAGGTGGTGGAGAATGCCTTTGGCATCCTGGCCAACAGGTTCCAGGTACTTCTCACCACCATGCAGCATAGACCAGAGACCGTGAGGAGGATTATGGAAGCTTGCTGCATCCTGCACAATCTCATGCGCACCCGCTACCCAGTCTTGCAGAACAGGCTCATGGACCTCCAACAAGCCAATGGGGTCATGGAGCCTGGGGAATGGAGGCAATGGCGAAACCTGATTGACACTGAGGATGTGCAAGGCCCCAACAGAGCCTCACATGAAGCGAAGAAGCAGCGCAACCTCCTGAGACAATGGTGCAACTCCCCAGCTGGAGCAGTGGAGTGGCAAGACAGGATGGTAGATGCTGAATGGATGCTTCCTTCAGCCTTTCTCATCACACAGATGAGATTGGGCCATGTATGTTTGTTTGGCGTACAATGAACAGAGCGTTTAATAAAGAGTTGTGCTTATGTTGACATGTGTGGATAATTATTACATTATTATTGATAATAAAGGGCCGTAGGTGTGGCACCTGGGAGGGTGGACCATACAGTCCCACTATGCTTGCACTGGAGGTTTATCTATCCCAAAGCTATCCTTACCCATCCCACAAGCATTCAAAGGCCTAAACCTTTTCTTACAGTTTCCAGCAAGACTTTATTAAAAAAAAAGAAATGAAGCAAGGGTATGAATCAAAAATAGACTTTATTAACAAGAAGCTATAAAACAATCATGAGTCTCTGGCACTCCTCTTGGTCGCTCAGTCTCATGGGTGAACGGTCCAGGTGCTGTGGAGGTGGCTGGTGCTGGAGTGCTTGTCATCAGCTTCTCCAGAAGCAGAAGCAGCAGAAGCGCCAGCCCCAGAAGAGCAAGCCTGTGCTGCAGAAGTCCCAGCAGAACCAGAGTGAGGGCCAGGGGGCGGCATGGTAGCCCTGTCCCCCCTGCAAGGGCTGGCAGCAGATGGCTGAGGCTTGCTGTGCTTCCGCATGGTTGTGGGATTGCTGGCTGGCAGGGAAGCTGGCAGGAACCAAGGCTGGCAGAAAGGCTGGCAGGGAGGCTGGCAGGAAGGCTGTCAGGGAGGCTGGCACCAAGGCTGGCAGGAAGGCTTGCAGGCAGTCAGGCACCAAGGCTGGCAGGAAGGCAGGCAGCAAGGCTGGCAGGCAGACCGGCTGGCAGGAAGGCTTGCAGGCAGGCTGGCAGCAAGACTGGAAGGGAGGCTGGCAGCAAGGCTGGTAGCAAGGCTGGCAGCAAGGCTGGCAGGCAGACATGCAGGCAGGGCAGGCAAAGCAGTCGATGTGTCCGGCAGCAGGTCTTTCCTCTGAATGGCATCCTGCTTCCGAGCTGCTTCTGTTATATCCAAGGGGCTGACACAATGCATCCTCCCCGCATGCGCAATTAATGCCAGGCATCCATTAGGCTTCCGCTGTTCATCCGCTAGGCTTCCGCTCTGCATCCGCTTCATCCGTTCGGCGTCCGCTCTGCTTCCGCTCTTTCTGTTCCGCCTCCGCTTCGCTGAGGCCCCCCGGAAGCCCTGCGGATGTGCCACCCACTCCCATCCGCTCCCATCCGCTTCCATCCTCTGGGCTTCCGTTCCGCATCCGCTTTGCATCCGCCCTGCGTCCTCCCCGCGTCCGTGTTATCCGCTGCGGTTATGCAAATTTTTGCCCCTTTTGAGAGCGGGTAACAATGGATGGAACATTTTGCTCGTCCGCTGTGTCCTTTTTGCATCCGTTGGCCAGTGTGACATGGGCTTAATCTGAGTGTGATGACCCGGGGCGTGGCACAAAGACAACACAGTCAAATAAGAAAAAAATGTCCCTTTAATGCCTGGAACTTTTCCCTCAATGTCCAGGTTACTTTCAACTGGAGAAAAAACTCTCCCAAGAACAGTCTTGAAGTGAGGAAATTCTGTCTGAAAACAAAGTACATACAAAGTGTAAATAAAAATCCACACAAACCATGCTGCAGTAATTAACTGGACAGGGCAGGATAAGGAATTTCAAAGACTTCAAAGGCCAGCAAAACACACACAATTGGGAAGATGCCAGAAACCCAACTTAGCCCCAACCATAAAAGATAACTAACAATTTGCTTTTACGCAAACTCCCTTTTTAAGTTCCCAGCTGCAGCTAATGAAGGGAATCAGGGCCCTTTCCTCCCCTGTAAGCCATGGAACTCATATTGCTCTCTTCTCCATTCCTCCCTGCGTACCCTTGGATGAAGAGGGGGTGGACCTGGATCTCCCTCTGAATTCCATCTGCCTTGCTCTACCTCTCCCCTGCTCTGCCTAGCCAGCCTTTGCACTTCCCCAGTCTCTTCCACAGCCACTGGAGCCACACTCCCACTCCCTGTCAGCTGTTCGCTCTCCCCCTTGGAATCAGATTCTGACAGGGGCAAGACATTTGTTTTGCAAATTTATCATAATGTTTTTTATTATTTTAACAGATTATTCTTATTTTAACAGATATAAATTTAATAAAGATATTAAAATGTATATATTTCCTTCTGTCAGGCTGTAAAGTCTAATATCTTCTTGTTCCATATAATTTTAATCAGAATAAGAAACAAATGACTGAAATTTCAAAACAGTGGGAGTGGTATATATTCTATATATCCCAAATTGTGTGTGTGTATGTGTGTGTGTGTGTGTATGTGTGTATGTGTGTATACTGTATAATGTGTGTGTATGTGGGTCTGTGAGTAAATCCTATAAGGAAGTTAAATGTAATGAGCCATGTAATAGATTTTTTATGGTAATCAAATTGTTTAGTTTTTTTATCAAATCATTAATCTGTGGATGGTGTTGAGGACATAAGGAGAGAAAGATAATAGGTTGGCCTAGAGTGAGGTATAGATACAGATTGATATATGTAAATGTATATGTATATGTATATGTATATGTATATGTATATGTATATGTATATGTATAT
>BLBF01000040.1:19635029-19671398 GCA_015471245.1 Laticauda colubrina
AAACTTACAAGCAGATCTTCTTGTTCTACGTGTAGATCTTTGATCATTTCTAAGAAGTGGTATGAGTTTTGTACATATGAAGCTGCGGTTTCAGCATGGGGCTGTAGTTGTTTTGCTAAGTATTTAGCTAGGTTTTGTAATGGTGCTCCTATGGAGCTGACTATGGGTCTGAGAGGTATGCCTTCTTTGTGTATTTTTGGGAGGCCGTATAATTTGGGGCATCTAGAAGATTTTTCTCTTGGGATGATCGTCTGTTGGATTTCTTTGCTTATGTGGCTGGTTATAATTTTCTTCTTGGTTAATTTTTCCAGATATGTGGTTGGGTCTGTGTTTATAGCTTTGTATGTGGAGTCTTGGAGTAGGTCTGTCAATTTTGTTTCATAGTCTTTTCTGTCCATTACTACTGTGGCATTTCCTTTGTCTGCTGGGAGTATTATGATATTATTATCATTTTTCAGGGTTTGTAACGCTCTGAATTCATCTTTTTGCAAATTATTTTTGGGTGGTTTCGTTGTGCATAAGATGTGAGTAACCTGGTGTCTTATTCTGTCAGCTTCATCTGTATTTAATTTGGTTAGGCTGGATTCTACTGCACATATGATGGATTCTGTTGGGATTTTTTTGGGTGCTATGGCATAATTGAATCCTTTGGATAGGACATCTGTTTCTGTTTTGTTGAGTTCTCTGTTGGAAACGTTGTATACTAGTTGTTTCAGGTGTTGTGGTGGGTTATTGGGAATTTTCTTGTCATTTTCTAATTTTTTCAGTTTTTTTGAGAGTTGATCATTTTTATAAGTATTTTCAGTTTCAGCTCTCCAAGTTGTAAGTTGTTTGATCTTATCCCAAAGTAGAGGGTGGATTTTGCTGCTCAATTCCAGGTGTAGTGCTAGCAAATCTTTGTTTAACTGATCTAATTGGAATCTTTTACTGTGAACTTCATTTCTGAGTAGGGATATCTCTGTCCTTTTCAGGATACGTTTGGTAGCTGCTGTGTTTTTATGAAATGTTAATTTGAAGCAGGTTGGTGTTACATTGTTGTCTCTGCAGCTGCATAGGAATTTTAGGTCACATAGTATTCCTGCTCTTTTAACTTCCAGCTTCTCATAGCTTCTGATCTGGCTGTTTATTTCCTCCCCGTAGAGGTCAGATATTTGTTTTCTTAGGTTTTCGCGGGTACTTACATGTGTGCTGTTCAGCTTCCTTCGGGTATTATCCCACGTCATTGTAGTTCTGTTAAAGTTGTAGCAACTTTTCAGCAGAATCTCATCTGCCATCTTCAGGCTTCTGTATGGATATGGGTCTTACAGCTCCTGGTTTTAAATTTGAGGCTGGTTCATTCTGATTGGCTGGGAGCCTGGACCTGTTTCATTGGACTTGGAGTTTGATTGATTGGTGTTCCTCGTTTCTTCTGTCTGTTTTGTGGCTTTGATTGGCTGGCAACAGTCTGTTCTTGTGTTGGAGGCTTTTAGTGCAGCTTGGCTCCGTGTGAAGGGACGGCTGCTATCCATTAGCAAGCTGGGTTTCACCTGGGTGCCTGGTGGGGGGGTGAGGTTGGAGCTATCAGAGGGAGTCTGTTTTTGCCCAGGTGTTTGCCTGGCTTGTGGCATGGAGATCTTTCTATTTGAGAGTGCAGGCTTCCAAATGATTGACAGTCTGGTGGAATCATCTCTTCTATTCATGCTGTCAGGTCTTTTTTCAATCTCTATGGCTTCTCTGATGATTCTGTGGCTGGGGTTTTCTATAGTGGCCAGGGTTTTAGTGCCATTGAAGTTGATGTTGTGACCTGTGGTTTTCATGTGTTGGACTAGTGAGGAGGTGTGTTCCAGCTTTTTTACTGCATTTTTGTGTTCCTCTAGGCGGGTACTTATTCTTCTATTGGTCTGTCCAATGTATGTGGCCGGGCATGATGTACAGGGAATTTCGTATATGCCTTGGTTTTCCAGGTCAATTTTGTCTTTGGGGTTCCTCAGGATGGCTGCTATTTTTTTGTCTGTTTTGAAGGCAGTCTTGATGTGATGCCTGTGTAGTATCTTACTGATTTTATCTGTGGTACCTCTTATGTAGGGCCTAGAAGACCAACAGATCTATGGAACAGCTGTCTTGCCCTACATAAGAGGTACCACAGATAAAATCAGTAAGATACCCCCCCACCAGGCACCCAGGTGAAACCCAGCTTGCTAATGAAGAGCAGCCGTCCCTTCACACGGAGCCAAGCTGCACTGAAAGCCTCCAACACAAGAACAGACTGTTGCCAGCTAATCAAAGCCACAAAACAGACAGAAGAAACCAGGAACACCAATCAATCAAACTCCAAGTCCAATGAAACAGGTCCAGGCTCCCAGCCAATCAGAATGAACCAGCCTCAAATTTAAAAACCAGGAGCTGTAAGACCCACATCCATACAGAAGCCTGATGATGGCAGATGAGATTCTGCTGAAACGTTGCTACAACTTTAACAGAACTACAATGACGTGGGATAATACCCGAAGGAAGCTGAACAGCACACATGTAAGTACCCGCGATAACTTAAAAAAACATATATATATATATTCATCTGCCATCATCAGGCTTCTGTACTGTGTTCGTCTGTACAATATGCTATGTTGCTTCCAAAATGGTCTAATAGCAGAAAGTCTTGTCAAAACTGAACTGTTTCCCAGCTAATAATAGCATTACATGACAAAAAGTTATCCCAATTAAATCTCACATCTTTTCAGCAACACTTTAAAAGACCTTTTTATGGCCTCTGTGAATGTATCTACTCTCACTCACTACAGCAAGAAGTGTCTTATCCATTATTTTTTCAATGCAGCACTGAAACTTTATCAGGCTATTCTGCAAAATAATTTTCTAGTTTAGCAATCTTTTAGTGATGGGGAAGAGAAGAAGGATACATTTGTGGCAGCAAGAATGGCAATGGGCACAGCCATATAATACATACTATATGAGATGGAATAATCTTTTTGTTTTCCTGAATTTTGGAGGGGAATAATATTGAAATAATAGTTTTACACTTATATTTAAGATTTCTATAATCATTAGCTTGTTTCTTCAAAAGAGTAGGAAACCATGGATGTGTTTCTTTTTAATTTTTTTATTTATTTTTGCAAATGAGGTACATTTTTAATTATGAAGTCATTATATAAAGGGTTTGTATTAGATTAAACTAACAATCAAGAAGAATTTTTATCAATTCAATGACAAACATGTCTGAGATGAGGAACTCATCTAAAGGTACATGAAGTAAAAGGTAAATAGTTCCCCACATCATAAAAACTGAGACTATAAATGCAAGGAAGAATATAACTACAGTTCTATTTCACAATCATAATCCTTATTGCAAGTAAGTAATTTTAAAATGCCTATCTGGGGGCAAAACCTTGGTGAACGTCAAAATGGTTTTCCCAATACCAATCATTTTACTTACTGTTGAAAAAAACAAGAAAAAAACAGGAATGGGATTCGACTGGTAAAACTACCATTTCTGTCTATTAGCGTCACACACATATTTGAAGAGTGCCAACCTGAGGATAGCCACGTTAACATAAGACATCCTCAATGCTTTCTGCAACAAGATTCATACAACACTATAAATGATGATCACTAATACTTAATCTGTTTGGAAATAGTATGTGCTACTAATTCTCCACCCCATTCAGGACTAAAAGCCATTTATATTAGAACTAGGTGGACATTGTTCATCTTTTGAGGACTGTGTGGCCTATATATAATTGGGGGATAACCAGTGGAAACTGCTACAAACAGAACCAATTTCAGTCTTTCCCTTTTAACAAGAGTCTGTTCTTGCAAGATAAGATGTAGAATGTAGAATGTTTCAGAATTCCGACTGACCATCCCTTTTGGCTTCTTTTAACTGTGCTGTTTTCTTAGGAAGAAGAAGGGCATGGATGTTGGGCAGAACTCCTCCTTCAGGAATGTTCACATTTGTAAACAACTTGTTCAACTCTTCATCATTCCTTATTGCCAGCTGAATATGGTGTGGTCCAATCTGCTTCTTCTTGTTCTGATGAGCAGCATTCCCAGAAAATGCAGTCAGATTTTCCAAGATGGAGCCCTACACTTATTCTTTCAGCATAATGGCCCTTTCTTAGGTACCACTGAATTTGGGACACAAAAACTGCAAGCCAGCTTTTTTAGTTTTGGAGATTCTGGCAGTTAGTGTTGGCTTCGGATATTTCTTACCACACCCAGACATTCTGGTCTTCTTATGTTACTGTTTAATGTCTTTAGACAACCAAATACTTTCTTCTCCATGGATGTGCTTCTCATATTGGCATTTAGAAGCTGCTCTGAGAGTGTTCAGCTGATTGTTTTGCTTCAGCTGATTTTTGATTCTGCTTTTATAAGAATTCATATTTTGTATTGTAATGGCATCAAGTTGTGCCAGTTTTGTGCTGTATGATGTACTAGGGTTGTTACTTTTGAAAAAAACTGTCTTCATTTCCTTACTTGTACAAGAAATGCCAGATGGGCTTTCTCTCTCTCATAATACTTCTGGTAACAGTCCAATAACACCCATTATTTTCAACAGTTGCTTATCTTACCCAAGAAAAAGAAAATGAATGTCTTCCCAATCATTCAAATTAAATCATCACAATTCTAGGAATTATCATTTGAATTCCAAGTGCTGTTCCTATAATTATATGCTGCATTAACTACATTCATGAGTAAAGAAATAAAACACATTACTAGAAAAGAAGGAAGTGAACACAATTAGTATTGTGATGTAAATATTAAAATGGAAGGATAATAACATAAAATTGTCTGAGATAATAATCAGAATATCCTCTTTATCAATCTTAAAAGAAGTTATTTTTCAAACAAAATATATACAGCTACAAAAGGCTTCATTTCATATTATATGATATAAGAAAATAGTAATAGTTTTATTTCACCAATAAAACCTTGTCACATGGGTAGACAAGATATCTTGTCACATGGGTAGACAAGATAAAGTGACTAAGATGATGGTTCCCTCAGGTCAGATGGCACTCAATATATATGAGGAAAAAGCTGGAAATCTTTAGGAGTAATAGTGGTATTTATGAAAAGCTTAAATTACTTTGGGTTATCAACTTGCTAATGAGTGACATGCAGAAAATTTGAAATTGCAAAAACAGAATTACACAAAGGAGGATAGATTAACACTTGAAATAAAGGAGAAGGAAGAAACAGAATATTTTTTGACATGGGATTCATTTTGCCAATGGTTAACTAACAGAAACAGAAGTTAGAAACTTAAAAATTTAAGAGAATAATGAACTATACAATGATTGTTTATTTGTATGGATAAACATATATTATTACTACTATGTGATTATTATTAATGCTAAAATATTATTATTATTACTATTATTATTATTACTATTATTGTTGTTCAAAATCAACTCAGACAATACACTGTTCATGCAGATACTGAGTTTTTATGTTTACTAAAGAAAAATGGAATATATTAGGTATCAGAGAGCTGGAATAGAATGGAATTGGATACTTCTAATCAGAAAACTATACCTTTTATGGTTTTGAGCTGAAAAGCAAAGAAGAAATGTGTTGCTTTCATAGTCAGGAAGCAAAGACAATAGCAAAGTGAGTACTTGAGTATAAAGAAGTCAGTGACAAAATAATATAACTTTGATTTCACTGATGTAGAAGAAACGGATGCCCAATATGAAATCATGTCCAATATGAAATCAATAAAAATGTGAAATGAGATGATTTGCTTGTGCTTATGGACTAAAATATCAATACTGGAATTATTTATGGAGGGAAATAGAATAGTCAGAGAGAAATAACTAGGGAAAGGCTTCTAAGTTTTTTTCAATCCATTGATTTCTTCATTGCTAAAACAATCTTCAAACTGACAAAATGACACCTGTATACATGAACAGCACCAGACTGAGCACACAGAAATCAAATTGCTTATATTGTTGGCACAAGAAGATTGAAGAAGTCAGATATAATAGTAAAATTGTGACCAGGATATAATTATCCAACACATAACAAACTGCTCATATGCAAGTTTTAAACCGAATTAAAATAGCAAAACAAAGCTCTGGATTTCCATGATTTTGAGCACATACCAAAATTTTAAAGAGAACTTTAGGTTTCTTTTTGAATTTGATTTAATATGTCTTATTCATGATTTTCTGAAGGAGAGAATTTGAGAATGTTATCCGCATTTTGGAAAGGTAGCTGGAGTCAGGCAGAAATGTTTTCCACATACATTTATTCACAGGCATCCAAGTGAAGCTTAATTTAGGCTTGTTCACAATGGCCCATAGGCATCGATGCATACCTACGCTGCAAGCAGGTATAAGGGTAACTGTAAATTGCAGAAAGGCCAACATGCATAACTCCCAAATCTTAACCATGTGTTGTATGGAAATCCTGCATGCTGATTGGTTGACCCAGGTGAAGACAAGGCACACTGAAATGACATTAACATTTGCAGAACTAGATATGTTACCATCTCTGAATGACAGATGTATATATTTTCTGTCGTGCAATGATGCAGAGGTCAAACCCAACTTTGAGTTTTTCAGATGATTGTGATACTTGAGCTTCATCCTGGGGTTTTCAAGGATTTCCTGATGTTCAGAGACAGTCCCAACTCACTTGGGCTCTTGGCTTAGAAAAAGCAAATGCTAAGACAGAATGGAGAGGGGTGTTTGTGTAGGAAATATGATAAACCACCAACATACAAATGGAAGTGACATCTGGAGATTGACAGATGTTGTAAGCAGGCAAAAAGACTTTCATTCAGCTGCCAGGATTACAAACAATGGGCATCATATCCTATTGGGAGACCTGCCTGGAGTTTGGAACATTGTCAAGAGTTCAGCAGCAACCAGAAAAGAAGCAACCACACCAAATCAACACTACACTCTAACTAATGGAAAAACTTTTAAGAAAAAGTAGGTGTTATATATGCGACTTTCTAGACTGAGAGACTTTTGTTTGAACTGAATATTTTTAAACAAAATGTAAAAGGACTGAGTATTAAAGACACATGTATGTAAAAACATCATCCTGCAAAGCTTAGAACGGTGGAATTGACCCAGTGCAATAACTTATTGTTGAGGAAAGTGTATGTTGCAATAAAATATTGTGTACAGATTTGTTCTGCTATGATCTGTCCAATTCTTGAAAAGCAAAATACCTTCATAGATGTCTGTGCTGTTGGTTCTGATATAGATAGGGATGGCTGGCAGAGTACAACTGTTCTCTTGTAGACAAATATTTGTTCACAGTCTTCTGTAATCTTCTGCATAGGTAAAGCTTTAGTTCCAATAAAAATTTTGTGCATTTAAAAAATATACTGGTTTGTTGTCTTACAGGGCTATGAACTGTTTTCTAGAAGTTTGCAGCATGAAAGCATCCTTGGTGAAATGCTTGCTCTTCACTGTACTCAGTAGCCTGGCAGGCCTTACCCTCCAAAAATGGAATAAACTATCTTATTTCCTACTCTAAATAAGAGCAGTTCCTTAGAATATGGAACAGGTAGCAAGAAATCCAGATATTAAAATGTGTGCTTTCTATCACGCAAAATTCTCTGTATATAAAGATAATCAAATAGGCATTTCTTAACTACTATCACCAGAGAAAAAAAATGTCTGATTCACTGGTATCATATTATGATTATTTCATTTCCGGGACAAGATGTTTTCATCTACCTAGGTATTTTAATGTAACATGGTACCTTTCTGAGTGTATACTTTAATAATTAGTTGATTGTCCACCTTACTGCTTGATACCTAAGAATATGTAAAATAACAATAATAATCTGAGCCAATGAAAAGGCAATGCAATAGGAAAAATATAATATTTTGTTCTCTGGATGACAAAGTAAATGCATAAGAGAACTCACAACCAGAATATTAGCTCACTAATAATATCCCATTCATATCCTCTTGAAGCAAATATTGGAAACCATGAGAGATAATAATATATAGGCTTGACAAATAAGTTCCCATGAGTACTTTTCATTTTGAATCTTCATTTTAAGCACTGAAAAATGTCTGTGACAATAGAACATATTTATCTATATGCCCAAGTCATATCTGAAAGGATCTTATGCCAACAGACTTTTATGGTGTATTAAAATATTGATCATTAACATTCTTCTGGTATGTTATTTTAACACATGTTACAAAGGTTGAAAGTTTGTTGCTCAAGTCAGCTATAACTAAGGTGGGGGAAGGAAGGAAGGAAGGAAGGAAGGAAGGAAGGAAGGAAGGAAGGAAGGAAGGAAGGAAGGAGAGAGGGAGGAAGGGATGGAATGGAGCTAACATTAAGGAGAGAATTTGGGGATATTAGGTGTTGTTAGAAACAAAAGGAAAAAACAAACCACTTAAGTTCTGTATGTGTTTGGATCCATTGGATCCATCATGTATACTATACTGTATATATTAGGTATGCAGACTTATACAACAATATAGTAGATTTCCACCTCTGAAAAAAATATACCTTCAGTACATTTTAACCTTCAGCTTAAACTTATATATTTATTTAATTTATTTATTTATTTTTGTCAATTGCTTACAAGATAATAGGTATAAATAAAAACATAGCTATGAATACATGGATACATATAAGAAAAATTAAAAAAAGAAAAGAAAAGAAACAATAGGACAGGGACAGTAGGCATGTTGGTGTGCTTATGCATGCCCCATACAGACCTCTTAGGAAAGGGGTGAGGTCAATAGTAGACAGTCTAAGATTAAAGTTTTTGGGATTTGGGGAAGAAACTACAGAGTCAGGTAAAGTATTCCAGAAATTGACCACTCTTGCTGAAGTTGTATTTCCTGCAATCAAGTTTGGTGCGATTAACCTTGAGTTTGTATCTATTGTTTGTTCTTGTGTTGTTATGGTTGAAGCTGAACTATTCATTGACAGGTAGGACATTGCAATGGTTGATTTTATATACTATACTTAGATCAGACCAAAAGCGGCATAGTTCTAGATTTTCTAGGTCTAGAATTTCGAGTCTGGTGACATAAGGCATTCTGCATCGAGCAGAGGAATGGAGAACTCTTCTTGTAAAATATTTCTGGAGTTTCTCAACTGTGTGAATATCAGATACGTAATGTGATTTCCAGACTGATGAGCTGTATTTGAGTATTGGTCTAGCAAATGTTTTGTATGCTCTAGTTATTAGTGTAATATCAACCAGAGAAAAAGCTACATAAGATTTGGTTAACAACTCTTAACGCCTTTAATCAGCCAGAGGGAAAAGCTGAAAACTAGCAGCCATACCAGATACCTGACCCTTAAATGCCCCGGATCAGGGGATTAACTCTGGCCAACCCAGAGACATACCACTGCAGAGGAAGATCCCACCCTTGGGAGTAAAATTTGATGGAGACTTCCCAGAAACTGGGATTTTTCCTGGCTCAAGTACTCACCTACATGCAAGAATATGGGCAGAATTTCCCTGCCCAGGGGTCCTGAGTACGAGTCATCTCCCAGGCCCTTGAAGGGTGGAAGACAGATGGATGGTGATGCTCCACAACGTCAATGTCCCAGAATTAAGGAATCTTGATTGCTTCATGATGGCCTTACGCCACAGCTTCAAGGACCCCCTCACTGATAGAAAAGCCTGCAACCACATTAGAATCATAAAACAAGGCCATCTCCCAGTAGCGGAATACACCAAGGAATTTTGTGACCTGGCTGGCTGGATAGACTGGCCAGAGGATATCCTAGTCTGTTGGTTCAAAGATGGACTAAATGACAACCTATACACTGCCTGCCTGGCCTGTGGGACCCCAAACCTCCTGCACAAATGATACATGATGGCAGGGGAGGTGGAGATAGATATGACTCAAAACTGGTACCTTACTGGCAAGTTTTGGAAAAGATCCCCAGCCCAGGGGAAACAGGAAGTCTTCAAACCCCAATCCACCATGACTCCAAGAATGTCTGGTTGCTTTAAGTATGGAAAGGAGGGGCACTGCACAGCAGAATGCCATTTGAAGACCCCTGCTAGACCACCCATTAGGGGGAAAACCTGGAACATCCAGCCCTCAAGGAAAGGAGACTGGCCTGAGAGGCTGAGTAGGTATGGGATTCTAATCCCCCCCCAACTCTGAGGAAGAATCCCAAATGCTCCAATGGGTCCTGAGCCAGTCCAAAATTGATCCATAAGATGACCCGCTGGTAAGCAATCCAATTGAACCAATCACCCTACCCTCTGAGACTAATTGAACCTATCACCCTACCCCCAGCTGAAGGAAGGGGGAGGAAATTGCAGCGTTACTGAATTCGAGATGCATCTAATGCCTAATAAACCCCTCCCTTGCAGATAAATTGGGAATCCAACTGAAAGAAATGGAAAATCCCATCACTTTCTGCCAATTAGATGGAACTAGGGGGGGGGGGAGCCAGCCAGGTTTACCACAGAACCATTGAAAATAAGACTAGGGGACTAGGGAACCATAATGAGATGCTCACATTCATTGTAGCCCCAGGAATGGAAGAGCCACTGGTCCTAGGTCTCACATGGCTGTGAAAATGGAATCCAAAAATAAATTGGAGGAAAGGAACGATACAATTCAAGAGAGATGTAGTATTTGCAAAAAGCTCAGAGGAAAGGATAAAGAAAGGGACAGAGAACAAAGTATCAGCCATGACCGGACAGTCAGCTGAACCCATTAACTTCCCCAATGAGTACCAGGATCTGGCCCAAGCATTTAGCGAGGAAGCTTGTGATGAACTCCCACCCCATCGAGCCACAGACTGTGCTAGTGAAATCCTACCAGGGACTAAACTCCCCAAACCACAAATATATTGCATGTCTCCCAGAGAACTGAAAGAACTCAGAGCATTTATCAATATAAATTTAAAAAAGGGGCTTCATCGAACCCACCTGACCAAAAATAGCTGCCCTAGAATTATTCCATGAAAAGAAAGATGGCTCCATGTATCTGTGTGTGAATTACCATAAACTGAACATGGTTAGCATAGAGAATATGTACACACTCCCCCTCATGAAGGACATGTTAGCCCACCTCTCAAAAGGAAGTTTTTTTTCAAAGTTAGACTTACAAGAGGAATATTACTGCATCAGAATAATGGAAGGGGATGAGTGGAAGACAGCATTTAACACCCCATTGGGATGCTTCCAATTTAAAGTGCTCTCTTTTGGACTGCAAGGAGTGCCTGCCGTGTTTATGCAATTGATCAATGAAACCCTTCCTGAATTTTTGTATTAAGGAGTTTTAGTGTATCTTGATTATATTTTAATCTACACAGAAACGATGGAAGAAAACATCAAGCTACTCCGTGCAGTCCTCATGAAACTCTTAAATGCTAAACTATATGCAAAGCTATCTAAATCGAATTCCACCAAGAAGTTACTTGGGGTATAGAATATCCCATGAGGGAATAGAGATGGACCCACAGAAAGTAAAAGCTGTAATGGACTGGGACCCACTGCACACCCGCAAACAACTGCAAAGCTTCCTGGGGTTTGCAAATTTTTATCGCCAATTCATTCCAACTTTTGCAAATATCGCCCTCCCTATCACGAACTTGCTAAAAATGAAGGTGGGGGGAACCCAAACCAAGGCAGCCTCTTATCTGGACAATGAAATGCCAAGCAGCATTCGAGAAACTGAAAAGTCTATTCTCAGCAGAACTTGTCCTTAAGCACCCAGATCCCGAACAACCTTTTGTCATCCAAGCAGACACTAGTGATGTTGCAGTTGGAGCAGTCATCCTCCAAATGAATGGAAGTGGACAATTGCAACCATGCATTTATACATCCAAGAAACTGATGGAAACTGAGCAAAAATGGGCCATATGGGAGAAATAGGCATATGCTATGCAGTGGGCAATGCTCATGACATACTCAAGACATTTCCTGGAAAGAAACCAAATTCCCTTTGAAGTATGGACTGATCACAAAAATCTGGAAGCCCTAAGAAATCCATGGAAACTCTCCAAAAACAAGCAAAATGGGCTCAATACGTTAAACGGTTTAATTTCACTCTCAAATATTTTCCTGGGAGAAAGAACTTCTTAGCAGATGCACTGTCCAGAAAACCCCAATACAACAGCAAAAAGATTGAGGTTATAAAACCAATGATTCAACTGACCCAACTATCAGCCAAAGTAATCACCCGGGTACAAGAGAAAAAAAAAATCATCCCTGATGAAGACACAACGACATCAATATTTAAGGAGGCACTACTTAAGATGACTGGCTCCAGGCTAACAAATTACTTGTTTACTCAAAGATGGACTGGCTTGGGTAGAAAACAAACTTTATGTCCCTGAAACCAGAGAATGGGCCTCATGAAACGCTGTCACAACTCCAAAATAGTGGAACACTTAGTGGAGCTTCCCAAAAGTGCTGGAAATACTGTCATTTGGGTTGTAACTGATTTTTTTTCCAAGCAGGTTCACTTTTTTCCATGCCAAAAGATCCCATCTGCCAAGGCATTGGCAAAGATTTTTCTCACACACATTTAACACCTTCATGGAGCTCCCCAATGGATTATCTCAAATAGGAGTGTCCAATTCACATCCAAATTTTGGAGGCATTTTTAAACCTATTAGGCTCCACCCAGGGGTTGTCATCATCAAGTCACCTACAGACAGATGGATCGACAGAGAGAGTTAACAGCGTATTAGAACAATATGCTTTATTAATTACCAACAGGACAATTGGACCTTCTTCCTTTTGCAGAGGTAGCATACAATAACTCAGTCCATAACAGCACAGGGTTCACCCCATTCCAGGTAGCCACAGGCCAAGAATTCAACCCCATGCCAGAACTACCAATCATAGATCCTGAAATCCCCTCCCTTAAGGAGTGGATGGATAACTTACAAGCCATGTGGCCAGTGGTAAGATTATCTTTACAGGAAGCTAGAGCAGTTTTTAAAGCTCAAGCAGACAAAAAATGCTGCGATCCTAAACCTTTCAAGATTGGAGACTGTGTATATTTGTCCACAAAATGATGTTCTAATATGCTGTTAACTCTTTCTGTCAATCCATCACTTCAAACTTCAGACCCCCCCTTCCCACACCTCCAATCCCCATCATGGTACATGGGGAACAACATTTTTTTATAAAATTCTTCTTGATTATCATTTGGGGCATAGATTGCAATCAGGAGTGTTTTTGCATTATTGTCCATTATTTCCACTATTAGTATTCTTCTGTCGTCATCAGTATAAATCAATTTCACTGGGATAATATCTTTAATGTATAAAACCACTCCTCTTTTCTTGCATTGTGTCAAGGAAGTAAATATTTTCCCTAATTTTAGCTGTATCAACAATTGTTCATATTGCTTTTTAATATGTACTTCTTGTAAGCAGATTATATCAAATTTTAATTTCTCTAATTTATGGAAGGTTTTCCTTCTTTTAACAGCTGAGTTAAGTCCATTTATATTAATTGTAATCATTTTTTTCTTTTCCATGGTTATATTTTGTAGTTAGGTTTAACAGCTCTAGTAGATCTTGGTTCACGTTGTACTTTGGCTTTCTCCTTTCCATCTACTGCACCTTCTTCTTTTTCAGTCCTTTTGGAATTTGTTAGTGAAATTTCTTTTTCTGCCTTTTCCTCTTTCTCTCCAAAAAATTCTGAGTAAAATGATTCAGCTTTCTCAATTGAGTCAATTCTGTATCTCTGTTCTTGCCATGTGAATGTTAAACCTTCTGGAATCAGCCATCTATAATTCACTAATACAATTTTTTAAGTAGCATTTGGTCAGGAATCGATATTCTCATCTCTCTCACTCTTCTGGATACTTGTTTCAGGACCACAATCTCCTTGTCTTTATATTTCAGTGTTTTCTCTCTTGCCACTTGCAATATTTGTGTTTTAATGGCTTTCTTTGTAAATCTGATGTGAACTTCTCTTGGTAAGGTATTTCTCACTGCATATCTTGTGACAACTTGATAGACCTCATCTATTCCATCAATCATTTTCTCTTCAGTTATTTCCAAAGCTTCAGCCAATATTTATATCATTATCTCAGCTAGGTTTTGTCCCTTTTCTTCCTCTATGTTTTGGAACTAAGATAAAATTCTGATCTGTCCATCTCCCATCTCAGCATACCACTTTTATCTTGTTTAACCACAGTTAATCTGTTATCAATATTTCCAATCTTCTTGTCTCTTTGTTTATCTTCTTCTCCGATTTTTTGGAGTCTCTCATCATACTTCATCATCATTTGTTGGATGTTCTCCATCTTTTCATCAATTTTCCCTGTTCTTTGTTCGATGTTCTCTGTTCTCTGTTCTCTTTTCAATATTCTCTGTTCTTGTTTGAATATTTTGAATTCCTTGCATAATTATCTGCATGATCACTTTTTCTTGTTCTTTTTCTTGCCATAATATTGTCTGTATTAAACGTTGTTCTCCAGATGGTGAAGAGGAAGAAGTAGAAGTTGAGAAACCAGGAGCTGTTAATTTCCTACTCATTTCAAGCAATTCAATATCTTCAGGTTCTTCTAGACCTTAGTCCAATTGCAAAATAACCAATTGCAATTCCAAATAAAAATAGTAGGAAAAAATAATCCAAATAGTAATAATTATAAAAAAAGAAAAAAATATTCAGGTTCTTGTATACCTTAATCCAATCGATTGGTTAGATAGCAGTAAAAATTCAAAAATGAAGGAAAAGACCTTAAACATACACAAAAAAGAAAAAGTTGTAAAATCCTTAAAAAGGGCCAAAATGAAAAATAAAAAGCTAAAAAAGAGAAAGGGAAAATTATTCAGGTCCTTCAACACCTTAATCCAATTAACAGGTCTCAGATATAAAAGGATGCATAAGAAAAAAAAGAAGAAGGCCAGAAAAATAAACAAAAAAGAAAAGAAAAAAAATCCAATATAGAAGGTAGATGGAAAGACAAAAATACCAGGGAGGGGGAGGGGAAAAAAAGATTACTCCCTGAAAAAGAAAAGGAAGAAAATCATTAATACTAAAGCTTTTCCTTTAAAATAAAGAGCAAGCATAGAAATTTAACTTCCAAAGACAAGAAATAAAACAAAAACAAAGACAAGTTGCAAAGGCCAAAAATCCAAATAGCTATTACAAAAAATAAACTGATGAGGACGGGTAGTGCAGCTTAGAAAAAATAAAAAGAGCACACTGCACTTTGTTTAATTATCCAAGGCTCTTGCTATAACTCTCTTCTCCAGAGTCTTATCACCTTTTCTTTTCCTATAAGCTTAAACACCAGACTCCAGCTGTTGATAGAAACCCAGAAGAGCACCTGTAACCTGTCTTCCCTCTATCTTATCAGATAGCAATGTCCTTGAAAAGAAGCCTCAGTTCTTTCTCAGCTTTGTCTGGTCATAAGAGAAATAGAATATTTTCAAGCCTCTAGTTGTCAGTGTTACAAAGTTTCTTTTGGTTTCACTTTCCCCCTTCCGTTCCAAGAAAAATATAGTAAGTATTAATTAAAAAAAGAAAAAGATATTTTAAAAAGAATAACTAAAAGGGAGTCTCTAGCCTAGAATATTATAAAATCAAAAAGGAGAAAAAGAATAGATAAAAGAAGAGAAAAAAAAAAAAGTCCAGTTTCAAAATATAAGATAGTGTCGAAAATCCAGCAATGAGAAAAAAAAATATTACTTTGACATTCCTGTTTAAAATTGCTGCTTAATCATTTCTGTCAAAACTTTTACAGATTCTTACTTTTCCTTAGGGTGTCCTTTCAAATCTTAGAATAAAGAAAAAAATCTCACCAAACTGGCACACTCTCTTTTTCCGTTCTCTTTCGTTTCGGAGCTGTCCCAACTTCAGCAGCTTTAATGGCTGCCTCTTTGCCGCTGACAAAAAGAGCTTCTCCTGGATCTACCAGGGACTTTGCGGTATCCCTGGGATCGACAGGATGCACTCTTTACTTTCACCCGCTCTTCAGGATGGTTTAAAACTAATTGGACCGTCCAGGAACAAAGATATCGGCAGTGATCTCAGACCTCCAAGATCGCATGCTGTATCATCATGACACCAGCTCTGCCCACACCCAGGAACAACATTTTGAAATTAAATATATCCTTGATTCATGCACTCGCTGTGGATCCATACAATATTTAGTAGCTTGGAAACACCTTCCTTCCTCAGAAAATGAGTGGGTAGCCAAATGACATGAAAAGCACCCACATTACTACAAAAGTTACACCTAAAATATCCTGATAAACCACCCTGAATTGCAAATGTAATGCATGATTTTTGTTTTTTCCAGGTAGACCAATCTGTTTTTTAAGGAGGGCAAGATCTCAGATCCATGTATCTGTCATTTCTTTGGTAGAAGAAGAAAAAAAAAAAAAGGGGGGGGGAGACTGATAAAGAAATCCTTTTTTGAAGTAACCTGAATATATTTAATCTTCTATCAAATTTGTATAACCTATATATGATACAATGACGGGAGGAAACCCAGATGGCCGGAACCTATCACCTCTGAGAGGCACAGCCAGGAGATGAGAAGACCATAAAAATTCCACAGTGAGATCTGTCCTAGGAACTTCTAGAAAAGTTCATTCTGAAAAGGGGTTAGAGAAAATTAGGTTTTCCCTGAGAAACTGTGAAAAAGATTGTTCCTTACAAAAAGGGTGGGGGGAATTAACATACTAGCTTTTGTTTCACTAAATACACATCGAGATAAGGGGAGAGGTTCTAAACTCCCTTATCTATCCCTGTATGCCTGAGAGACCTTAGATGCTGCTTTGAACTCCTACCTTTATCACTTTTTTCATTGCAGGAAAGCCTGGTGCATCGAGGAAAAGCTGATGGCAGATTTTGAACCAGATAAAGATTGAACGTTTCTTGAAGAAGAGAAGTTAATAAAAAATCATATTTAAAAGGATGACCATGTAGTTTTGATACCTCTGCTAGAAAAAGGAAAGGAACAGTTTAATTAAGGATAGTTCCAAAAGAGATATTATAGTAATTTGCAAAGTTTATTTGACAATTTTTGGCATTTGAAAATAGAAATGGTTAAGAAGTCCTGCCAAGAAGATTTGAACTTATAAAAAAGGCTGATAAAGTATCAAGTTATAATAAATTCACATTCAAGGAATAGTTGTTTAACTTGCCTTTGTAGTGAGATAGGCTTGAAGCTTATGAAACTCTTTTAAGAGCCAAGAGTCAATCTCTAAAGATGGAACTGTGTGCTTATTACCCATCATGTATTACTTGCAAAATCTCCAAAAAAAGCCTTGTCAAAGGCAATAAAAAGGTATTGAAGAAATATATCCTTAATAAAATAACAATAGAGCAATTTTATTTATAAAACAGGAATGTGCTATTGTGAGATTAATGGAATATAGGTTCATGAGCAATCATGAAAACAAAGGAGCTGCTGCTTGGAAATATATGAGAATAATCCAGAGTGAAAGATGACTTAATTGAAATTCTGAGGATATGACACTTCATAGCTCAGTGGTACAGAACATACCTTTCAGTTTTGATACACAAACTCAACCCTTCACATTTCCAACTAAAAGATCACACCACTGACAAAAATAACTACAAGCTCTTTTGTGCAACACTGAATTGCTTCACCACAACATATTTGCTGCCACCACACCACAATATCATAAATGTGTGGAAATGACAGCTACTAACTACAAATAACTAACAATAGATTACTAACTGCAAACTATATATTGCTAACAATAGATTAAACTCTTTAATGAACATTATTCAAAGATGTCCTTTCTGATAATGATCAGTGATGGATAAATTAAGAATGCAGAAATACATTTCACTGACTAGGTTATATGTTCTGAGCTTTTGATCCTTGTACTGAATGATTCGTAATAATATAGGAAGCAAGCAGAAGCAAATAGCTTAACAATGTTCCAAACAGAGAAAACAGGAGCACAGAAAACAACCAAACAAACAAATAAGGATTGTCTTATTTGCTAATTATTCTTCTGTTCTCCTCAGTCAACAGGATAAGAGGGCCAAAGCTTCTCAGTCAACAGGATAAGAGGGCCAAAGCTTCTCAAACGGTAACTCTCTCCAACAATATTGGGGAGAATGCTGTACACCTCTTCTAACCAATCAGAGTTTACCAAAGAAACTATTAATTATCAGATATATCTAAGTCTGGTCTACCAAGAAAAAAAATTCCATGCCATAATAGATTAGAGATTAATTGGAGAAAGAGCAAAAAAATAGGGGGAAAGGCAAGATGAATATATAAATGGAATTGACAATGAGAGGGATGCAAATACCTTTCTAGACAATCAGAAACATCAAGGAGGTGCATGTAGAGACTACTACATTCTTACTGCCTTTCTTTTGACATTTATAATAATATATTTTAACTATTATAGTGAATGTTCTAATACAGTTATAATAAATAGAAATACTTTCAGTAGAATATCAACAACTTTCTGACAGGATTTTTTTTCTCTTCATAATCTTTCTTCTATTTGGACACTTGTCACCGGTGCTTAGGTTCTTTCTGCTGATGCTTCAAAAATATTTGGATCAGTTTTTGTTTGTTTGTTTTAAATATTCTCCTTTCCTTGTTCAAATCAAGAGTGACTTTACCTTTATTCAAGCTGATCATTGAATAAAGAACATAAAATTGAATCAACAAGGATGATTGTTAAAATAATTCATGTTTTTATGCATCACTAGCTTCAGCAAACCTCCTTCCCAGGCAGAAGAAAATCAACAACTAGCAGATGACCTGAATGTGTTTTACTGCAGGTTTGAAAGGAAACTACGGTACTTATCTCCACAACCCACATCTCAAACACACCAAAAACAGCCTTGCCTCCTAAAACTTGCCCCAATCCATTGGGCTCACAACCTCTGGTGATCACAGAAAAAGAAGTGCAAGATCTATTTCACAGACAAAAGCCAGGAAAAGCACCAGGGCCAGACAAGGTAACTCCTTCTTGCTTAAAAGTCTGTGCTAACCAATTGGCCCCCATCTTCACCAGAATCTTCAATAGATCACTAGAGATGTGCTATGTTCCTTCCTGCTTCAAATGCTCTACTATCATCCCAGTGCCAAAGAAGCCCTCCATCAAGGACTACAGACCAGTTACTCTCACATCTGTAGTTATGAAAGACTTGTGTTGTCCCACCTGAAAACCATCACGGATCTGCTGTTAGATCCCATGCTGTTTGTATATCAAGCAAATAGATTGACAAATGATGCAGTTAACATGGCTCTGCATTATATTCTACAACACCTTGAATCTCCAAATACTCTATTCAAGAGTCTTTGTAGACATCAGTTCAGCATTCAATACCATCATTCCAGACATTCTTCTAAGTAAATTAAACCAACTGACGGTACCTGAACACACTTGTAAGTGGATCATAAGCTTCCTAACAGACAGGAAGCAGCAGGTGACGCTAGGCAGAATCATATCCAATACCTGTACAATCAGCACAGCTCCCCCACCAAGGCTGTGTGCTTTCTCCACTTCTCTTCTCCCTATATACCAATGACGGCATCTCAAACGATCCATCTGTTAAAATACTGTAGTTTGCTGATGACACAACAGTGTTTGGTCTCATTCGAGACAATGATGAATCCACATCTATACAAGAGGTTATACAACTTGCCTCATGGTGTAACCAGAACAATCTGAAACTGAACACACTCAAAACCGTAGAAATGGTGGTAGACTTTAGAAGAAACCCTCCCATACTACCACTCTTAGAATACTAGACAACACCATATCAACAGCAAAGACCTTCAAATTTTTAGGTTCTACCATATCACATGACCTAAAATGGACACCTAACATCAAAAACATTATCAAAAAAACACAACAAAGAATGTTCTTTCTGCACCAATTCAGAAAGCTCAAACTGCCCAAGGAGCTGCTGATACAGTTCTACAGAGGAATTATTGAGTCTGTCATCTGCACCTCTTTAACTGTCTGGTTTGGTTCTGAAACCCAACAGGACAGACACAGACTTCAGAGGATAATTAGGACTGCAGAAAAAACAATTACTACCCACCTGCCTTCAGTTGAGGATCTGTATACTGCATGAGTCAAAAAGAGGGCTGTGAAAATATTTACAGACCCCTCACATCCCAGACATAAACTGTTTCAACTCCTTCCCTCAAAACAACACTATAGAGCACTGCAAACCAGAACAATTAGACACAAGAACAGTTTTTCCAAGAAAGCCATCACTCTGCTAAACAAATAATTCCCTCAACCCTGTTCAACTATTTTCAAAGTCTGCACTATTACTGTTAATCTTGTCATCACTCCTTATTACCCTTCCCTTTCTACTTGTGACTGTATGACTGTAACTTTGTCGCTTGTATACTTACAATTTATATTGACTGTTTCCTAGTATGATTCAATTGCTTATTGTATCCTATGACTATCATTAAGTGTCATACCTTATGATTCTTGACTCCTGACAAATGTATCTTTCTTTTATGTATACTGAAAGTATTTATACCAAGACAAATTTCTTGTGTGTCCAATCACACTTGGCCAATAAAGTATTCTATTTTATCAACATTGTTTTATTCTTGATGTCATTTTGATCTAAAGACCACTTTCTGATTTTCTGTGGATTTACTTATAAGAAATCTGTTTCCCAATAATACTTTCTACATTTTGACATATGATTAAAATAATTTGTTGCTTTATACATAAACAATAATAATAGCATATAAATAAGTGTGCTTAATGGCTTGTATTATTTAGCTGCTCAATGTTGTACCATTAATACATACATTTGTCAGGTTTTTGTCCATAATTCTGGACTGTTCATATTTTGAGACTGTAAACTTTACTATCAATGATATGCAATACAGGCTCATTACAAAAAAAATAACAAAGTAGTTTGTTAATTCAAAGAAGAAACAGAAGTGTGAGATTGAATTCTTAATCTCTCTATTTTATGCTGCTCCTTCACTATAAATCACCCTGAAACCACAATGAGATGTAAGCATGTATTCATGGAGGAACCTGAGGAAGAAACATAATCTATCCCTTGTTCTCTTCATTTTCTACAGAATCTCATCTAACATTTAAGATGAGACAAGATCAATCAGATGGCTTCTATTTCTATAATTTGCATTTTTTTTCCTTTTCCCTCCTCTCCCCTCCCTTATTTCATTGTTTTCCCAATCTTTTGCTTTCTGTAATGACAATTTTCAAATTGTTCTAATTTTTTTTGTTACTTAATCTTGCTTTGTTGTTTATTTTCCCTCTCTGAAAATATTTTTTAATTATTACTAGCTTTTCAAACAATTAAAATACCATCAATATATTCTTCCATACATCCATTTCTTCCTACCTTTTGCCTTTGTGTGCCACATTTATCAATTGTCATCTTTTCCTCACTGATTGATGAGCATTTTGTATTAGTATATTAGATGGTGTCACTGGACACACCAAGGAAAAATGGTGAGCTCTCACTAGGAAAAAGAAAACTGGAAACACTGTGGAATTCTTAAAAATTACCGCAAACAATATACATGTTAACTTGAGAAGCTGTGAGCCACTTTTATTTAAATTTTACATATCTCATCCCCTTATAAAGTGCCTGTAAACATTATCCAATTTTCATGACATTATTATTTTAAGATTGGTTAGCAATGTTGAATACAAAGAAACTTAATTCAAAATTGCTTGCATATTAAATTGAAGATCAAGCTGCACTGTAAACTTAATCTCCAATGTAATGGTCTAACTTCCCACAACTTTTTCCCCATCTCAATGAAATATATAAAAAGTTATACCCATTCTTACCCTCCATTTTCTATAATAGGTAAGAGGAGAGTGGAATTCTGGTTTGTTCAAATAATGCTTCATATTTGAAAATGAATCAGGATGAATTTCTTCTCTTGCAAACAGATTGAGTTACCTTCTAATGTGAGGATCCACCACAAAGTAGGATGGGTAATCCCTGAATATACATAGCATTTATACTGACATGTATTAACCATACATGGAACTTTACTATGAAGATACAGAAATTTGATTTTGATGAAGATATGCAGAGTTTATTGCAAGGTGACAGGGACTAAAGTAGTTGTAAAGTTCAAAATGTTGAGATAATGTTCAGAGGTGCCTCAAATAAAAATCTTTAATTCACTGAACTACAAGAAGAAGGTGAAGGTTCAACAAAATATGTGATAGAATCTGGTGCTGTGTTGAGGAAAATATTTGAACAACTGAGTAGACTTGATTCCCTTGTGGGGAGGAAAGGACCGAAGGAGATCATTCCTAAAACTTTAAAGTATTTATCTAACAGTCATCCTGTGTGTTTTGGTCTTATAACATTTGTACAAGGAACACAAAGTGAGCTGATCAGTGTGTATGCTTATTATTGTTCACCTATCAGTAAGAAACATGCCATGACTCCTCCTTTCAACTCAGTGACTCCTCCTTTCAACTCAGTGCCAGATTCTACCACAAAACCACTTTTAAGTTTCTATTTTAAGCAATGTTAATAAAAGTAGTTGGAAACTTAACTGTGGGGTTGATTTCATGGCATGGTCTACTAGTTGGATAGTGATATACCTACCTACATGTTGCTGGGCAATGTGCTTATTTATGTATGCTAATGCTAAACAGCTGCTTTATCTGGTAGGAATTCTTACATGTTGTCCAACATATTTATTTTTTATTAGTTATTTAGTAGGAATACTTACATGTTGTCTAACATTTTTATTTTTTATTAGTTATAATTATTAGGCACCTCTGAATTAATTCCTTAGATGATGTCTAATACATTTAATATGTTTGTAATTAATCAAGGAAGTTTAATCAGTGATAAATATTCAGGGCTTTGAGATTTAATAGATAATAACACCCCATAATGCAAGAGGTAAACCACTGCTTCTATAAATAAGTTGCAGTTTTCCATTTGCTTTGAGACCCTTCAAGTAAAGTTCAGAAAAAGTAAAAGGTTTGCAAGCTGCAGAAAACTAACAGAGGGATTACAAAATGTCTTTCTTCACTATGAGGCTAATTGCAGTTATTGCTTCATATTTGCTAATTTCATTTACATAATTCTGGTAATTACTTAATACAAGAAAAAGAAATAATATACTCTTTCAAATTCCAGTGGAATCTGATCTGTTCCTTTCTTCTTGGATTAATGTTCAGGCTTAATATCTGTCTAATTATGTGTATTTAGGGAGAAGATGGTTTTTATAGAGTTTTTTAAAAGAAGGATAACTGCGGTTTGTATTTAAAGTCAGATTAAAATAAATTCATGAATTAATGTGGAATTGTCTTATGAGTAAACACATATAATGACTTCAGTATATGCATCTGTTCAACTGAAGAAGTTTAATTTATAGTGGGGTTAAGAGCTTTTTTGTTCATTAAGTAATTTGTCCATTAAGTAGAAATATGTATGTTGCATGCAAGAAAGTAATTCTTGCCCTAGTCACCTCATATGTGTACTATTGCAATATGCTATACATGGGATGATCATGAAGAAGTTACTTTTGTTCCTGTAGTCTGGATTCTAGGAAGGAGGGGATTCAGTCCAGAGATCCAAGAAGTAGTTAAGTTTAGATAGTTTGGTTAGGAGAAAGAGAATTAAGATTACTACTCCTCAGCAATTATCAGACTATATCTTTATAATACTTGCTTTAGTTTGGCAGTATTTCTGTCTACAGAACAGAAATGGGAAGCAATTCTATGTGTCTTTCGTGGTTCTTGGAGCCTGACAGACCCGGGACACAAGTACAAACAATGCTTAAAAAGTCGTTGAATATATATTTTTCTAGGCTTTATTTGATGACAAATTGTCAGATCCAATAAGGCAACTTTCTTTTTGGATATATTAGTATGAATGTTTTCTCTTCCGGACGTATATAGCTCTCTTCCAAAAAATAAACTGATTAAATAGCAGTAACACTTAGACATATGTAGCATTCTATAGTGCTTTACAGCACTTTCTGGGTGGTTTGCAATGTCAGCATATTGCATATTGGGTGCTCATTTTAATAACCTCTGAAAGCATGCTGGAATGATACTACTTTCATTTGTTTTGAGAATACTTATAGATGCCATCTATCTTTCCAAAGACTTAGTGGTTTATAAAACAGGGCTACTACTGAGAAGTTGCATGACTCTATTCATCATGGACTTCACAAGAGGGGGAGGAGGAATTAGCAGTATGTTCCTTCTAGTTCCTTTACAACAGAGGTCCCCAACCCCCAGTCCATGGACTGGCACCAGTTTGCAGCATGACAACAATTGGGCAGTGCAAACAAGCAAAGCCCCATCTGCGGGGTGCAGGTAGCATGCAAAACCATGCCCCCTCCAGTCTGTGGAAAAACCACAGAACTGGTCCCTGCTGCCCAAAAGATTGGGAGCCGCTGCTTTGCAACTTTTCAACATGTAAAATTCCAGAATTTCCTAGCCATCATGTGAACCTTAAAGTTCCTAAGATTGAGAAATAATATTCTTGATGATTAATCTAAACTAGATTCAATTTTGCTTGAATAAGATACAAGCAATTGCTTTCCCCATCCCATGATTGCTGACTGAAAATGGCCACTAAGAAAGGAAAAGAATTGCCTTAAAATATCCTCACCTATCAAATCCTATAAACTATCTAGAATATGAAAATTGTTCTGTCCGGAAAAACACGAGGTAGACCGGGTTCCAACAACAAAGTCTTTATTTCAAGTACAGTTGCAAAATGGAACATTGGCTCAAGCCGCGACAGCCCTTTTATACTTTTCTGTCTGCCGGCTTGTAGCCAATGACATTCATTTGATTTTGCCGCCTTGTGCGGCTTCGAGGATTGGTTCCTTTTGAACCTATCCCCATTAGTTTTTTAGTAACCAATCAGAATGAGTTATTTGGAGTCTACTATATTTATACAGAACACCCCTCCCCTCTTAGTTCAGTCCTACGTGGCGACATAGTCGCGCAGGTAGGTGGGGCTTCTCTTGACTCGACTGGACTTGCGCGGTTCATTATTGTTGGAGACTTCGACCGGTTCAGATGGGGTTGCTGTGTCTTCAGTCCTTCTCCATGGAACCGTCTGGAAGGGTGAGTTTTACATTTTACTGCCGCCTGAGTTTCTTAGGCCGGCGGTTTTGCTGCTCCCTCCCATTTCCTCCGGGCAGGTCGAGCTGGCCTGGCTGGCCCCTTCGGATGGACTCTTCTCGCAACTTTCTTCAAACAGTGAGTCTTTTATTTGCTCTTTTTGATTGTTATTATTTTCGGAGTTTAATTTAAATGGTTCTTTATTGATTTCTCGCATTTCCCCCCCCCCCGGTTTGAATTTCGTCGTGTTTTTCTATGTGTGGTTGTGTGTTTGCATTTCGTTCTATGTTTCGGGAGCGAAGCTGGTCTATGTGCCGCTTCCATTCCCTGCCGTCGTCTATCGTTAGTTGGTAGGATTTGGGACCTGTTATTTGTGTAATTTGTCCGGGTAGCCATAATGGGTCCCTGGTAAATTTTTTTGCATAAACTAAGTCGCCTATTGCAAAGGTCCTGAATCGAGTGGAGGAGTCGGGGGGGTTTTCTGGTGTGAAATTTGGGTGCAATCTGTCTAGATGTGACCTTAGTTTCCTTCCCATCAGTAATTCTGCTGGGGTTTTGTTGGTTGTAGTACTGCGTGTGATATGTTGGAGAGTGAGTAATCGATTTATTTTATTTTGGACATCCCCAGTGTCCATTTTTTCTAAACCCTCCTTGGTAAACCTGACCATTCTCTCTGCCCTACCGTTTGCAGCCAGGTGGGCCGGCGCGGTTAGGGCATGTCTTATACCTAGGGAGGCTAGGTATTGCTCGAATTGGAGACTGGTTAATTGTGGCCCGTTGTCGGACACTAGGACGTCCGGTAGGCCATGGGTTGCAAATAGTTTGTCGAGTTGTTTTATAACGGTTTCTGTTGTCGTTGATTGCATAATTTTTACCTCCAACCAATTAGAGTATGCATCCATGACAATCAGGAATGTATGCCCCTTGGTAGGACCCGCAAAATCGATGTGGATTCATGACCAGGGGCCTCTTGGGGTTTCCCAGTCTCTTATGGTTGCTTTTGGTGGGGACGGACTGATTCTTTGGCATTTATTGCATGAGTTTACCCAGTATTCGATGTCCCTATCTATACCTGGCCACCAAACATAGCTTCTAGCAAGGCTTTTCATTTTAACTATTCCCGGGTGGCCTTCGTGAAGCATACCCAGTACCTTGGCTTGTAATTTTTTTAGGAATAATTACCCGATCACCCCACAATAAACAACCTTTTTGGATTGAGAGTTCAGTTTGTCTGGTCCGGAAAGGTTTAAAGTTCTCAGTTTTTTTGGTTTTCTGGCCAGCCTTTACCTACCCAGTTAAGTACGTGGGCAGTCAATGGGTCTTTTGCAGTGGCTCTGGTGACATCATTTGCAGATATGGGTAGATCGGGGCAAGTCTCTATCTGCAATGCTGTCATCATTGATGCCGGGTCTTCCTCTGTGGATGGCAATGGTGCTCTGCTCAAAGCGTCTGCATGGGAAATTTGTTTCCCTGGGCGATGTGTCAGAGTATAGGAATATACTCTGGAGTTCCTTAATTTTGATGTCTGGAATTAGTTTTTTGAGGGTGTTCCATGACACCATGGATAGGAATGATCCAGAATCAACTTCCATTTCACAGAGGCTGTCTTCGATTTTTACAACTATTTTTACTTTCTTCCTGCTTTCCGTCTGAGCACTTCTGATAGTGAAAGTTTGGTATGCTTTCTCCCGGTTAGTGGCTTGCCTGTTTCGCTGCCACTTTCTCTCGGAGAGTCTTGGCTCAGGCTTTGCTGGGGAGTCGTTTCGTCTCTTTGGGCTGTAATTCTTTTTGTTTCTGCAGACTTTCTCGATATGCCCCCTTTTCTTGCATGCTCTGAAAATGGCATCAAGGAATCTGCAATAGGCTCGGGGATGGTTTCCCCCACAGCCAGCACATTCCCGCCGATTTCTATTTTCGCGCCCTTTCTTGTTAGCGTATAGGCGGTGGATTTTGTCATCTCCCTCCCGGGATTCTGACGTCTCCTCGAGTTCTTCATAATGAGTGGTTGTGGGAGATTGTTTTTTTCCTCTGACCAGGCTTATTTCATCGTTGCTTGCATTCATTTGTTTCATCTTATCTGCCGATTTTTTGGCAGCTTCGGCAGCCGAGGCTTCTGCAATAGCTTCGGCTACTGATATGTTGGGTTTGTTCAGTAGCTTGCTCTGTATAGTTGAGTCTCTTAACCCCAATATCACTCGATCCCGCATCGCTTCATCTAAGTTAAGAAACTTGCACGCTCCCCTTATTTGGCGTAGGGCGGCTACAAAATCAGCGATGGTTTCGCCTTCTTTCTGGTCTCTCCGATAAAACTCGTGCCACTTTATTAGATTTGACACCACCGGTGCATAATGGGATTTTAATGTTCTTTGTAGCTCGGTCCACGTCAATTGTTTGACATCTCGGGGCTTTGCCTAAGCCTTGGCCATTTTAAAAATCGCAGGCCCACAGTGTGTCAAGAAAACAGCTCTTTTTCGCTGATCTGAGATTTCCTCCATCTCATTGCTCTCTAGGTACAGCTGGAAACGGTCTACGTAAGATTCCCAATCTTCTTCATTGGGGTTGAAGGGTGCAGGCGGCACATTGTTTCCGGCCATTTCTCTTTGTCTGGCTTGTCTGTCACCGCATGCTCAATCTTGCGTTTAGGACGATCCCACCTTTGTCGCCAGTGTTCTGTCCGGAAAAACGCGAGGTAGACCGGGTTCCAACAACAAAGTCTTTATTTCAAGTACAGTTGCAAAACAGAACATTGGATCAAGCCGCGACAGCCCTTTTATACTTTTCTGTCTGCCGGCTTGTAGCCAATGACATTCATTTGATTTTGCCGCCTTTGTGCGGCTTCGAGGATTGGTTCCTTTTGAACCTATCCCCATTAGTTTTTTAGTAACCAATCAGAATGAGTTATTTGGAGTCTACTATATTTGTACAAATCACCATCATATTTCTGATTTTTAAAAGATGTTTATCCTGCCTGTTTTCATATACAACTCAAAGAAGTGATCAGGCCAATATTCTTTCCTATTTTCCAATATCCTATTTTCACAACAAGAGCATTGAAAAGAGAGTTGGGCTGAGAGAGAGAGAGAGAGAAACTGACCCAAAGTCAGCCTTCAGGGATTTTCATGCATAAAACTCACAGTGTCCTGGTTTCTAGGCCAGGAACCTTAACCACTACACTAAACTGGTTCCTCATGGCTTAATTATCATCTTCCCCATGTGTCATTGTTAGTTTATATTTTTAGTTTATATTGCCCCTTTTTTGCCCTTGAGCCTATTTTATTGCTTTTTTATGTTCCCTTCTCTTAATTTCCCTGAAGGAGTTTGGAGGCTTTTGACTGAAAAAATAGACATGCCAATACCTTTCTACACTTTCTAGTATTTTATTTTATTGCAGTTCTCAACAAAATAATATCATGATGCTTTAATCATTACAGTTTCAGGATGACTTACAAGGACTGCAATAAAGACAAAGCACAGTTTTCCCTTTCTTGAATTCAAAGAACAGCTGGGACATAGCAAACCTCACACAAAAATAGCCCTTGATACAAAAGATACAGACTCTTTAAGACCTAATAGTTTTCTAGAAGACATATAGATCAGTTGCTAGCTATTGGTAGAAGATCTAATTGCAAGGGAGCAATGCTGGATTTAAAGTTTTAAAAGTTGTGTTAAGTCTGGAGCAATTGCTTCAAAATTAGAAGAACTGCACTGGGATTTGTGACATCTCTGAACTAATTTCAGGCTTCCTCTTAAAAAAAAAAAACAATAACAGAATAGCTTCCGTAATTTGATGGATCATTAAATATAGTGCAGAATTTGGAGCATAATGAGAAGAATCATAGTTAGCTCTTCTCCAAATACCTAGGGTAAAATTATAAGAGAATAAGAAAATTCTTTCCATCTGATAACAAATTTAACAGATAATCAGAGTTGGAAGGGACCTTATAGGTCATCTAGTTCAACCCCTCACCCAAGCGGGAGACCCTACACCATTTCTGACAAATGGCAGTCCAATCTCTGCTTGAAAGTCTCAAGTGATGACGCTCCCACAACTTCTGAGGGCAAGCTGTTCCATTGGTTGATTGTTCCCACTATCAGAAAGTTTCTTCTTATTTCCAGGTTAAATATCTCCTTATTCAGTTTTCATCCATTATTCCTTGTCTGGCCTACAAGAGCTTTAGAAAATAGCTTGACCCCTTCCTCTCTGTGGCAGCCGCTCAAATATTGGAAGACTGCTAACAAGTCTCCCCTGATCCTTCTCTTCACTAGACTAACCAAGCCCAGTTCCTGTAACCGTTCTTCATCTCCAGTCCCCTAATCATGCTGGTTGCTCTTTTCTGCACTTTTTCTAGAGTCTCAACATCTTTTTTATAATGTGATGATCAAAACTGGATGTAGTACTCTAGGTGTAGTCTTACTAAGACTTTATAGAGTGGTATTAGTACCTCACTTAATCTTGATTGTATCCCTCTGTTAATGCAGTTTAGGTTTGCATTAGCTTTTTTGGCTGATGCTGCACACTGCTGGCTCATATTATAGCTGGTTGTCCACTAAGACTCCAAGATCCCTCTCAAAGTTACTGCTATTGAGCCTAGTCTCACCCGGTCTATATGTGTACTTTTGGTTTTTCTTGCCTAAGTGTAGGACTTTACTTTTCTCTACATTGAATTTCATCTCGTTAGATACATCCCAGTGTTCTAGTCTATCAAGATCCATCTGGATCAACTGTGATATCATCATCATCATCATCAGATTTATATTGCACCTTTTATTTTGTAAATAAAAATCCAACCATCCATTTTTCTTACAACATTAATCCTGTAAGGCTCATTGGGTTGGGGCATGTGATTGGTCTCAGGTCACCTATCTGGATTTTATTGCAGAAAACGAGTAATTATGGTGTTCTTGTTTCTACTGCAGCATCGACTATATTCCCAATTGGATTAGAGCCAATAAGACCATTACAATAATTTTGGGACAGGCTTTATCATTTTTTGATATTCCCAGGATTTTTTTCTTATTAAGTTGATCTCTTGATGTGTGATGACCTGGGGTATGGCATATAGGCAATAGAATCAGATAATCAGTAGGACTCCCTTTATTAGCTCCAACTTTGCCTCCAATGTCCTGGTTACCTTGTGGCTGGAGAAGAACTCTCCCAGGAACAGCCTTTGGCTGCAGAGAATCAAGTCCAAAACATGGTCAACAAAAACTGTAACTATAAGTCCAAATAAGGTAAAATGAGGCAATTCGTCTGGCAGGGCAGGAGAAGGAATTCCAGACATGAAGACACAGCAATAATTCAGTACAGTTGAGAGGATGCTAGGAATGCAGATAACCAAAGTACACACAAGATAAACTCAAGGTAAACTCACATTTGCTCCCAGCAGATGTCACACTCAGCATGCATCTCTTTTAAACTCCCTTCCCAGATGCAGCCAATGAGGGAAATCAGGGCCCTTTCCTCCACTGTAAATACATAAGCAACATTGCTGTCTTCTCCATTCCTCCCTGCGTGCCCTAGGATGAAAAGGGTGTGGACCTGGTTCTTCCACTAAACTCCCTCTCCCTTGATCTATCTCCGCCCTGCTCTGCCCAACCAGACTTTGCCCTTCCCTGGTTTCCTCCACAGCCAATGGAGCCACACTCCCACTCCCTGTCAGCTATTCATTTTCCTCCTTGGATTCAGATTCTGACAGGGGCATGACATGGTGTTTCATTTGTTATATTTTCTGGTTATCTTCATCTGCGATTACACAATGCCTTTTTATCCATCAATATGAAAGAGAGATTTTAATGTAGCATAATGGACTTATTGGTAATTCAAATGTCATGCCAACAATATTAATGTTGAAAGAAACTGAGCCACTGAACTTTCCTCCCTCAATCAACTCAATTTATTTCCTTTTTTGTACCAGCCATGCAGTTTAATTCAGGATTAATTGATATAAAAATGTTGTCTGCTCTTTAATCCTTTCCTCAATTTCCAGAATGTCCTACCTTGTTCTGGAGAATATTTTATATAACAAATAACAAAAGCTTTTCTTTGTGTTTATTTTAGTATCCATATATTATTAGAAATTCTATATATAGCTCTGTTGTGGTTCGCCGGCAACAGGTGTGGATGGCTGAGGTCTCGGAGAGTGAGGACTCAGATGAGGGGCCTGCATGTGATGCAGGGATGGGTACAGGACAATTAGAGAGTGGAGTGCTACCTTTGGGGCTTGTGGAGACTGGCAGCAGTGAAGCAGAGGACCCCGAGGAGCCTGTGCCCAGTACCCATGTGCACAGGGATGCTTGAAGGAAAGAGCAGCTGCAGCATAATGGCCAACTTGGGAACAAGGCTGCAAGGTGATGGCCCCTTCCTGAAGAGATAAAAGCCAGCCCTCAGAGGTGGGATTCTTTGCAGGAAGCAAAGAAGTTACTGAATTTCAAGTCTTGTGGAAGTTCGGACTATCCTGGTTTGTGTTTGGAGACTTTTAGTTTTTATTATTTCCTTTCAATATAATCTAGTGTTCTTGGAAGCCTTGCACAACCTTGGCAAGGCTTATTCTTATCTGGGACAATTAGTTTTTATAGCGTTTTACTGTGAATGAATGGAATTCACAGAGAAGCATTAAAAAGGTTTTGCTTTTATCTCTGGTGTTTGTTTGCTTTGAATGAGGCTTGGGTTGGAAAAGTTCTACAGAACAAACAGTGCATAGTCCATATGTGCTTTCCTGATTAACTCTGACAGGAAACAGGAAAGCTTTATACAGAGAAAAGGACATAGAGAGTACTATAGATACAACTACGAACTTATAAACATTGCCATCTACTAATAAGCAGTTGTACTAAATACATGAACAATATATTTCAACATATATAATGAAAAAAACTGTATGAGTCTGCTTTTCCTCAGTTCTCAGCTAGATGTCAATGATAATCAGATGAATGTAAAATTGTTTTAAACTCAGTGACTGCAGAATAAATGGACCTCCCAATGGCCAAGATTACCAAGTCGATGTTCTTAATTTTGCCAAGCCACATATATTTCTATATTTTGCACATTGTGATACAAGATTAAACCATGTTTTTATGATTCATGAAATAATATGAAACATTTGACATTTTAGAATGTCAAAAATGTTGAATAACAGGATGAGAGAGAGAGAAGGATAGTCTCAATAGGCATATCCTCATTTGAAATCTTGAATGAAGATCTTTATATCCAAACAGGATCTTTATATATGGACAGGATCTTAATTCAGGTTGTCCTACTCTTTTTACCATTTCTGATAAAAGGCAGTCAAAGTCAAAATGTATTCTACAGGTTTCTTCATATAACTTCTGAAACTTTATTATTATTCAACTTTGTTAAAAATAAAACAGACAAGTTCCTATTGTGTTTTTAATCAATTCATCGGAAACGAAACTAAAATGAATTTATTAAATGCTCCAAGGTAAAGACATACAATATTTTATAGTGGGAATTTTTAAAACAGTGAATATACTGTTAAAGAAATAAAATGTACCTCTTTAGTAATTGCAAAACTCTAGGTCATAAAATGAAGCACATTCAAGATCTGCCTCAGTCTCTATAAAATATTAATTTTCCAATTTTACCAAATAAATTAAAATTGATTTTATGCTTAGGGATTTGACGAAAGTGCTGTAAAGTCAAGGCCTATGAAGTTTATGTGGATGACAATTTGGAAACATATTGTTCATTTTTCATATTTTTTTCAAATAGCAAAAGAGCAGAACATTCCCTGCAGAAAATACATTTAGTTATTCATACCACTTTGAAAATGCATGATTTCCTTGCCTAAGATGATGAGAAAAATGTTATAGAAACTCACCCCAAATTTCTATGGAGATACATCTGTAAGAGCCACTAAAATGAATTTGATTACTGCAAAATCTGTGGTACTAAACAGTGTACAATAGCATTTTCTTAATCTTTGACTAAAAATTTATTCCAAAATATTGCCCAACATTTTAGAAACTGTAAATTTCTAAAAATTATATTATTTTTACATGGCATTGGAGATGGACTTTTTAGCTCCTTCAAACTCTACAATTCTATAAAAAACAAAAGAGTAATACATTATTTAAAGAAGAGATTATATCAAGGTCAAGTATGTTTTAAAAGCGTAAGGAGAAGATAATACCTCAGAAACCATGGCTTGAGGGCAGGGAAGGATCTTAAAAACAATTTGTAAAAATGAATCAACTAATGAGTACCCAACCCCTGGGCTGTGGACTAGCTACAGGCTCTGGCATGCCAGCAACTGACCCACACAAACAATTAAAGTCCCATCTGCAGGATGCAGGCAGCATGCGAAACCATGGCCTCTCCAATCTGCAGAAAAACCTATATCCATGGAATCGGTCCCTAGTGGGGACCACTGAATTAAGGTTGGGGACCACTGAGCTAAGGCTTTTCCTACCTTCCTAAGGCCAATGAACTTTGCAAACAATGTGGAAGATATCTATTTTCTTGCCCAGTTTTCACTCTCTGTTTACAAGAGAGGATAAACTGAGGGACCTAAAGGTGCTTGGATGACACTATTTTTGTTGTGATGAATGCCTAGACTTATTCCTTCAGTTTTCTTGGCAAAATTTTTCATTGTCTCCTTCCTACAGTTAAGAGACAATGACTTGCCCAAAGTTACACTGCTGGCTTTCTGCCTAAAGTAGGACTATAACTCACACTTTCCTTGTTTCTAGCCTGATTCTACACCAAATTGGTTCTTGAATCATATTAAATCCATTAAATCTGCTTAAGTTATTGAATGTTACTAATTTATACCCTCAGGACTGTCAGTCTTAGGGCTGGAATAGCCAGCAAGATCAATCCCAATCAGAAGAGTTAGTGAAAGAAACCTAAATTTTATTCACATATATGGTATAGATACATATGTATTCATAAGCAGAGATGGAGGGAATCTGTTTTACTTTTTTAAATAAAAATAATTGTGCCTTTGTTTTAATTTTACAATTATTTGACCATAAGGAGGGGATGCAATCAACCTTATTGGGACTCCATAAGTACACATAGCCATTGTGTTTAATATTGTATGTTATTCATATAGTATGTTGTTCATTCATTTTGGGCTGTTAATTAACACATTCATAATAATTTTATTGGAAACAGGTCCTGAAATAAAATATACTGTTTACTAGCCCAGAACACATATTTTAGGGTTATTTTGCTGTACACTTTAATTGGGTTCCATTCAGATAATATCCTTGTGATATCCCCTAACATTTCAAGCAAGTTTGTTAAGAAGGCAGGAATTACTTTGTTTAGTTTTTGGATTTCTTTTTCAGTCACCCAGTTAATTAGTTATTTCTATGTCGAAACTATTTAGGACTCCAGTTCTTATGCCAGTTTCTTATAACAGTTTCTTATTTAGTCTACATCTAGTCAACTGTTTAATATACCAATTGTCTAACCAATTTCTAATACACTGTCTGTCTTGTATATAATACGAACTTTCTTGGTTTTTTTTAAAAAAATCTTTGCTTCTCACCCTAAAGGCTTATTCAGTTCAGGAAAAAAAAGTTTAAATTAGTATGTTATATGTTTAACTATCAGGTACCAACTTGGATTCAGGTTGTAACTGCAACAGACATAGAAAAATATTGATTGCTATAAAAAGTCATTTTCATTTCTACTATAGCTATGCTTTTGGATCTCAACTGGAGATATACTATTGTGTACCTGCATTTCTACAATCAATGTTTTCTCGAGAATGCTGCTTTTTGTTCTATTGGTTCAAAACACTTACTAATGTGTTCTTTAACATCAGCTGTTTCCATAATATATTAACAGTGACTTATGAAATGATAAGTGATTGTGTAAATCCTAAAACCAGCCAACGCTTAAACAGTATCTCATAAAAGATGTATGGCATTCCTCTTCTCTGGGAAGATCAAATCAGTTGGTTAAAGGTCATGGGAAGGGGGAAGGATAGTACAACTTCTTTAGAACTATCTTCAATGCCTGGTTCACATATTCAACCTGACATGATTCCATGGCCTTTATGAAATATGTAATTGTCTATGAATTTCTAATAAATCTAACAATGTTGATAACAACATAGTAGCTTTTGTTACATAAATGTTTTATCATTCCATTAGCTGTACTACAGTTAACACCAGGAACGAAGCAATAAAAGATACATAATGTACGAATTTGAACTTTCTCTTCTTGAAACTTGAATGTTATAACCAATTACACATTGCCAGCTCAGCACCAGGGACATTTTATAAAAGTCCTCAAAGTACTTTATATAATAATTTCTTATCTTTTACATAAATGTAATTGATTGATAAGGCACCATTAAATCAATGCCAACTTTTTGCAACTACATAGATTTCCTCTAGGACAATTTGTCCCCTTCAAATCCTCCAACAGTGCAATGATTGCTACTATAATTCAATCTCCCACCTTGATTGATTACCACAGGATACTTCTCTCCCCCCTCCCATATTTCCAAGCTTCACTTCACTTTTTCACAGAGCGACATCTTCACACCCAAAGTATGATAATTTGGGATAAATATACAGTGGATGAAATAGTCTAAGGCTGTATTACTGAGTACAAGCATATCATTTATAAATGGGTTATATTTTTCTTACCCTAGGTTAATTCCCAATCATAAGGTAAAAAAGGCTTTAGAGTACAAAGATTATTTTTTTATCCCTTTCCTCTTCAGCTAGTATGGTCTGGCTATAGTGATGTGTTGTGCAACAGAGGCTTAATTTAACACAGGATGAATCAATAGCTGAATCAAAGCATAAGTAAACCACATGGAGTTTCTACCTTTATTTCCCCTTGCTGACCAGGATACTTTCTGATTTACAATATTAAGTCATGGATAAACGTATTATAACCCATTTCATCTTCTAAATCAATGTTTCTCAACCATAGCAATTTTAAGATGTGAGGATTTCAACTCGCAGATTTCCCTAATCAGCATATAAACAGTAACATTAAACAGCAAGGCGCTTTTCCCTGTTCTTTAAAATTGAAAGTTTATCTTATAAATCTTTGATGTATACTCATATTTGTTCTGCTAAGCTTGCTGAAAATGCCAATACTCAGGAAGGGAAAGGATATTGTGGGGATGTGTGTACATATATATCCACTCAGAAAACAAATATATATATTTATATATATTTGTGTGTGTGTGTGTATATATATGTGTGTATATGTGTATATATATTTGTTTTCTTAGGTTTTCGCGGGTACTTACATGGGTGCTGTTTAGCTTCCTTCGGGTATTATCCCACGTCATTGTAGTTCTGTGAGAGTTGTAGCAACGTTTCAGCAGAATCTCATCTGCCATCCTCAGGCTTCTGTATGGATATGGG
>BLBF01000040.1:19711398-19799776 GCA_015471245.1 Laticauda colubrina
CATATCCATACAGAAGCCTGAAGATGGCAGATGAGATTCTGCTGAAACGTTGCTACAACTTTAACAGAACTACAATGACGTGGGATAATACCCGAAGGAAGCTGAACAGCATATATATATATATATGCTAAAAGTTATAGGCTAAAAATTCTTTAGGTTTATATAATTGTATTGGATGTCCTTGAAGTTGCTGTAATTCTGAGGTGCACCCATGATCTGATGTAATGATTCCCCATGATTTCATCTGTCTTCATTCACTCATTAACTTCTTTCTGCTCTGGGAAAGAAACAGATGTAAAGTAATACAAGCATGTTCAATTGCTTTCTCCACTGCTGATGTATAGGCATTTCATTGATCAAAAGTGATCAATGATCACTTTTTGATCAATCATTGATCAAAAACATAAGATCAAAAGTGAATATCAGATCAAAATCTGGAAGGAATACAACTTTTTGATAATCTCAGAGGTCTTCCCAAATAGTCCATCAGACAAAGGTGATTTTAAAAGATGGGAAATATACTAAACTCATTCAAGCAGTGCTCTGATAAGAAAAGCAATTAAGGTATTTTTTTTTCTGTACCCTTCAAAGCCATTCTTATTATTTTGAGATACATATCAGTTAGCTTTCTCAAGCCAATCAGAATTCTTGTATAATGTCACCTTCACTTCCTGAGTATTCTCTGCTACATTTTTTTCCAAATTGGTGAAAAACTAAAGAACAAATCAGAACCATCTAGTCTTACATAAGTCAGCATGCTCAGGACTACTGCAGATGCTGCTATCCAGTCCTCCGAAGAAGGTCAAAAATGTCTTTTAACAACCTTATTGCTTTCCAGTACACTTATGAATATGAATTTGCGTACATATGTTTTCATGCTTTCTAAAAGATGTTCACCACAATATATATCAATCCTCTGCCAGTTAAAATGGAGCCTGCAGCTCTCCCAAACTCCATTTTCACTGGCAGAGGCATTGTAGGCCAGTCCTTTGATATTTCCAGGGCAGCCCTATGGCTATATCGAAGTACCCGATGAACCAGATCCAGCCTTTGGGCCTTGAGTTTGTCACCCTGACAGAGAGGGTTTTGACAAAGGGAATATCTAGTGAGGATGGATATAAGGCAGAAGTTCTCCTTTTTACAGTGAACATTTTCAAATAGACTGCTTTAAAAAATGCAACATTGTATAAAGAAAAATCATAAATACTTCATCCTCTTCTTGCAAATTATTTGGCAATCTTGTGCAAGAATTTAGGCATGAGTGTGATTTCAATTTCAGCTGTATTTCAAGGATGAGTGAGCAAAAACTTCATTTGCAATAGAAGGAGAATAAAAATAGGAAAAAAATACATAAGAATTGTACTAATTTTAGCAGGTGTATGTTGGAGCAAAGTTATCACACAAAAAAGCAAGGTGCTACTTATATATCTTTTAAAAAGTTGTTCTACCTCTTCTCAAGCTAAATATACATAGTTGGATGGTCAGTTTACAATAGAAATTAAATTATATTTATTGCTATGGCTCACCCAAAAGGATTATGCTTCTTTTTAAAAAAAGACACATTATAATCACATTGAAACACATCAGGAAGTCTACCATAACAACAGCATATCCTGCTGAATTTTATTTTATTACAGTTTCCCTGCTAATTGTCCATTTGTCCTTCCTAAGCATAGATATATAGATAGATAGTATTATTGAACTTTACTTGTTCTCCCAGAAAGAACCTTGATCATTCATACATGAATAATATGAGGAAACAAGGACAGACTAACTAGATAGATCTACATCTGTCTTTTATGGGCTATATTGGAGCCCATCTACCCATCTACCCAACATTGGAGCCCATCTATAGAACATCTATAGTACAACATCAACAAAAAATGAAGTATCATCATTCTCAATGTAGTTTGAAATTTCAACTAATCACACTTTTGCTCCAGGCAAGACTTCTGGAAATATTGCAAATAATGCAACCATAACTTTTTTATTTATAAAACTAAATTAATGGGGGCAATTTTTCCAGATATCCCCCATTTTTCCAGAGTGGGTCTATCCAAAGCCTGAGTCAGAACTTGAAACAATCAGTTAGCATTAAAATTTTAATTATAAATTATTTCATCATTTTATTAAGATCTAGATTGTTTTTGATGTATCATCGCCTCCATCGTTGAGATCCAAGCTGGGATTTTTAAATAATGTTTTTTTTTTGTTCCAATTAGCCAATAAGGAATCTCTAATTATATGTCTGTGGAAATACTTCTGCTGAATTTTCCCAATGTCCCATAAAAATGCATGCCATCCCCTCTGTAAATCATGGCCTTCTAAAAATAAGAACCTTTTATTCGACAGATTTACCCACTCTTTCAACCAGAGTAAGGTTGAAAGACCTTGATGTGCAAGGAACTTTAAAATCATGGCAAGATCTCCAAGGACAGAAGCTACAAGTAGACCAGTGGGCTTACTTGCAAATTCAAAATAGATATAGCCAGGACAAGAAAAAATTTGGAATTTATACTAAGGCACAACAAACAGATACAATTTTATTAAGTCCAGATAAAAAAATATTACTAAATTTCATATTTATTTACTAGATATGGAATTAGAAGAGGAAGTAGTCAAAGGCAACATGATAGCTTGGAGCAGAAACAGAGGATGTAGCATTACATTATTAGAATGGGAAAAGGTTTGGACAAGGAACAATACAATTACAAGATCAGCAGCATATAAAGAAAATGCCTATAAAATGTTTTATAGATGGCATCTCTCACCCTTGAGAATAGTGAAAATGTCTCCTAACATGAATCCGAATTGCTGGAAATGTAAAAAGAAACAGGGAACATTTTTTCATATGTGGTGGTACTGCACTGAAGCCCAAAGATACTGGCATAGAATAAAAAAATGATTAGAGGAAATAACAGTGGAACAAACTGAATTAAAACCAGAATTCTTCCTATTGGGGATATTTAATAGACACATTCTTAAAAATATTAAATATATAATAATACTACATATTCTTACTGCAGCCAGAATAACCTTTGCACAGTGTTGGAAACAAGCATATATTCCAACAGAGGAGATGATTATACAGAAGATAACAGCCTGTGCAGAGATGGACAAGTTAACCTTAGCACTTAAGAAAAAAGAAACAACAGAATATTATAGAAGCTGGGAATGCTGGTATGATTGGATAGAACAAAAATAGAAAATATATTAGTAAATAACGTTAAATGTAAATCATAATTATATATTTGCAATAAGATGTATTTGCAAATGTATCACCAATATTGATAACAAACAAGGGACCATAGACTGTCGATAGTAGAATTGTTTTTTTTTTAATCATTTCTTTTTTTCTATTTCTTTTTTTCTTCTTCTGTGTGTTGTGTTTGTTTGATGTTTTGGTTTTGTAATCAATAAAGTTTGTTTTAAAAAAAAATAATTATAAATTATAATTTTCATTCAAGGAATTTTCATTCAAGGAATTTCATTATGGAATTCCAAGAGTTAATTCAATATTTGAGGTTTCTCCAGCTATTCTTATTTGTAGGATTTTTTCACTGCATTGATCAAAGATCAAAGGATATTGGGGGGGTGAGAGAAAAAATAAACATAAGAAGTAGTGAAAATATGTGGGGAGGGACGTGGTTTGTCCACGGACAAAACCTTAGCTTTATGAACTGCATGGTCAACATAATTTCCAGATGCTTCTACTTATTAAACTATGCATTTTTTGGTATATTTATTATTTTTTTATGTTGTGAGCTTACCACACTTGGTAGGAATCAGGCAGTTTTGAAGAATAAAATGAAGGAATGAAATTACTGACTTGACATGAAGAGGCAGTTTTACATAAAGTTAAGGACAGCTCTTCCAAGACTGGCAAGTAGATATACTAAAGAAGAAAGCTAAAACTTTTAACAGTTAACAATAGAAAGTTAACAATACTTAAATTAGTTACAGCCAACTTGGATCTCATAGAAAAGAAGTGATAATACCCTTCATACAACTCCAGACATTCACTGTTTTTTGATGCACTCAGGCAAACTTTTTAAAAGTGTTTCTAATTGCTCAAATGAAAACCAGGAAAGCCATTCATGATAAACTTGGAAAGTTCTGAAAGTTTAATAGCTCCTGATCAAATAGGCAAATACCTGGAGCCTTTTTCGACTAATTTATACTTCATTTTTCATTGAGAATTAGTTAAGAATCATTACTTTGTAATGTTGCTTAGCTGACCTTGAAATCACTTGTACACCTGTACTAATTTTAGTAGGTTAACTGCACGTTATGGATTTTTTTTAATGGATGAAAAATCACAGAAGATTGTCAGTTCACACAATTACAAAATTTTGCAGCAAATAGCATTCTCTTCCCCCTCCTCTCCCCAGCCTCTTTAACATCTCAGATTCTGGCATGGAAATGTCATGGTTTGGTAATTGTTAATATTGTGTCAATAACCTGTCTTCTACTTTCACAGCATTTTCCCCCATTGAAGATATCTCTGTTTGCACCTTTTTTTTAGAGTGGTATAGAATTTCTTAAGCTAGTATTTATAACTTTCCACACTTTCTATTCTGAAAAAGTTATCTCAAGATTTAACTGAGGTTTGGGAAGCTCGAGACGTTTTAGGGCATTATACGGGACCTGATATCTCAGCTTGGTCACTACATGTACATGTACTTCCTTCCATCCATCTTTCTTTCTTTCTTTCTTTCTTTCTTTCTTTCTTTCTTTCTTTCTTTCTTTCTTTCTTTCTTTCTTTCTTTCTTTCTCTTTCTTTCCTTCCTTCCTTCCTTCCTTCCTTCCTTCCTTCCTTCCTTCCTTCCTTCCTTCCTTCCTTTTCTTCTTTTTGGCACAGCACAAATAAAAATGCTTCATGTATAGAATAGAATGTCTATTCAGTCTATATGTTGTAATAAAGTTCCCAAGCAATATATTGTTATATTTCTACTTGTATTTTTAGTTGATGTTTTACATTTTTCAATTTATGGAACAGCATACACATAAACCAGAACCTTCTAAAATTTGGGAAATAGTTATCTGAAAGAATGAAATTTAAATAAACTTTCAGTACATTTCATCTTTCATTTCTTTAACTTATTTTCATACTGTTCTGTATTTTAAAACTATTGGTTGGACTTCCGAGTTTTTGAATATATCACATACATCTCATTTTCAAAAAGACCAGATCTGCTTTAGGCAATGTACCTTTTTAAATGCAAAGATGTTTTTCAATTATTTACAAAGCAAAAAGAAATGGTTTTGTGGGAGAAAGATATGTTGATGCATAAAAAATGCACCTGAAGAAATGAAACTTATAAAACAGGGATGGCATTTTGTATAACAGAGTATTAAAAATGATAACACATTTTTCTCTTTATGCATGGGTGTTTGAGACCTGTTTTAGGAGGGAGAGTTGGTCTCTTTAAAATTTTTGACTTCTGCTGAAGTGTATATGTTTGACATATAGTAAGCTTACTCACTGCATTGGTTTCAAACCAGAACTGCCTTTGCAGAGTTTTCAAGAAGTTCATTGGGAATCAAGAATCATAACGTACAACACTTAATGATAGTCATAGGGTACAATCAACAATCAAATCATACTAGAAAACAGTCAAAATAAATCGTAAGGATACAAGCAACAAAGTTACAGTCCTACAATCATAAGTGGGAGGGGATGGGTGATAAGGAGTGATGAGAAGATTAACAGTAATAGTAGTGCAGACTTTGTAAATAGTTGAACAGTGTTGAGGGAATTATTTGTTTAGCAGAGTGATGGTTTTTGGGGAAAAACTGTCCTTGTGTCTAGTTGTTCTGGTGTGCAGTGCTCCATAGCGTTGTTTTGAAGGAAGGAGTTGAAACAGTTTATGTCCGGGATGTGAGGGGTCTGTAAATATTTTCACAGCCCTCTTTTTGGCTTATGCAGTATACAGGTCCTCGATTGAAGGCAGGTGGGTAGCAATTGTTACTACAATGTTAGCGTAATAGTGTTCTGTTAAATTGTCCTGACAGTCAAATGTTGTGCCCATTTTAACGTGCTAGATTTTTTTCTCCTTAAAGAAGTCTATTTTGCAGCATTAAACTGTAAAAGACTACCTGCCTCTACATATTTCTGTCTAGACAACATCAAAAGTCTTTAGCTGAAAGTACACTGTGTAACTAATGGAATTAAATGGACAAATTCAGAATTAACAAGCCAGTAAAGGCAGTAAAAGCGGGGGGTGGGATGAACTTTCCACAATGCTGCAAACTAAGGACAATTTAGAATAAACATAGAAACCTTTAAATAAAGATCAGGAAAAAAAGGCCTCCTCAATAGAGATGATGAAACAGTGTTACATTCTTCCTAAAGAAGCTTGAGTGATTGAAATCGATTTATTTTTCTTGCGAACATTTTTCAGAAATGGTTTTCCAATACTTCTTTCCTGGGACTGGGAGTATGTGATAGGCCCCTGGTCACCTTATGCATGTCCATTTTGTGCAAAAGGGTTTTGGTTTTGTACATAAGTCAGAATTAGAACTCATAGTCTCCTGGTTTATAGGTTGGTTGTTTAAGGCCCTGTCACACTGGCCGACGGATGCAAAACATCTGTAAAAAGGACACAGTGGACGAGAAAAATGTTCCATCCATTGTTATCCGCTCTCAAAAAGGGAAAAAAATTGCATAACCAGAGCGGACAACATGGAAAGGAACGGAGGGGGGAAGGACACAGGGCGGATGGAAAGTGGATGCTCCACGGAAGCCTAGCGGATGGAAACGGATGGGAGCAGATGGCACATCCGCAAGGCTTCCAGGGGAGTGCAGCAAAGCGGACGTGGAACGGATACAGCGGATGCAGAGTGGATGCCGAACAGATGAAGCGGATGCACAGCGGATGCCGAGCAGATAAAGCAGATGCAGAGCGGAGGCCTAGCGGATGCCTAGCAGAAGCCTAGCGGATGCCTAGCATTCACTGTGCATGCGGGGAGAATGCATTGTGTCAGCCCCGTGGATATAAAGGGAAGCAGCTCCCAAGCAGGTCAACATTCAGAGGAAAAACCTGCTTCCAGACACATTGCCTGCCTGCCTGCCTGCCTGCCTGCCTGCCAACCTGCCTGCCTGCCTGCCAGCCTGCCAGCCTGCCAGCCTGCCAGCCTGCCAGCCTGCCAGCCTGCCTGCCTGCCTACCTGCCTGCCTGCCAGCCTGCCAGCCAGCAACCCCACAACCATGGGGAAGAAGAGAAAGCCTCAGCCATCTGCTGCCAGCCCTGGCAAGCAGATGCCACCCTCCCACCCCCTGGCCCTCACTCTGCTTCTGCTGGGGCTTCTGCAGCACAGGCTCGCTCTTCTGGGGCTGGGGGTTCTGCTGATGCTGCTTCTGGAGGAGCTGATGATGCTGCTGATGGTGGTGGTGCTTCTGCTGGTGCATACTCTGCTGATGCTGCTTCTGGTGGTGGTGCTTCTGCTGGTGCTTACTCTGCTGATGCTGCTTCTGGCGGTGATGCTTCTGCTGGTGCTTACTCTGCTGGCGCTGCTCCTGGTGCTGGTACTTCTGCTGGTGCATACTCTGCTGGTGCTGCTCCTGGTCCTGCTGGTCCTGCTGGTGCTCCTGGCCCTCCTCGTGCTCCTGGTCCTGCTGGTCCTGCTCATGCTCCTGGTCCTGCTGGTGCTTCTGGTGAAGCTGGCGCTGCTGGTGCTTACTCTGCTGTTGCTGATCCTGGTCCTGCTGCTGCTGCTGGTGGTCCTGCTTTTGCTGCTGCTGGTGGTGGTGGTGGTGTGGAGGAGCAGCCCCAACAACCTGGAAGCCCCTCTGATGAGGGCCCATGTGGTCCTGCCAAAGGGAGGAAGAGGCAGACATGAGAACGGGAGAGGAGGCAATACAACATCGAGGAGAAACATGAGGATGAGGTGCTGGAATGGCTGAGAGAGAATGAGTATAATTGGTGGAAGGGACACAGGCTCGATAGGGACACCAAAAGGAAGCAGGCTGCTTGGAGAGAGAAAGCGGAGAATCTTGGCTACACTTCGGAGGTGCTCCTCGGCTGGTGGAAACATATGCATACCTGGTATGGGAAGCTGCACCTCAAGAAATCTGGCCAGGCCATGGTCAAGCTGATGGACAGAGAGACCTATGTGATGGCCAAGTGCAGCTTCGTGGAGGGTGAGATCCGCCACCAAGGAGCAGCCCCTCTCACAACCCTCTCTCTCAGGCAGCCTGCCGAGAGCCAGTCCTCTTCCGGCAGAGAGTCAGCTCCTTTCTCCAGGCAGGTGTCTGTGGAGCATGCCACGATGGAGAACCCCCCGACAGCTGTTCTAACCGTGGCGGAGCACATGGAGGACCTCCTGACACAGTGGGAGAAAGGAGACAGCACTTCCACCACAGTCCAACCTACATCCACCCCCAGCTCCACCTCCACAGAAAGGCAGAGAGCCAGACCGAAGAGGCAGAGCCACACTGTCCTGCTGGAGATAAGAGACACAATCAGGAGCAGCGTAGATCTCCTCTCTCAGCTGGTACACACTGACTCCTCATCCTCCAACCGCAAACCCTTCCTTACCTATGTCAACCAGACCCTCACGGACATGGCGGAACCCCAGTACCAGGTGGTGAAGCACCGGATCACCGAGCTGCTTCACAACCCTCCAGATCCAGAGGAACCTGGATGATCCACCATCCCAGGTGCCACACCTATGGCCCTTTATTATCAATAACAATGTAAGCATTGATCCACACATTTGAACATAAACAGAGCTGTTTATTAAATGCCCTGTTCATTGTAGGCCTACCCAACATACATTGCCCAATTTCATCAGTTTGATGAGACAGGCTGAAGGAAGCATCCATTAAGCATCTACCATCCTGTCTTGCCACTGCACTGCTCCAGCTGGGGAGTTGCACCAGTGTTTCAGGAGGTTGCGCTGCTTCTTCCCTTCATGTGAGGCTCTGTTGGGGCCTTGCACATCCACAGTGTCTATCAGGTTTCGCCCTTGCCTCCATTCACCAGGCTCCATGTCCCCATTGCCTTGTTGGAGGTCCACGAGCATGTTCTGCAAGACTGGGTAGCGGGTGCGCATGAGATCCTCCATGATCCTCCTCACGGTCTCTGGGCGATGCTGAATGGTGGTGAGAAGTACCTGGAATCTGTTGGCCAGGATGCCAAAGGCATTCTCCACCACCCGCCTTGCCCTGGACAGCCTGTAGTTGAAGATCCTCTCTTCACGGGTGAGGAGTCTGGAAGTGTAGGGCTTCATGAGGTAGGTTCTGAGGGAGAAGGCGTCATCCCCCATGATGAAGTAGGGCACATCTTGCGTGTTGTTGGGCAGGGGGTCTGTATCTGGGAAGCCCATGATGAGGTTGCGTTTCAGCCCATCCTTGAGGTCAGTTGCATTGTATACCTGGGCATCTGAAGCTGACCCGTTGCCTGAAGCATCGATGTACATTGTAGTCAGTATCGACCATGGCAAAGAGGGTGATGCTGAAGAAGCCCTTGAAGTTGAAATAAGTGGACCCCAACTTGGCTGGAGCTTTGCAGGCCACGTGCTTCCCATCTATGGCTCCAACAGTGTGGGGGAAGTTCCACTTCTGATACCACTGCTCTGCAACTTTCTTCCATCCTTCTTCAGTGGAGGGGCACTGGAGGAGCTCCTCCAGGTATTCTTCGATGATGGCCTGCACCACTTCTCTGACCCCAATGCTGATGGTGTTGTGTGGCGCCCTCCAGCCGTACTGCATGCTCCTGTAAGTGGTCCCTGAGGCCAGGTGGCGCAGAGTCAGTGCCACATTGAGCCCAGGGTCCAAGCTGGGCCGGAAGTTGGTGCTCTGCTTGGTCAACCTGGGTGTCAGCTGCTGCACAACTTCATCAAACATGGCTGGAGGCATCCTCATGAAGTTATGGAATGCACCAGTGTCTTCGTTCCTGAGCTCCACCATCAGCTTGTTGTACAGTCCGTACTCTGCTCTTCTCCCGATCCATCTTTGGACCCAGACGCTTGTTGGCTGCCTCCTTTTCTTCCCGTAGAACAGTTGAAAGAGCCTGTAGATGGCTTCGCACTGTTCCAGAATGATGATGGCTACTAAAAGGAATTTGTTACGATCCATGGTGGACATGACTGGATGCTGTGGAAGAGCAAGAGGCAGATGAAGGCTGCAGAGGTCTGCACAGCAGGGCTGCTGGACTGAAAGTGAGATCCAGGTGAGTTGCTCCCCCTTTCTATAGGCAATATAGGTTTTCCCCTATGTGTCCTTTTGCATCCTCTAGGCATCCTCTAGACATCCTTAATATCCGAGATAGGTCCCCTCTGCGAACGTTTTTTTCCATTTTAAATGCTTTCTTTGCGAGCTGCATCCACTTTCATCCTTTCTCCCTCTGTGCTACTAACGCTGTGCGTCCATTCCGCATCTGTTTCACTTCCTCCCTGTGTCCGCTTTCCGCTGGAGCGGATTTGAGTTGCGCGGATGTGCAGTGGATGCCTAGCGGATGTAGCGGACACGTCACGGATGACGACGGATGCAGAACGGATGTTCCCCGTATGCATTGCGGATGTAGAATGGACGCGTTGGATACATTTTCCGCTCAAACAGTTTTGAGCAGCTCAAAACTTTTTGAGTGGATGGAACCTCAGTCGATGGATGCTGGATGGATAGAGAGGAAGAAAAACGGACGCAGTGAGTACAGAATGGATGCATCGCGTTAACCAATGGATGGCAAGTGTTTCTCTCCATTTTACATCCTCTTTCCATCCATTGGTGCAGTGTGACATGGGCTTTAGTCACCACAATAAGCTGGCTTTCAGATAGTTTACTGGCTCGTGTAATTTTTGTCCTAAAATAATAACATCTGGGCCTCCTAATTGATTCAAGGCAAACCAAAACAACAGAATGTTACTCCAAGTTAGTCACACTTCTGTGAAATCAGACTGTCCACTTAGGTAGCAACACTAATTGACAATCCATTTCACATGCTGTTGTGCAAATGGAATAGATAACATGTGGAAAGCATAAGCAGTTAGCAAGACATTCCTAATAAAGGAATGGTTCTGCAGGTGATGACCACTTCTCAGTTCCTATACTTTCTGGCTGATGGTTTGGTCACTTTTGAATGCTGATGGTGCTTTCACTCTAGTGGTAGCATGAGATGGAGTCTACAACCCACACAAGTGGCTCAAGTAGTGCAGCTCATCCAGAATGGCACATCAATGTGGCAAAAAGATTTGCTGTGACTGTCAGCGTAGTGTTCAAAGCATGGAGGTGCTATCAGGAGACAGATCAGTACATCAGGAGATGTGGGGGAGGCCGTAGGAGGGCAACAACCCAGCATCAGGACTGCTACCACCACCTTTGTGCAAGGAGGGACAGGAGGAGCACTGCCAGAGCCCTGCAAAATGATCTCCAGAAGGCCACAAATGTGCATGTGGCTGGTCCAATGGTCAGAAACAGAAGACTCCATGAGGGTAGTATGAGGTCCCAACACCCACAGGTGGGGTGGGGTGGCCTGACACCGTGCAGTACATTTGGCATTTGCCAGAGAACACCAAGATTGGCAAATTCGCCACTGATGCCCTGTGCTCTTCACTGAGGAACGCAGGTTCACAATGAGCACATGTGACAGACGTGACAGGGTCTGGAGACGCTCTGGAGAACGTTCTGCTGCCTGGAACGTCTTCCAGCATGACTGGTTTGACAGTGGGTGGGGTGGCATTTCTTTAGGGGGATGCACAGCCCTCCATGTGCTCGCCAGATGTAGCCTGACTGCCATTAAGTACCGTGATGAGATCCTCAGACCCATTGTGAGACTATATGCTGGTGTGGTTGACCCTGGGTTCCTCCTAATGCACAACAATGCTAGACCTCATGTGGCTGGAGTGTGTCAGCAGCTCCTGCAAGATGAAGGCATTGATGCTATGGACTGGCCTGCCCGTTCTCTAGACCTGAATCCAATTGAGCATATTTGGGACATTATGTCTCGCTCCATCCACCAATGCCACATTGCACTATAGACTGTCCAGGAGTTGGGGGATGCTTTAGTCCAGGTGTGGGAGGAGACCCTCCAAGAGACCATCTGCCACCTCATCAGGAGCATGCCCAGGCATTGTAGGGAGGTCATACAGGCACATGGAGGCCACACACACTACTGAGCCTCATTTTGACTTACATTAAACTTGGATCAGCCTGTAGTGTTTTTTTCCACTTTAATTTTGAGTGTAACTCCAAACCCAGACCTCCATGGGTTGCTAAATTTGATTTCCTTTGATAATTTTTGTGTGATTTTGTTGTCAGCACATTCAACTATTTAATGAACAAAGTATTTAATAAGAATATTTCATTCATTCAGATCTAGGATGTCTTATTTTTGTGTTCCCTTTATTTTTATTTTTTTTGGGGGGGGCAGTGTATATACATTGCTACTTGGGTGGACTGAGAAAAAAATAGAAATTGAACATAGTATTCCTTTATTATCTGTTAAATGCTGCAGTCTTCACTGAGTAAGTTATTATGCTGGTTCTTTAAATTATCTCTATCTCTGTCTGTCTGTCTGTCTGTCTGTCTGTCTGTCTCTCTCTCTCTCTCTCTCTCTATTTCCTTTGCATTTTTTTTTGAGTTGCATCTCATTCTTGGCTTTACTGTTACAGACACCAAGTCTATAATTTCTGACTATTTGAATGTACCTTGTTTGGCAGGCTGGACTTTTTTCTTTCTTCTATACATGTTGGTTTTTTCCTTATGGTTCTTTAATATTTCTTAAGCTTTTTCGGTAACAGCATATATGTCACTTTCAGAGTTCCCAAAATATTCTTCATTAATGTCAACCCCCTTCTACATTTTAATTAGATTACTAAAAATTAAATTTGCCTTAGAATGTCACATAGTGAACTTAATAAATATATGACAAGAATTCATGCTGTGTTGGCCTTTCTGAGAATTACTAGAATTCAAAATTGAGCCATTTTTCCAAACACTAGGATTATATGTGCCCCTAAATTTTGAGGGGAACCTGATGAATCTTAGCCAGGATGAAGCCAAAGGTTTACAAGTTTTAAGCTTTATTAAATAAATGAACTTTCTTAGTTTGATCTTGATCTGCAATGAACAGTATATAAAATCTGTATTTATTCTACTAGTACTACTGCTATCACTACCATTGCTACTACAAAATCCCATTGTCTAGTGTGTGTTAATTATATTACCTGTAGGACAGTGAACTGACAAACAGCACCATCCAATTTATAAATTGAGCATTAGCATTACGAATTTGAACTAAGAATAACATAATTGAGATCTTTAAATTGGAGAACTCATGGGTTAAAACATTAAATGCTAGTACCTAGTAATTTTAAGAAAATTTTTTTTTCCCTACAACTGATTGTAGTAGCTTACATGGACTTCTAGAGAAAATATCTCAAGAACCAGCAGTTTAAAATGTATATATGAACATCAGAAAGTCAAAACCTGGATTTTACAATTTGAGTTGATTGATTTTACAATTTTATGGATTTTACAATAAAACAAAGTTGTCTTATTCTGTTTGTGCTTTGAATATATTTTGTTCTGAAATTGTTTCCACGTTTACAAGCTACTGAACACAAGAAAATACATTCCTTCTCATTACTTTTTCCTCTGTTTCTTTCTCATATAGAAAAATATTGGAAAAAATGTTTCAGACCTTTTTATACTAAGCAGTTGGATTCTTTAGGATATCGTATCTCCGCAAATGGTATAGAAATGGATCCAAATAAGGTAAAAACAATATTGGAATGGAAATCCTCTGACTACAAGAAAACAATTACAAAGTTTCTTAGGGTTCGCTAATTTTTATCAGCAATTCATTCCACGGTTTGCAGACATTGCATTACCTTTAATTGATCTCCTTCAGACGAAGCATTTAGGTGGTGACAAATCAAAACCTAATAGAATACTGTCATGGTTGTCTGATTGCCAGAAAGCATTTGATAGATTAAAAATGTTATTTTCAAAAAAACTGGTATTAAGGCATCCAAATCCTAATGATCCTTTTATTGTTCAAGTGAATGCAAGTGACGTAGCTGTTGGTGCCACATTATTGCAGAAAAATTATAAAGGAAAGTTACAACCTTGCATTTATACCTCTTGGAAATTCCACCAGACAGAGAGAAATTGGACCCTCTGGGAGAAGGAAGCGTATGCTGTTTGATGAGCTTTACTTACACAGAGGCATTTATTGGAGGGAGGTCCATGTCCATTTGAGGTATGGACAGATCATAATAATTTGGAGGCCCTCCAAGCCCCACATAAATTATCTCTGAAACAAGTTTGTTGGGTGTAATATTCTAGACATTTTAATTTTATATTAAAATATGTGCCAGCTGGGGAGAATTCAATGGCGGATGCCTTATTGTGATTGCCTCAATTTGATAGCCATAAAGACACTGTTATTCAGCCTCTCATCCCAAATTGTGAAAGCATTGATTCATTAAGAACAAAGATAATGACAACAGATCTTCCAATGGTAAGGGTGGTGTCAGGGTTACAGAATGTACCCAGTTCATTCAGTAACTCCAAGACAGACATAATCTCAAAGTGCTTTATGAAAAACAGGAACAGGCAATGTCTGTGAAATTTCAGAACTGAAATCCTTTCCAGACTTCCTACAAAATTCAACCTACACCCACCCACTTTTCTACATCTCATTAATCACATAAACCAATTACTCTGCAGTTGCAATTACTTGCTGTACCACACTCTGTAACCTTGAACTTTCAAACTAATTTTTTTCCCTCTAAGAACTATTCAATTATATCACCCCCTCCCACATTCTTCAACTCTGTGGCAGCAATGAATTCCAGAGTTGACAGGCATCCTCCCTTAAAATCCCTTCCCCTATAAGAAAAGAAGAACAAAACACAGCCAGGGTTTAATATGTTGTCCTTAACCCCTGTCCATGAGGACACTTTGGTTTGTGGGGAAAGTCCTCATGGAATTGAGTAACCAATTTATCAGTATGTACATCCCAACTTTTTACCCAACTAGCATCTGATAGAGGGTAACCCTTCCATAAGATCAAATATTGCAGTTTTCCTTGGTGTAGTCTAGAATCAAGGATTTTCTTAATTTTGTAATGTGTCTCATCCTATCCAGTTAATGGTTCAGGGGGAGCGACTGGTATTGGCTTTATGATTGATGTAGCTACTGGTTTTAATAAACTACTATGGAAAACTGGATGAATTTTCCCTAATAGTTGAGGAAGATTTAATTGGACTATGACCAGATTGATTATTTTTGAAATCGGGAATGGATCCAAGTATTTTGGTCCCAACTTTTTACTATGAAGTTTCAATCTAAGATACTTGGTTGACAAATATACTTTAAACTTTAAACGGTCCCACTTTAAATGGTGGTTGAAGGCATCTATGTTTGTCCGCTTGCTTTTTGTAATCTTTTGCAGCTTCAGTCAAAGCTTTTTTTGTATCTTCACAACATTTTTTTTAATGAGTTCATCCATTCTGTTAGAGACATGGATGTGGTAATTTTAGCATAGAGACAAAATCCATCCCAGTGTTGCTTTGGAATGGAGTCAGCCCTGTGGTGCTATGTACTGCATTATTATAAGCAACTTCTGCAAATGGTAATAATTCAGCCCAGTTTTCTTGTTGATAATTTACATAGCATCCAATGTATTGCTCAATCATGGCGTAAGCCCTCTCCACCGCTCCATTACAAACAGGATGGAAAGCTGAGGATAACCCTTGAGAGGAACTAATGGATTTCAGAAATTCCCTCCAAAATTTTGCCGTAAATTGTACCCCTCTGTCTGATATTATTCTATGAGGTACTCCATGTAGTCTATAGATATGTTTCATGAGCAGCTTTGCAAGTTTTTTCACAGATGGAAGTCCTTTGCAGGCTATAAAATAGGTCTGTTTAGAGAATAAGTCAATGACAGTCCAAATGATTGTATTCCCTCCATTCTCAAGTAATTCTACGATAAAGTCCATTGTGATTTCTTCCCACAGCTGTGTTGATTCAGTAACTTGTTGGAGGAGGCCAGGGGTTTTTCCAGTTCTGTGTTTCATCGTGGCACAAATTGAACAACTTTTTACATAGTCCTCAACATCAGGTTTCATTTTTGGCCACCAGAACTGTCTCCTGAGTAAATGTAGGGTTTTTAAGAACCTGAAGTGGCCTCCCAGCTGCGAGTCATGGCTATGCTTTAGTACCAGTAGTCTTAGGGTTGCTGGTACATAAAGCTTAGTCTCTTTCCAAGCCAGTCTCTCATTCATTGTTAATTTGGTTCAATGGTCCAGAAACCAAGGATTGCTCAATAGGGCTGCTTTCAATTCTGTGGTCAGCTTGTCTTCCAGGCATTTGGCATTGCAGTTGGCTTGGCCTCAAGTGGTTACTTGGCCTGCCGATTGAGCCCCTGATATAAAAGCTTGTACACTTTCCTCTCGGTGACTGTCAAACTGGAGTTTTCTCAATAGGGTGTCTGCCAATATGTTTTTCCTTATGAGGATATATTTCATGTTGAAATTGAATCGTTTGAAGTATTGAGCCCAGTGGACTTCTTTAGGTGATAGTCTCCAAGGGCTGTTTAGAGCCTGGAGGTTTTTGTGATCAGTCCATACCTCAAATGGCTCCTCCACCCCTTCTAGGAAATGCCTCCAAGTCTAAAAAGCTCATCATATAACAAATGCTTCTTTCTCCCAGACTGCCCATGTTTGCTCTGTGTCCTTTATCTTTTTGGACACATAACTGCAAGGCATCAGTCAGTTCTGAGAGTCTTTTTGGAGCAGAATAGTCACTACTACTACATAACTCATGTCAGCTTGGACTATAAAAGGTTTGGTTGGGTCTGGGTGCTGGAGGATGGGCTCAGCGGCAAAGAGGTGTTTTAAGGTTTCAAAAGCTTTTTGATAGTCCATGGTCCAAGCCAAGGGTTGACTGGACTTTGGTTTGGTGGGTGACAGGCCCATTTTTAATAACTCCATCAATGGGAGGGCAACTTTGGCAAAAGAAGGAATAAATTGCCTATAGAAATTGGCAAAACCCAAAAACCTTTGAAGTTGGTTTTAGGGGTTTGCAAGTCCAGTATGGCTTTCACCTTCCCATGGTCCATCTCAATTCCCAGGTTGGAAATTTAGTAGCCTAAATAATCCAGCAATTCTTTGTGGAATTCACATTTTGAGAGCTTTACGTATAATTTGATGGCTAGAAGTTTTTCCAAGACTTGTCTGACCAATTTGATTTGTTCTTCAATGGTTTCACTAAATATAAGGATGTTAATCAGGTATATGAGGACTCCCCCAGTACAGGTGCCAATGTATCACTTCATTGATGAGTTGCATAAATACCCAAAAAAGCTTTGACTGAATAGTTGCATAAATACCCATGAAAGGCATGACTTTGAATTGGAAACTACCCATAGGTCAGTTAAAGGCTGTTTTCCATTCATCTTCCTCTTTGATGAGGACCCAGTAGTAAGCTTCTCTCAGATCTAGCTTGGTGAATACCTTGCCTTTTGACAGGTGGTTTAATAATTCCTTCATGAGGGGGAATTCCTTAATGTTTTTGATGTACACAGTGTTTATGCCCCTAAAGTCCACATGTAATATCAACCCGCCATGTTTTTTCTCCTTGAACAGCACAGAGGCAGCTAGCCTTGATTTGGCAGGTTCAATAAAACCTCGGTCCAAATTGTTGTCAATGTCTTTCCTTAATTCAGTCATTTCAGCCAGTGTCATGGAATACATTTTTGGTTTTGTTAGTTTCGCCCCAGGTTCTAATTCTATGGCACAATCAGTGGCTCAATGCTTCAGCCAAGTCTTTGTATTGGTTGGGTATTTGGGGGCTTCCTGGGAGAGGGTCAGATGCTGTGGCTGCTGGTTCAGGTTTTGGATTCAAGTTGGTTGGTGCTTTCTTGGTGGGGGAAAAGGGGGGCAATGGGCTCACCCCAATGATGATTTTCCTGAATCCATCCTCCCATTTGATGGCAGAGGCCCATTTATCTAGCCAAGCAAGTCCCAATATGATTGATTCTGACATTCTGTGGGCCACTATAAAGTGTATGAGTTTGCGATGAGGATCCATTTCCATCTTGATCAACTCTGTCATTTGGGTAGCTGGGGTTCCCCCAATTAATGTTTCATCCACTTTCTCAAATCAGATTGGGCATCTTAGTGGGTTAGTCTTTATGCCCAATTGCTCAATGATAGGAAGCCCGATAAGGCATCTAGAGCACCCAGTATCAATGACAGCTTCTAACTCCCTGGCCTTCCCTGTGTTAGGTACCACTAACTTGACTTCAACAGTAAAATGTATGATGGGAGCACTCACCCTTGGGTCGTCTTCATCAGTCAGGTTTTCAGGGAGGTGGTGTCGGTCTGGAAGTCCTCTGCTCCCTTCTGCATAGAGAGGACTTTCTAGGCCTTTCTGGCTAATGTCTGGAGGTCTTCCTTGACTTTTCCAACCTCTGACAGCTGTACTAGAACTTTGATTGTGGTGTTCGTGGTACAGGTGGTAGCAGACAGTCAGCTGCTCTATGGCCATCCTGGCCACAGCGGTAGCATTTTATCATCCTGTTGGATCAGATACAAATACCTTCAGTGGGTTTGGTCAGCAGTCTCCTGGCCACAGTTCTCTTCAGCGGGCCTTCAGGAAGGGGTTTTTTATGTGGGTTGATGTCGCAGTCTAATCTGAGGGTGGTGGCTTTCAGAGTCTCTGGTATTCCCCTAATGTTACAGGCCTTCTTTACTTTTGGGTCAATGGTGTTCTTAAAGTAGTATAAAGTCATTCTTTCAGGTCAATCCATGAGATGGCTCATGACCTTTCTAAAGTCCCAAAAAAAATCTGATAAGGGTTGCTTGCCTTGTTTCATTTCCATTAACTTCTTTTCATTTTCTGCTGCCCTATCTGGATTTTCAATTCTGATTCTCAATAATCAAATAAATCCATTGACATCTTGTAATCTGGGACTTGTTCGTTGTGTAGTTGGGCCACCCAGTCAGATGTGTCCCATTCATTCATCCCATCTGTTATGGCAAGAACCAAGTTGCGCTCTATCGCATATTGATCTCCAAATTGGTCTATGTGGAATCGGATTCGGGTGAGGAAGTAATTAAAATGCTCATGGTGCCCATCAAAAATGGCTTTGAACTGTATTTGGTCTGGTCTGGGTCATAGTTGGGGAGGTGGTATAGGCCTGGCACCTACAGGTTGAACTGGAATGAAAGGAGCCTGATGGGCTGTGTATCTAGATTGGGCAGGGCCCCTGAAGCCTGGCTGGGCTGTGCCTCTCTGAGAGAGGGACTCCAATGCTCCAATTGGGGTTTGAATTGGTGGTTGCCATGAGGCAGGTGGGTTGTTCTCTGCCTAGTTGGAGGAGGAGTGACTGCTGTCTGCTGTCTGGGCAGATCCCCTTCAACCCAGGGCTTTGTTGGCGTTGGCATCCATTGGCATTGAATACACCCTACCCTGGAGGTATACTTTCTGCAGGGGGTAACCTTCTTTCTGGGAAGTGGGGAGCAGGACTTGGGGGTTACAGCAAACCTCTGGTAATCAGCACCTCTTGTTGTCATGGGCTTTCATGCTGGGCCTCTCCAACTGGCATCTGTGTAATCTCCCCGTCCCTCACAATACTTGGATAAGAGAAGATGAGTTGTGCCAGGCTCCAACTTGGCCAGACAGGTTGTGGCTTTGAGACCAAACTTCACACTTTTAATTGCTAGAATTATTGTGGTAATTCTACCATCAATGGGCTTCCAGAATAAATCTTGGGGTTGTCATCTTGAGAGAGTTCCGACTCAATTTGGGCCTCCTCCCTCCAGTGTGCCTCCTTTGCTATATACAAAGGACTAAGGAAGGATTTTTCTTCCAGATGTCTGTTTAAAGTCATCTGGCAACTCCCCCATGAGTTAGAATGTCTTGGCCTGGCTCCCAAATCCTCTCTCTCATCTGCAAATCTAAAGGCATCCATCATCTCCTCCAAAGGGGGGCTGAAGGATTCAGCTAATGCTCATCCCCCCCCCCCACAAGCCCCATCCTGCTCACTTTCAGTGTTTACTGATTCTTGAGCTTTCTCCATCGCTGGAAAAAAGTCCCTGGGTTTAACAGCAGCCCTGTTATTAAAGAGGGATTCTGAAATAATGTCAGGTTTCCAGAATGTATCCAGTTCAATCAGTAACTCTGAGACAGACATAATCTCAAAGTGCTATATTAAAAACAGGAACTGGCAATGTCTGTGAAATTTCAGAACTGAAATCCTTTCCAGACTTCCCACAGAATTCAATCTACACCCACCCACTTTTCTACACCTCATTAATCATGTGAACAAATTACTCTGCAACTGCAATTACTTGCTGCGCCACACTCTGTAACCTTGAACTTTTGAACTAATTTTTCCCCTCTAAGAACTATTCAATTACATCACCCCTCCCACATTCTTCAACTCTGTGGCAGCGATGAATTCCAGAACTGACAGGCAGTTGATAAATGGTTAGCTGATAACAGCGCTCAAATGGAAATCCACGATGGAATATCCTGGTGTGAAAACAAATATCATCCCTGTACAAATGGAGCCTTTGAAAGAGCAAATGTTGCAGTAGAACAATATTTGCGGTGTTATGTTACTTACCAACAAAACAATTGGTTGGATTTACTACCTATTGCAAAGGTGACCTACAACAACAACACAATGTTTCTGTGTAAATTGACTGCCCATTCATTTGCCTCACCAACTAGCACACTTGTTATTGCCACCACCACGGCCCAATTAGATGGATAATAGTGTCCGTACAGGTTTAAATGATTTAGTATTTGCCCCAGGAAAATGGCCACTCTATCCGCACTTCCATCAAAAGAGGCATTCAAGGGGGGAGGTCCCCATCCACCCTGAGGTGGCAATCCCCAATGGGCCACAGGGCTCCTACTATTGCAGTTTGGCATGACTAACTGAGGGGAAGTCTGACCTCTCTCAGTATACTGCCCTGAGGTCTACTCATAATAGTCATATAATCTATAATCCCCTTGGTCCCTAATACATCTCTCCACTCTAACATTAGTGCCTCTTAACATATCCGACATCCTAGACTTTAACTCAGAACATTCAAGCCCTCTGCCTGCTTCTGTATCTTGAAACCCCATCGGACTAGAACTGAAAAGAGGATTCTGAACCAATAGATAATTATGTGTATAATCCAACTCTTCTTTGGCTGGAGGTAACATTTCTCTTAAAGTAACATCCTCAAATTTCTCAACATTTCCAGAGTTTAACTCCCAGGGACTGTCCATTGACCCTTTTCAACATTAGGCAACTTTCTACTTTCCAATCTTATGCCTGTATCCTTTGTTGTCTCTGCAACCCCATTCCTCTTTATCCAAATCTTTTTTCCTTTATGGCTCAATTAACCTAACCTCTTTCCTTTCTGGCTTCACTACAGGCTGAGAGATTACAAGTGTTACTCCTCCATCCTCTCCTTTTGTGACTTGCCAAATTCCATTCCTTCCTTCTGCCGTGGTTTAATCAAAGTCTTGGCTTCAATGGTCTCCTCTGCTTCCTCCTCTTCATACTTTTCATCTTCTATCACCTCCTCTGCCACTTCAGTTGCCTCCCTTTCCACATTCCATCCAAGGTCTTTACCTTCTGCCATGACCTCCACTCCTTCCAAAACTTCAGAGCAAAAAACTTCAAAGAATAAACTTCAAATGAAACATGAGTGCTAGCTTTTATGTCAGCCTCACTGGGTAGCTGAGGATTTGTACTGAAAAACCACAGTACTCACAATGGTAATTCATAATAACCAGGGATTATTTGCACGACAATCCAAAAAGGCAACACTGGATCAATTCCAAGTAAAACTAGCACTGAGAGCAACTGCCTCTCAGTGTTTATTATAGTTGTCTGTCAACCCCACTCAGCTAACCTGCACATGTTCTTTATTATCCTCATCTCCACCCTGCAACTACTTACACCTAATGTCAACAAAACCATCACCTACAACCCCCACCATCCATTGCTCTAACAATGCAGAATAGCAGACATTTCCATGGCTACTAAGCCTCTCTGCACAACCCCCACCACCCTGAAAGCCTAGTCAGAAGCTCCATTGGTCTAACAATGCAGAATGGCAGACATGTCAATGGCTACTAAGCCTCTCTGCACATTGTTGATCCTCCCTCTGTGTCAAACAACTGATCACAATCATGTTCCCCAGCTGGCAAGTGAGGAGCAGACTCAAAGAACAAGCATACCTGATTATCGGGATTCCAGAATGTCTCTACCATGAGCCTGACAGCCACTGTAGGAAAGGTATATAGAAGCACAAAATGGTTCAGAATTGAAAAAAAGGTACCAAGATTGAAACCTGTCATATGTATCCATGTATTCATAACTATGTCTTACTTATACCTATTATCTTGTAAACGATTGACAAACCAAATAAATAAATAAATTATATAAATAAATAAATAAAGTTTTTAAAAAACTGGACTGCATCGTAACATCAAGAGAACAAAGTCTGCAGAGAACTCACTAGTCAGAATGAAAATTGACAATGAGACTATCAAAATTCAACTTTCTGGGTTTTAAAATTGATCAAAGTAAACCCCTGAGATCAGAAGGTGCATAGCATTTGGAAGAACTGCAATGTGTGAAATGAATAATATCTGCAAGAGTAAAGATGCCAACCTCACAACCAACTACAGATTAATTAACACAATAATTTTTCCATTTGTTGTTTATGGCTGAAAAACATAGACTCTGAAAAAAGCAGATACAAGAAGAGTGGATGCCTCTGAACTGTGATCCTGAAGGTGACTATTATGCACCCCATGAACTGCAAAAATAAAAACTAAAGAAGTCTTAAGCCCATGTCACACTGAACCAACGGATGCAAAGAGGATGTAAAACAGACAAAAAACCTTGCCATCCGTTCGAAAACGCGATGTTCTCACTGTCTGCATTTGGCTTCCTCTCTATCCGTTCAGCATCCGTTTATTGATGTTTCATCCACTCCAAAAGTTTTGGGCTGCCTAAAACTTTTGCGCGGAAAATGTATCCAGTTCATCTGTTCTGCATCCGCTACGCATCCGCTACGCATCTGTTACGCATCCGCTATATCCGCTTGGCGTCCGCTGCACATCCGTGAAACTCGCATCTGCCCAGATGCAGGGAGGAAGCGGAACGGACACGGAACGGATGCAGAACGGATGCAGAATGAATGCAGCATGGGAACAAAGCATTTAAAATGGACAAAACTTTTGCAGAGGGGACCTATCTCGGATATTAAGGATGTCTAGAGGATGCCTAGAGGATGCAAAGGGACACCTATACAGCCTATAAAAAGGGGGAGCAACTCATTTGCATCTCACTTTCAGACCAGCAGCCCACCTGTGCAGACCTCTGCAGCCTTCATCTGACTCTTGCTCTTCCACAGCATCCAGTCATGTCCACCGTGGATCGTACCAAAGTCCTTTTGGCAGCCACCATCCTTCTGCAACAGTACGAAGCCATCTACAGGCTCTGTGAACTCTACTACGGGAAGAAAAAGAGGTGGCCAAGAAGCATCTGGGTCCGAAAATGGATCGGGAGAAGAGCAGAGTACAGACTGTACAACAAGCTGATGGTGGAGCTCAGGAACTAAGACACTCGGGCATTCCAGAACTTCATAAGGATGCCTCCAGACATATTTGATGAAGTTGTGCAGTGCCTGAAACCCAGGTTGACCAAGGCAAACACCAACTTCCGGCCCAGCCTGGAACCTGGGCTCAAGGTGGCACTCACTCTGCGCCACCTGGCCTCAGGGACCACCTACAGGAGCATGCAGTACAGCTGGAGGGTGTCACACAACACCATCAGCATTGTGGTCAGAGAAGTGGTACAGGCTATCATCGAAGAATACAAGGAGGAGCTCCTCCAGTGCCCCTCCACTGAAGAAGGCTGGAAGAAAGTTGCAGAGCAGTGGTATCAGAGGTGGAAATTCCCCCACACCGTTGGAGCCATAGATGGGAAGCACGTGGCCTGCAAAGCTCCAGCCAAGTCGGGGTCCACTTATTTCAACTCCAAGGGCTTCTTCAGCATCGTCCTCTTCACCATGGTCGATGCTGATTACAAGTTCATGTACATCGATGCTTCAGGCTACGGCTCATCTTCAGATGCCCAGGTATACAACGCCAGTCACCTCAAGGAGGCAAAAGAAAAATGACCCAAGTCAAGTGTCCAAATAAAGTCCACAGGTAGCCAGCTACCCGGTCTCTGGCACTCTTCTTGGTCACTCTGAGGTGTGCCCAGTCTCATGGGTGAAGGGTCCAGGTAGTGTGGTGGTGGGTGATGCTGCAGTGCCTGGCCTTGAGAGGACAACAGGGGACAGTGTGTTGAGAAAGTTCTCAGACAGCTGGCTCAGCCCCTTGATGCTTACAGTTCCTTCCTCCATGCCATGGGGTGTCAGCCCAAGTACTGATGACAGATGTACTGAGGCCGGGCTTGGCTCTTGGGTGGAGGAAGGAGTAGTGTAGTGGGGCTGTCTGGTCTGCAGCTGGGTGAGGACTGGCATGGGTGGCATCATTGGCGTGGGTGGCATCGCTGTTGTCGGTGGCATCATTGTCGTGGGTGGCATCGGTGGCATCAGTGAAACAAGTGGCAATGGTGTCACCCGATGACTCTGTGCCTGGACTGGGAAAGGCTGCTGCCTGTGCTGCTAAACCTCCTGGTAGCCATTGCCCTGGTAGGTGAGGGCCTATGGGAAGCCTTGGAATGGGAGGGAAATCACCTGGGGTGGAGGAGCAGACCTGGACTGGGTGGGAGCAGGTTCCTCTGGGTCTGGAGTGTTGTGAAGCAGCTTGGTGATCCGGTCCTTCACCAGCTGGTACTGTGGATCCGCCATTTCCTTGAGGGTCTTGTTGACATAGGTGAGGAAGGGCTTGCGGTTGGAGGATGAGAAGTCGGTGTGGACCAGCTGAGAGAGGAGATCTATGCTGGTGCGGATGGTGTCCCTGATCTCCAGCAGGACATTGTGGCTCTGCCCCTCCAGCTGTCTGGCTCTCTGCCTTTCTGTGGAGGCGGAGCCGAGGGGGGTGGATGCGGCTAGGAGTGTGGTGGATTCGATGTCTCCTTTCTCCCACTGCACCAGGGAGTCCTCTACGCACTCCACCACGGTGACAACAGCTGTCCATGGGTTCTCTGCCGTGGCACGCTCCACAGAAACCTGCCTGGAGACAGGGACTGACTCTCGGCCGGAAGACGATTGGCTCTCAGCAGGCTGCCGGAGAGAGAGGGTCGTGAGAGGGGCTGCTGGTGCTCTTCGGTGGCAGACCTCACCCTCCAGAAAGCTGCACCTGGCCATGACGTAGGTCTCTCTGTCTGTCAGCTTCACAGTGGCCTGCCCAGATTTCTTCAGGTGCAGCTTCCCGTACCAGGGGTGCATGTGCTTCCACCAGCCGAGGAGCACCTCCGAAGTGTAACCCATACTCTCTGCCCTCTCTCTCCAAGCAGCCTGCTTCCGCTTGGTGTCCCTGTACAGCCTGTGTCCCTTCCACCACAGATAGTCGTTCTCTCTCAGCCACTCCAGCACCTCATCCTCGTGCGCCTCCTCAATATAGTATTGCCTCCTCTCCCGTTGTCGCATACGCCTCTTCCTCCCTTTGGCTGGACCAGATGGGCCCTCATCGGAGGGGCTCCCAGGTAGTAGGGGCTGCTCCTCCACACCACCACCACCAGCAGCAGCACTAGCAGAATCATCATCATCATCAGCAGCAGCAGCAGCAGCAGCAGCAGGATCTTCATCAGCAGCAGCAGCAGCAGCGGCGGCAGCAGGATTAGCAACAGCAGCAGGACCAGGATCAGCAGCAGTAGAGTAAGCAGGGCCAGCAAGTCCAGGAGCACGAGCAGGACCAGGAGCATGAGCAGGACGAGCAGGACGAGCAGGACGAGCAAGTCCAGGAGCACGAGCAGGTCGAGCAGGACCAGCAGGACCAGGAGCAGCTTCAAAAGAGGAAGCCCCAGCAGAAGCCCCAGCACCAGCAGAAGCACCACTGCCAGGAGCAGCTTCAGCAGAAGCCCCAGCAGAAGCAGAGTCAGGGGCAGGTGGCGGGAGGTTGGCCCTGTCCCTCTTGCCAGGGATGGTGGCAGGTTACTGAGGCTTTTGCTTCCTCCCCATGGTTGTGGGGTTGCTGGCTGGCAGGGAGGCTGGCAGGCATCAAGGCTGGCAGGAAGGCTGGCAGGAAGGCAGGCACCAAGGCTGGCTGTAAGGCAGCCTGGCAGGACAGGCAAGGAACTTGAAGTGTCCAGCAGCAGGTGTTTCCTCGGAATGCTGACAACGTGCGAGCTGCTTCCCTATATATTCGGGGGGCTTACATAATACTTCCCCCCCGCATGCGCAATTAACGGTCGGCATCCGTTCCGCTTCTGCTGTGCATCTGCTAGGATTCCGCTATGCATCCGCTTTATCCGCTGTGCATCCGCTGTGCATCCGCTTCATCCGTTCGGCGTCCGCTCTGCATCCGCTGTATCCGTTCCGCGTCCGCTTTGCTGAGACCCCCCGGAAGCCCTGCAGTTGTGCAATCCACTCCCATTCGCTTCCATCTGCTGGGCTTCCGTTCCGCATCCACTTTGCATCCGCCCTGCGTCCTCCCCACGTCCGTGTTATCTGCTCCGGTTATGCAAATTTTTGCCCCTTTTAAGAGCGGATAACAATGGATGGAACATTTTGCTCGTCCGCTGTGTCCTTTTTTCATCCGTTGGCCAGTGTGACATGGGCTTTAGATTGAACCTCACCAAAAATATCATTTAAAACTAAGTTCACCAAACAGAAACTGTAATACTTTGGTCATGTCATGAGAAATGATTCTCTCAAAAGTCAGTCATGCTGGACATGATCACCAGAAAGAAAAGAATGGGCCACTTTAACACACACTGATTGGACATTATAAAGGATGCGAACAGGATAATCATGGTGGAGGAGGTGGTATGAGGGAAGGGAACATGGAACATTCTTGTACATAGCATGGCCTAGGCTCAGACAACTGAATATCTGACAGTGATGACAATGAGAATGATTGAACAAAATCCATTTAATTTGGTTGTGACTAATTTAAAAGTAATTGGCTACAGGATTGCCTACCTAATTCCCATATTCATTTTGAAAATATAAATGGCAACCTGTTTTAGTCAAATAACTCTCTGAATCTAACAAAGAAGTGTGTACCAATGAAAACAGTAAACTGATGCCAGGTGAAATTATTCTTAACTTCACAGTCAATAACAGGACAAAACACATACATTGGGTCCCATGAACTTCCACATTTCCTAAAACTGAAAGAAGACTTTAAGGTTAAATGAAGTAGCATTTTCTTTGAACTACAAATAATCCTAGATTATAATTCACATGTTTTCTTTACAGCAGATTTCTTTGCATTCTGTTTATTGATACCTAAATGAATTCCTCGCGAAACTCAATTTTGATAGAAAGTGACTTGACCTCAATGGAACATAAACACCAAATAGAATTTGTAACACAGCACATCTGTCATTTTGTTTATTCATTCATTCTCTTCCATTTACTGGACAAATTAACATGAAAACTTTGGATTCCATTTATGGATACAAGTTATTTCTATCCAATGACTTTGCTACAAAGAAGCAAGTCTAATCCAGATTCTGTACTGCAGATAGCACAATATAAAGCCCATGTCACACTGCACCAACAGATGCAAAGAGGATGTAAAACAGACAAAAAAGCTTACCATCCGTTGGTTAACGCAATGTACTCACTGCCTCCATTTTGCTTCCTCTCTATCCGTCCAGCATCCGTTTATGGATGTTTCATCTGCTCAGAAAGTTTTGAGCTGCTCAAAACTTTTGTGCAGAAAATGTATCCAATTCATCCGTTCTGCATCCGCTACGCATCCGCTACGCATCCGTTACACATCCGTTACGCATCCGCTATATCCGCTACGCATCAGCTGCGCATCCGTGCAACTCGCATCTGCTCAGATCCAGGGAGGAAGCGGAACGGACACAGAACGGGTGCAGAACGGATGCCTAACAGAAACAAAGCATGTAAAACAGAAAAAACGTCCGCAGAGGGGACCTATCTCGGATATTAAGGATGTCTAGAGGATGCCGAGAGGATGCAAAGGGACACCTATACTGCCTATAAAAAGAGGGAGCAACACATCTGGATCTCACTTTCAGACCAGCAGCCCTTCTGCAGACCTCTGCAGCCTTCATCTGACTCTTGCTCTTCCATAGCCACCATCCTTCTGCAACAGTGCGAAGCCATCTACAGGCTCTGTGAAGTCTACTACGGGAAGAAAAAGGGGCAGCCAAGAAGCGTCTGGGTACGAAGATGGTTCGCCAGAAGAGCAGAGTACGGACTGTACAACAAGCTGATGGTGGAGCTCAGGAACGAAGACACTCGGGCATTCCAGAACTTCATGAGGATGCCTCCAGCCATGTTTGATGAAGTTGTGCAGCGGCTGACACCCAGGTTGACCAAGGCAAACACCAACTTCCGGCCCAGCCTGGAACCTGGGCTCAAGGTGGCACTCACTCTGCGCCACCTGGCCTCAGGGACCATGCAGTACGGCTGGAGGGTGCCACCCAACACCATCAGCATTGTGGTCAGAGAAGTGGTGCAGGCCATCATTGAATAATACAAGGAGGAGCTCCTCCAGTGCCCCTCCACTGAAGAAGGCTGGAAGAAAGTTGCAGAGCAGTGGTATCAGAGGTGGAACTTCCCTCACACCGTTGGAGCCATAGATGGGAAGCACGTGGCCTGCAAAGCTCCAGCCAAGTCGGGGTCCACTTATTTCAATTACAAGGGCGTCTTCAGCATCATCCTCTTCGCCATGGTCTATGGTGACTACAAGTTCATGTACATCGATGTTTCAGGCAACGACTCAGCTTCAGATGCCCAGGTATACAACGCCAGTCACCTCAAGGAGGAGCTGGAACACAAGGCGGGTGGTGGAGAACACCTTTGGTATCCTGGCCAACAGCATCACCCAGAGACCATGAGGAGGATCATGGAAGATGATTGCAGAACAGGCTCGTGGACCTCCAACAAGACAATGGGGACATGGAGCTTGGGGAATGGAGGCAAGGGCAAAACCTGATAGACACTTATGATGTGCAAGGCCCCAACAGAGCCTCACGTGAAGGGAAGAAGCAGCGCAACCTCATGAAACACTGGTGCATCTCCCCAGCTGGAGCAGTGGAGTGGCAAGACAGGATGATAGATTCTTAATGGATGCTTCCTTCAGCCTGTCTCATCACACTGATGAGATTGGGCCATGTATGTTGGGTGGGCCTACAATGAACAGGGCATTTAATAAAGAGTTGTGTTTATGTTCAAATGTGTGGATCAATGCTGACATTGTTATTGATAATAAAGGGCCAAAGGTGTGGCAACTGGGAGGGTGGACCATACAGTCCCACTATGCTTGCACTGGAGGTTTATCTATCCCACAGCTATTACCCATCCCAAAGGTATCCCTGCCCATCCCATTGGTATCTTAACCCATCCCACAAGCATGCAAAGGCTTAAACCATTTCTAAAAGTTTCCAGCAAGACTTTATGAAAAAAAAGAAGCAAAGCAAGTGGATGAATCAAAAATAGACTTTATTAACAAGAAGCTATAAAATAAAAATTAGTCTCTGGCACTCCTCTTGGTCGCTCAGTCTCAGGGGTGAAGGGTCCAGGTGCTGTGGAGGTGGCTGGTACTGGAGTGCTTGTCATCAGCTCCTCCAGAAGCAGAAGCAGCAGAAGCCCCAGCCCCAGAAGAGCGAGCCCGTGCTGCAGAAGCCCCAGCAGAACCAGAGTGAGGGCCAGGGGGCGGGATGGTAGCCCTATCCCTCTTGCAAGGGCTGGCAGCAGATGGCTGAGGCTTGCTGTGCTTCAGCATGGTTGTGGGGTTGCTGGCTGGCAGGGAGCCTGGCAGGAACCAAGGTTGGCAGGAAGGCTGGCAGGGAGACAGGCACCAAGGCTGGCAGGAAGGCTGGCAGGGAGGCATGCACCAAGGATTGCAGGCAGTCTGGCAGGCAGTCTGGCAGGCTGGCAGGGAGACAGGCACCAAGGCTGGCAGAAAGGCTGGCAGGCAGGCAGGCACCAAGGCTGGCTGGCAGGCAGGCAGGCACCAAGACTGGCAGGCAGACTGGCTGGCAGCAAGGCTGGCCAGCAGGCAGACAGCAAGGCTGGCAGCAAGGCTGGCAGGCAGGCAGATAGCAAGGCTGGCAGGGAGGCTGGTAGAAGGCTGGCAGCAAGGCTGGCAGCAAGGCTTGCAGGCAGACATGCAGGCAGGACAGGCAAGGCAGTCGATGTGTCTGGAAGCAGGTCTTTCCTCTGAATGGCGACCTGCTTCCGAGCTGCTTCCGTTATATCCACGGGGCTGACGCAATGCATCCTCCCCACATGCGTAGTTAATGCTCGGCATCCGCTAGGCTTCCGCTGTGCATCCGCTGTGCATCTGCTGTGCATCCGCTGTGCATCCGCTTCATCCGCTGTGCATCTGCTCTGCATCCGCTGTATCCGTTCCGCATCCACTTTGCTGAGGTCCCCTGGAAGCCTAGCGGATGTGCCATCTGCTCCCATCCGCTTCCATCCGCTGGGCTTCCATTCCGCATCTGCTTTCCATCTTCCCTGCGTCCTCCCCGCATCCGTATTATCCGTTCTGGTTATGCAAATTTTTGTTCGTTCTGAGAGTGGATAACAACGGATGGAACATTTTTCTCATCCGTTTTGTCCGTTTTGCATCCGTTGGGCAGTGTGACAGGGCCTTAAAGTGGAGGTTTTGAAGTGCTGTACATTTTTACATTCTTCCTGGCTTCTGCCTGGTAACAAAATACTCATCTATTTCTCAAGTAACCTTGTAAAAATACTATTATGAGCTTTATAAGTGGGTGCAGGGAAGAGCACATAGCACGATGTTTAATAAACTGATAATATTCAGTTCCCATTCTGGTATGTTCACTATTTCCATTTGGCAAGGTTGGGATTTACTTGCTTGGATGCTGAGTATTTTGTACAAAACTTGAGATCTCCATCATACATTTGGCAGAAGCACAATGACAAAGCAAATTTTGCTTTGGGGCCAATAGAAACTTCTGTTAGGAAAACCAGAGGGAAATGCTTATTTGATACAGCTTCTGTGTGCAGATTTTTCAAAATGTATTTCTTGTAATTGCTTTGTTGCTTGAAATATTGAGCAATGCCTTATGGCCATAATTTTGCCCTGGAATTTCCCACAGTTTCAGACTTTCTAAAGATTGTATGATTATGTTTTAAGAAGCCAGACTGACACATTATTCCTTCGCTGTTGTCCAATTCAGAAAAATAAGAAATATAGACTCATTTCTTCATTTACTTTAGGTTTAGGGGAAAGAGAATAATTCATGTGGATCACTATCCTTCTTAATAGACCATCTCCTTCCTCTGCCTTTTATTTTCCTTTGTTTGCCACCTTTCTCCCTCAAACTGATTCTACTTTCTATAACTCAGCTTCTCATTTTTTTTTTTTTTTAGTCCAGATGGTATTATCAATCAGCAACAGATTCATAACTGTTAGACAGAGAGAGTTATTTCTTGGACTTTTTAATGGAAAATGGAGATTGAACTAGATATCTCTTAAATGCAAAATTTACTGTACTATTCAATCATGTCATTTAAATAAATACAGTGGGATTAGCTAAGTATTTCTATTCATGGTGCATGGTATAGGTATGCAAACCAGTCTGAATATAAATGTGAGAAGTATTGAAAATTTGCTTGAAATATTCTGGCTGACTAGTATTCAGATCAATTTGCAAGGAAGCATATTTGTTCTCAAGAGTCAAATTCACAAGTTGGGAGAATATATAAATGTACAATTTTCATTAAAATGTCACACAACCTTTGTGACTTAAAATAGTTTTTCGAGCTTGTAAGTCAGCTATGACCTATGAACCCACTAAACTTTTGAAATTTTATTAATTTCTATTATATGGAGATTTTAAAAGAAGCAAACTCTCACACTGATTCCTTTTGTATGCTTGTCCCTGAAATAGCTTCATTATTTATCAAAAGGATTTACATATAGCTCCTATCATTGAGGCAAAGGAATATTGCAAGCTACCAAGGTGTATTCCTCCTTATAACATCAAGTTTTATGGTAGAAAGCCAGCAATAAACACTCATAAGGAGCTGTTTGCCTGGCCATAAACACCTTAGGTCTTGCAAACCCAAGAAGTAAGCTTTTAAGATTCAGAGGTTGAAGGCGAGAGAAACAAAATAAATCCAGATCACCAAGTTAACAGAATTATACCAGCAGATATTCAGAACAATCTGACACTGGCATAGTTCAAAGAGCATAGGATTCTGGACTCCTAGCAAGCTGGATTGAAACAATAGGATTAAAACATTAGCTAACTGTAATTAAATTGGAACAGTAGCCTTTGTAAACACTGAATAATAAGAAAATTTCCACATTATTATAGGTGTTGTCAAGTTCTGAAGCTATGGCAGTGTTAGGGTAGATTGGCTTTCTGAGGGTGCATTGATAAAGCCTTTTTCCTTTGGACTTTAGTGACAGGAGATGAGGGTTTATTTTGTCCTTTAGGATTAGTTGTTAAACTGCCCACAACTGGAAGATATTGAAGCTTAATTGGATTGACCAGAATATAGGCACAAGCATGGGGTGATGGGACTCTGGGTAAATATGAAGTAACTTTGGAATTTGAGGTGAAAAGACTTCTTGATTCACCTGAATTTAATGGCAAAAACCTCTTAGCAATCAATTTTCTGAGGTAGCAACTGATAACCAAACTTAATTTAAGCCCATGTCACACTGGCCAACGGATGCAAAAAGGACACAGCGGACGAGTAAAATGTTCCATCCGTTGTTATCCGCTCTCAAAAGGGGCAAAAATGTGCATAAGCGGAGTGGATAACACGCACGCGGGGAGGACGCAGGGCGGATGCAAAGTGGATGAGGAATGGAAGCCCAGCGGATGGAAGCGGATGGGAGCGGATGGCGCATCCGCTAGGCTTCCGGGGGACCTCAGCAAAGCGGACGCGGAACGGACACAGCGGATGCACAGAGGATGCACAGTGGATGAAGCAGATGCACAGCAGATGCACAGCGGATGAAGCAGATGCAGAGCGGAAGCCTAACGGATGCACAGCGGAAGCCTAGCGGATGCCTGGCATTAATTGCGCATGCGGGGGGGATTCATTGCACAAGCCCCCCGGATATAAAGGGAAGCAGCTCGCACGTGGCCAGCATTCCAAGGAAAGACCTGCTCCTGGACACTTCGAGTTCCTTGCCTGCCCTGCCTGCATGCCTCCCTGCCAGCCTTGCTGCCAGCTTGCCTTCCAGCCAGCCTTGGTGCCTACCTGCCTTCCTGCCAGGCTTCCTGCCAGCCTACCTGCCAGGCTTCCTGCCAGGCTTCCTGCCAGCCTACCTGCCAGACTTCCTGCCAGCCAGCCTGCCTGCCTGCTAGACTTCATGCCTGGCTCCCTGCCAGCCTTGCTGCAAGCCTGCCTTCCAGCCAGCCTTGGTGCCTGCCTGCCTGCCTTCCTGCCAGGCTTCCTGCCAGCCTTCCTGCCAGCCTACCTGCCAGGCTTCCTGCCAGCCTGCCTGCCTGCCTGCCAGCCTTCGTGCCTGGCTTCCTGCCAGCCTTCGTGCCAGCCTTGGTGCCTGCCAGCCTCCCTGCCAGCCAGCAACCCCACAACCATGGGAAGGAAGCGAAAGCCTCAGCAGCCTGCCACCATCCCTGGCAAGAGGGACAGGCCAACTTCCTGCCCCCTGCCCCTAACTCTGCTTCTGCTGGGGCTTCTGCTGAAGCTGCTCCTGGCGGTGGTGCTTCTGCTGATGCATACTCTGTTGAAGCTACTCCTGGTCCTGCTCGTCCTGCTTGTGCTCCTGGACTTGCTCGTCCTGCTCGTGCTCCTGGTCTTGCTCGTCCTGCTCGTGTTCCTGGTCCTGCTCGTGTTCCTGGACTTGCTGGCCCTGCTGGTGCTTACTCTACTGCTGCTGATCCTGGTCCTGCTGGTCCTGCTGCTGCTGATCCTGCTGGTGCTGCCGCCGCCGCTACTGCTGCTGATGATGATCCTGCTGCTGCTGCTGCTGATGATGATGATGATGCTGATTATGATCTTGCTAGTGAGGATGATGATGTTGTTGATGATGATGAGGATGATGATGATGATGATGATCCTGCTGGTGCTGCTGCTGCTGGTGGTGTGGAGGAGCAGCCCCTACTACCTGGGAGCCCCTCTGATGAGGGCCCATCTGGTCCTGCCAAAGGGAGGAAGAGGCGTATGCGACAACGGGAGAGGAGGCAATACTATATTGAGGAGGTGCACGAGGATGAGGTGCTGGAGTGGCTGAGAGAGAACGACTATCTGTGGCGGAAGGGACACCGGCTGTACAGGGACACCAAGCGGAAGCAGGCTGCTTGGAGAGAGAGGGCAGAGAGTATGGGTTACACTTCGGAGGTGCTCCTCGGCTGGTGGAAGCACATGCACATCTGGTATGGGAAGCTGTACCTGAAGAAATCTGGCCAGGCCACGGTTAAGCTGACAGACAGAGAGACCTACGTCATGGCCAGGTGCAGCTTACTGGAGGGTGAGGTCCGCCACCGAGGTGCACCAGCAGCCCCTCTCATGACCCTCTCTCTCCGGCAGCCAGATGAGAGCCAGACCTCTTCCGCCGAGAGTAAGTCCCTGTCTCCAGGCAGGTTTCTGTGGAGCGTGCCATGGCGGAGAACCCGCAGACAGGTATGGTAAGCGTGGTTGAGTGCGTGGAGGACTCCCTGGTGCGGTGGGAGAAAGGAGACATCGAGTCCACTACACTCCTAGCCACATCCACCCCCCCCAGATCCGCCTCCGCAGAAAGGCAGAGAGCCGGACAGCAGGAGGGGCAGAGCCACACTGTCCTGCTGGAGATCAGGACACCATCCACACCAGCATAGATGTCCTCTCTCAGCTGGTCCACACCGACTCCGACTCCTCCAACCGCAAGCCCTTCCTCATCTATGTCAACAAGACCCTCAAGAAAATGGCGGATCCACAGTACCAGCTGGTGAAGGACCGCATCACCGAGCTGCTTCACAACCTTCCAGACCCAGAGGAACCTGCTCCCACCCAGTCCAGGTCTGCTCCTCCACCCCAGGTGATGTCCCTCCCATTTCAAGGCTTCCCACAGGCCCTCACCTACCAGGGCTATGGCTACCAGGAGGTTCAGCAGCACAGGCAGCAGCCCTTCCCAGTCCAGGCACAGAGTCATCGAGCGACACCGTTGCCTCCGGTTCCACTGATGCCACTGATGCCACCCACGACAATGATGCCACCCACGACAGCGATGCCACCCACGACAGTCCTCACCCAGCTGCAGAGCAGACAGCCCCACTACACTGCTCCTTCCCCCACCCCACAGCCAAGCCCGGCCTCAGTACATCTGTCATCAGTACTGGGGCTGACACCCCATGGCATGGAGAAAGGACCTCTCAGCATCACAGGGCTGAGCCAGCTGTCCGACACCTTCCTCAACACACCGTCCCCTGTTGTCCTCTTGGGGACAGGCACTCCAGCACCACCCACCACCACAGCACCTGGACCCTTCACCCCTGAGACTGGGCACACCTCCAAGTGACCGATAAGAGTGCCAGAGACCGGGTAGCTGGCTACCAGTGGACTTTATTTGGACAGTTGACTTGGGTCATTTTTCTGTTACAGCTTATTGTTCAATAAAGTTTAACTTTGCTTCACACACTTGCCTCATTTATTTTATGAAATAAAGTCTTGGTGGAAACTTTTAGAAATGGTTTAAGCCTTTGCATGTTTTTGGGATAGGAAAGGATTGCAGTGGGGTGGGCAGGGATACCTTTGGAATGGGTAATAGCTGTGGGATAGATAAACCTCCAGTGCAAGCATAGTGGGACCGTATGGTCCACCCTCCCAGGTGCCACACCTATGGCCCTTTATTATCAATACTAATGTAATCATTGATCCACACATGTCAACATAAACACAACTCTTTATTAAACGCCCTGTTTATTGTAGGCCCACCCAACATACATGGCCCAATCTCATCCGTGTGATGAGACAGGCTGAAGGAAGCATCCATTAAGCATCTACCATCCTGTCTTGCCACTCCACTGCTCCAGCTGGGGATTTGCACCAGTGTCTCAGGAGGTTGCGCTGCTTCTTCCCTTCACGTGAGGCTCTGTTGTGGCCTTGCACATCCTGAGTGTCTATCAGGTTTTGCCGTTGCCTCCATTCCCCAGGCTCTATGTCCCCATTGCCTTGTTGGAGGTCCACGAGCCTGTTCTGCAAGACTGAATAGCGGGTGCGCATGAGATTGTGCAGGATGCAGCAAGCTTCCACGATCCTCCTCATGGTATCTGGGCGATGCTGCATGGTGGTGAGAAGTACCTGGAACCTGTTGGTCAGGATGCCAAAGGCGTTCTCCACCACCCGCCTTGCCCTGGACAGCCTGTAATTGAAGATCCTCTCTTCACGGGTGAGGAGTCTGGAGGTGTAGGGCTTAATGAGGTATGTTCTGAGGGAGAAGGCATCATCCCCCACAATGAAGTAGGGCACATCTTGCATGTCATTGGGCGGGGGGTCTGGATCTGGATCTGGTTGCCTTCCAGCCCCTCCTTGAGGTGACTGGCGTTGTATACCTGGGCATCTGAAGATGAGCCATAGCCTGAAGCATTGATGTACATGAACTTGTAATCAGCATCGACCATGGCGAAGAGGACGATGCTGAAGAAGCCCTTGTAGTTGAAATAAGTGGACCCCGACTTGGCTGGAGCTTTGCAGGCCACGTGCTTCCCATCTATGGCTCCAACGGTTTGGGGGAAGTTCCACCTCTGATACCACTGCTCTGCAACTTTCTTCCATCCTTCTTCAGTGGAGGGGCACTGGAGGAGCTCCTCCTTGTATTATTCAATGATGGCCTGCACCACTTCTCTGACCACAATGCTGATGGTGTTCTGTGGCACCCTCCAGCCATAGTGCATGCTTTTGTAGGTGGTCCCTGAGGCCAGGTGGCGCAGAGTGAGTGCCACCTTGAGCCCAGGTTCCAGGCTGGGCCGGAAGTTGGTGTTTGCCTTGGTCAACCTGGGTGTCAGCCGCTGCACAACTTTGTCAAACATGGCTGGAGGCATCCTCATGAAGTTCTGGAATGCACAAGTGTCTTCGTTCCTGAGCTCCACCATCAGCTTGTTGTACAGTCCGTACTCTGCTCTTCTCCCAATCCATTTTCGGACCCAGACGCTTCTTGGCCACCTCTTTTTCTTCCCGTAGTAGAGTTCACAGAGCCTGTAGATGGCTTCGCACTGTTGCAGAAGGATGGCGGCTGCCAAAAGGACTGTGTTACGATCCACGGTGGACATGACTGGATGCTGTGGAAGAGGAAGAGTCAGATGAAGGCTGCAGAGGTCTGCACAGGTGGGCTGCTGGTCTGAAAGTGTGGTGCAGATGAGTTGGTCGCCCTTTTTATAGGCAGTATAGGTGTCCCTTTGCATCCTCTAGGCATCCTCTCGGCATCCTCTAGACATCCTTAATATCCGAGATAGGTCCCCTCTGTGAACGTTTTTTTCCATTTTAAATGCTTTGTTTCTGTGCTGCATCCGTTCTGCATCTGTTCTGCATCCATTCCATGTCCGTTCTGCTTCCTCCCTGCATCTGAGCGGATGCGAGTTGCGCGTATGCACAGCGGATGCCTAGCGGATATAGCGGATGCGTAACGGATGCAGAACGGATATGTAGCGGATGCGTAGCGGATGCAGAACAGACGAACTGGATACATTTTCAGCGCAAAAGTTTTGGGCAACCCAAAAGTTTTGGAGCGGATGAAATGTCAATAAATGGATGCTGGACGGATAGAGAGGAAGCAAAACGGAAGCAGTGAGTACATCGTGTTTTCGAATGGATGGCAAACTTTTTTGTCCATTTTACATCCTCTTTGCATCCGTTGGTTCAGTGTGACATGGGCTTTAAGCTTAAAATGTTGCTTTACTTGTAATTATGATATATAAAGGAATGTAAGGTTATCTGGTATGGTCTAATTAAGAGATGTGTACAAAAGGTTAGATTAGCTATGGGAATTAAAGATAAGGGATTTACAGACAAGGAACAACAGCAATACTATCTTTAATTGGCAAAGAAAGTTGACTGTTTTAGGAATGGATGCAAAAATGTATCTCCAGACTCAGCAATGGCCATAAGTCAATCTACTTGTTCTATTGGTTTCATGTTTCATTGTTTGTCTGAGTTGGTAATTCCTTGTTTGGGGTATTTGTTTACGGCTTGTTTGGTGTCATCTTGCTTGTCTGGGTATTGATTGCTTGCTAGGAGGTGTTCTGATCTTCTTCCTTTTTTAGCTTTTTTATTGTCTCTTTTGAATGGTATGCAAATGTTATTTGTCTCAATGCACCTGTTGATGGCTAATTTGTTTGAGTGCCAAACTAATTTCTTAGCAATTTTGAATTTAGCTTGGTTTAGGATGCTCAGAGTTTCCCAGTTAAAACTATAGTTAAGTCTGTCCAGGTGTTGTGAAATTAAAGAGTTTTCATCATGTTTTTGAGTAGATAGAAGAATGCTAAACTAGTCTGATCAAGCTGTCTGTTCTCCTGTTCATTTTAAGACACTGGAATATTTTAATGGATCAATAAAAAGGATCATATCTTTCACAATGTGAGAGAAAGATGTAATGAAAGATAAATTTCATTGACATCATTGACATGATGAATGTAATGGGATAATCCCATTTAAATAGCAAGTTCCATCTTACAATGGGCATGTGAAATTTGAATTTAATACTGCCTCTGTTAATGGACAATACAAAAGAGATTAGAAAGACACTTATGTCAACTCAAAAAAATATTTCTATTTTCCTTTTAGAGTTGCCAACAGAAAAGGGGGGGGGGAGAAAGGGGTTTGAAAGAGCAGTGCAGCCGCTTGAAAATCGAAAGTGAATTTCATAAATAGTTTTCAAAGATAGTAACTAGGTGAGTGAAGTTTCTGCTGCACAAATTTTCTAACTGGAGAACATGATTGATGATTCTTGGCTACGGATGTGTCTCATTGGAGAATATGAATTATGATACACTAAGGGGGCTCAAGATTCATGATTTAATTGGGATAACTTTAAATTCATTTGTCAACAATTTGAAATCAAAGGACATTGTCTTAAAAATACAACATGTATGACTTTTTGTACCTCTACCTTGGGAACAGCCACATAGGGCCACATTTGGAATACTGCATTCAGTTTTTGTCATGATGTCAAAGATGTTGAGACTCTGGAAAGAGTGCAGAGAAGAGCAACTGAGATGATTAGGGGAACATTTGCTGGAATTGGGTATGTCTAGTTTGATGAAAAGAAGGACTAGGGGTGACATGATAGCAGTTTTCCAACATTTCAGGGGCTGCCATAAAGAAGAGAGTCAAACTATTCTCCAAAACATCTGAGGGCAGGATAAGAAGCAATGGGTGGAAACTAATCAAGGAGAGAAGCAATCTAGAACTAAGGGAAAATTTCCTGAGAGTTAGATCTATTAACTGGTGGAACAATTTGCCTCCAGAAGTTGTAAATGCTCTAACATTGGAAGTTTTTAAGAAGAGATTGGACAGTCATTTGTCTGAAATTTTATAGGATTTCCTGGCTAGGCAGAAGGTTGTATTAAAAGACCTCCAAGGTCCTTTCTATCTCTATTATTCTATTCTATTCTATTCTATTCTGTTCTGTTCTGTTCTGTTCTGTTCTGTTCTGTTCTGTTCTGTTCTATTCTATTCTATTCTATTCTATTCTATTCACATAACATTAAGATCTGCTGGAAATGGGAGATAATATAATAGAATGTTTGTGTTTGTACCTTTAGTACTATCTGAAACCAAGAATTTTCTGAATGAGTTACATTTTGGCTGGACTGAATAGATTAAAGACATGAGTTGGTAAAAGGCAGCATCAGATACATATGTAATTCATCTATGTCTTCACAACTGGACAGGTCACATCTTTGAAGGTGTGATTTGCTAACAGAATATGAGAATTTTCATCCCAGGAGTGAACATGTCTTCCAGTGCATCAGGTAGTTTATCATTTCATACTCCACTTAAGAAGCAGCACATTCATTTTCTGTTTCCTGCATTTATCTGGCACATCTCATGAGTCATGCTGTATGAAATCTGAAAAGCTGCAGTTTGTTAATGACCACAACTAAAAAAAAATGTAGTCTCGCTCCTTCCATTCTCTTCTACTCTTTTGAATGCATACAACTTTTCAAAGCTTGCTTAGCTAGCTTTTTCTCTCTCTTTTTCTTTAGCTCTCCACAATTACTGTTGCTTATTGAATTAGGTCAGGAACACAAGGTACACAAGATTTAACTGTTTTTAGTCCAGTTGATTTATGTGGCAGAGATTTAATTGTATGCTTAATTCTCCCATTGAAATCAATGGGGTTTTAAATGCTTAACTGGCTGGTTTGTGCTTTGGTTATTAAATAATGTATTTCCAGAATAAGATATTTCCTTTACTCTGACCACAGTTATATATGGATTTGAAACAGAGATGGTATTCAGCAGGTTCTGAGCAGTTCTGGAGAACCAGTAGAGGAAATTTTGAGCAGTTTGGAGAACAGACAAATACCATCTCTGGTTGGGCCCGCCTCCATCTATTCTCTGCCTCCCAAGTCCCAGCTGATTGGTTGGGTCTTCTTTTGTTGCCCTGCACAGGAGAACAGAGCTGGAAATCAGGTTAATGGGGTAGAGAGGGAATGGAGATTTTGCCATATCCTTCCCTTGCCACTCCCACCAAGCCATGACCACAGAACCGGCAGCAACAAAAATTGAATCCAACCACTGGTTTGAAAGTTTTCACAAAGCTCCTTACATTTACAGGAGGAAAGCATTTTCATTGTTAATTTCTCCATGAAGGAAGCCATAGATGAATTACAGGTAAGTGTTTTATGCAACCCGAAATAGCTCACAAGTGTGGTAAATATGTAAACATATAGTACCTGTCTTTTTTATTTTGTAGTCTCTCAGTCAGTTGCTTGAAAACCTTTGTTAATCACAATTCAATAAAAATAACTCAAAACAAATAAACTCTTAGATTAAGCTAGTCCAGATTAAGCTGAGGGTACTGGCCCAAAATCACTCAGCTGTATCTCATGCCTAAGGCTAGATTTGAACTGACAATCTTCTGTTTTCTAACCTGGTGCTTTAACCAGAAGCCCAAACTACTATATTATATCTTTTAGATCAGGGGTATCAAAATAAAGATACTTAAATCTGTCCCATAGAACCAACCTGGAAAAAATAAAGGACAGGCCCATGGTGGCTCTGCCAGCAAAAATGGAGCTTGGCTCTCCCAAGATCCATTTTTGCTGGCAGAGAGTTGCAGGAAGCCATCAAAGCCAAAAACAGAGCCCAGGAGGCCATTTTTGATGGCAGAGCACTCATGCCACTACAGGCACCCAGTGACATTGCTGGCCATGCCCACCCTGGCCCTGCTCACCCCAGTCCCCCAAGATCAAACACAACCCTGATATGGCCCTCAATGAAATCAAGTTTGACACCTCTGTTTTAGATCCCTTTTGAAAATAGGTTTCATGGTATGAATATTGGCTAAATCATTTTCTTTGGTTTCCTTCTCTCATCCTTTTTAATGGCTCTGGTTTGCTTTGTTCCTATTCATTTAAGACTTTTAGTAGTTTTTATTATATAAACATGTGCTTGCTATCTTGAATTACTTATAAAGTAATAAAGGTAGAATAGAAATCTAAGAAATAAATAGTTTTGAAGTCTGATTGTATGGCATTGTACGCTTATCTAAATCATGCAAGGAAACTGAACAGCTATTAGACATATAGCATCTGAAGCTTAAAATGTATTTTAATTACTGTTGGACTCATACAATTACATTTGTAAAACATCATTTCTGAGTTTTTACATCACTATCATTCTTCTTATAGAACTCATTGACTTAAAAATATTAAGGCTAGGTCACATCGCCCGACGGATGCAAAACGTATATAAAAGGACACGGCGGACGGCCAAAAATACGGGTGTGGCTTCATCCGTTCTTATCCGCTCTCAAAAGGGGCAAAAATTTGCATAAACAGAACGGAAAAGAACGGATGGGGGGAGGACGTATCACGGATGTAAAACGGAAGCTCAATGGAAGCCTAGCGGATGAAATCGGATGGAAGCGGATGAAGCAGATGCAGAGCGGATGCGTAGCAGATGACACGGATGCAGAACGGATGCGTAGCGTTAACTGCGCATGCGGGGAGGATGCATTGCGTCAGCCCCACAGATATAAAAGGAGACAGCTCGCATGAGGCCAGCATTCAGAGGAAAGACCTGCTGCCAGAGACATCTTCATCAGAGACCCTCGGGAAGAAGAGGAAGCCTGTGCCATCTTCTGCCAGCCCTGGCAAGAGGGATAGATCCACCATCCCACCCCCTGGTGTTGACTCTGCTGCTGGTGCTGCTTCTTCTGCTGCTGGAGCTGCTCCTGCTGCTGGTGCTGCTGGTGCTTCTTCTTCTGCTGGTGCTGCTGGTGCTTCTCCTGCTGCTGGAGCTGGTGCTGCTTCTCCTGCTGCTTCTCCTGCTGCTTCTCCTGCTGCTGCTGTGGTGGACCAGCCCCAAAGCCCTGAAATCCCTGATGATGAAGGCCCTGCTTCTGAAAGCCCTGCCAGAGGGAGGAAGAGGCAAGGCAAGGAGAAGGGAGAGAGGAAACAATACTCCATAGCAGAGGAGCATGAGGAGGAGGTGCTGGAGTGGCTGAGGGAGAACGAGTATATGAGGAAAGGCCACAGGGTGTATAGAGACACCAAGCGGAAGCAGGCAGCTTGGAGACAGAAGGCACAGAGCCTGGGCTACACTGCTGATGTCCTCCTTGGGTGGTGGAAGCATATGTACACCTGGTATGGGAAGCTGCACCTGAAGAAGTCTGGCCAGGCCGCGGTCAAGCACACTGACCGGAAGAGCTATGTCATGGCAAAGTGCAGCTTCCTGGAGGGTGAGGTCCACCACCAAGGAGCAGCCCCTCTGTCTATACCCTCACTCTCAGGCAGCCCACAGACAGCCAGTCGTCTTCTGGCCAGGAGACAGCAATCATGTCCGGGCAGGTGTCCACAGAGCGCCCCGCGACAGAGATTCTTCCCCCGACAGCTGCACAACCTATGCCGGAGGACGTGGAGGATTCTCTCACACACATGGAGCAAGAAGAAGCAGCGACCACCAGGGACCAACCCACACCCACCCTCAGCTCCACCACCACAGAAAGCAGGCAGAGAGGCAGACTGGAGGGACAGAACCACACTGACCTGCTGGAGATCAGGGACATGATCAAGACCAGCACAGATCTCCTCTCTCAGCTGTTACACTTCGAGATTCCATCATCAAACCTCAAGCACTTCCTCACCTACGTCAACCAGACCCTCATGGACATGCCCGAGCCCCAGTACCAGGTGATGAGGGAGAGAATCACAGCACTGCTGCACCACCCTCCAGGCCCAGCTGAACCTGCTTCCACCCACTCCAGGTCTGCTCCTCCAGCCCAGGCGATGTCATAGCCCTTCCAAGGCTTTCAACAGCCCCTCACCTACTAACGCTATAGATACCAGGAGTTCTAGCAGCACAGGCAGCCCTTCCCAGTCCAGGCACAGGTTACTCGCATGCCACAGGTGCCACCGATACCACCGATACCACCGATGCCCTCGACGCCACAGATGCCACTGATGCCACCGATGCCACCGATGTCACCGATGCCACAGACGCCACAGATGCCACCGACACCACATATGCCACCGATGCCACCAATGCCACAGATGCCACAGATGCCACCGACACCACAGATGTTTCCTCGCACGCAACAGATACCTCACCTCACCCAGCTGCACACCAGACATCCCCACTACACTCCTTCCTCCACCCCACAGCCCGGCCTCAGAACATCTTTCATCGGTCCTGTGCCTGACATCCCAGGCCCTGGATGAAGGGCCTCTCAACCTCACTGGGCTGAGCCAGCTTTCTGAGAGCTTCCTGAACACACCACCTCCTGTTGTCCTCTCGGGGCCAGACACCCCAATGGCGCCTCAGACCAGCACTCCAGCCACTGCCACCTCCACAGTCCCTGGACCCTTTAGACCTGAGACCATGGACATGCCTCAGAGTGACTGAGAACATTGCCAGAGACTGAGTTGTTACCTGTTGACATTATCTTTGCGTGGGACACTTTTCTTGGTTCCTTTTGCTTTTTCAATAAAGTCCTACACTTTACTTAACTGTTATTAATAAAGGTTATCTTTGCTCCACACACTTGAGTCCTTTCTTTTCCTTAATAAAGTGTTGGTGGAAACTTTTAGAAAATGGTTAAGCCTTTGCATGCTTGTGGGATGGGCAGGGATACCTGTGGGGTGGGTAATAGCTGTGGGATGGGCAGGGATACCAGTGGGATGGGTAATAGCTGTGGGATGGGCAGGGATACCAGTGGAATGGATAATAGCTGTGGGATGGGTTATAACTGTGGGATGGGCAGGGATACCTGTGGGATGGGTAATAGCTGTGGGATGGGCAGGGGTACATGTGAGATGGGTAATAGCTGTGGGATAGATAAGCCTCCAGTGCAAGCATAGTGGGACTGTATGGTCCACCCTCCCAGGTGCCACACCTATGGCCCTTTATTATCAATAACAAGGTAAGCATTGATCCACACATTTGAACATAAACAGAGCTGTTTATTAAATGCCCTGTTCATTGTAGGCCTACCCAACATACATTGCCAAATCTCATCAGTGTGATGAGACAGGCTGAAGGAAGAATCCATTAATCATCTATCATCCTGTCTTGCCACTCCACTGCTCCAGCTGGGGAGTTGCACCAGTGTTTCAGGAGGTTGCGCTGCTTTTTCCCTTCATGTGAGGCTCTGTTGGGGCCTTGCACATCCTCAGTGTCTATCAGGTTTCGCCCTTGCCTCCATTCACCAGGGTCCATGTCCCCATTGTCTTGTTGGAGGTCCACGAGCCTGTTCTGCAACACTGGGTAGCGGGTGCGCATGAGATTGTGCAGGATGCAGCAAGCTTCCACGATCCTCCTCACAGTCTCTGGGCAATGCTGCATGGTGGAGAGAAGTACTTGGAATCTGTTGGCCAGGATGCCAAAGGCGTTCTCCACCACCCGCCTTGCCCTGGACAGCCTGTAGTTGAAGATCCTCTCTTCACGGGTGAGGAGTCTAGAAGTGTAGGGCTTCATGAGGTAGGTTCTGAGGGAGAAGGCGTCATCCCCCATGATAAAGTCGGGCACATCTTGTGTGTCGTTGGGCAGGGGGTCTGGATCTGGGAAGCCCATGATGAGGTTGCGTTCCAGCCCCTCCTTGAGGTCACTGACATTGTATATCTGGGCATCTGAAACTGACCCGTTGCCTGAAGCATCGATGTACATGAATTTGTAGTCAGCATCGACCATGGCGAAGAGGATGATGCTGAAGAAGCCCTTGTAGTTGAAATAAGTGGACCCCGACTTGGCTGGAGCTTTGAGGCCACGTGTATGGCTCCAATTGTGTGGGGGAAGTTCCACCTCTGATACCACTGTTCTTCAACTTTCCTCCAGCCTTCTTCAGTGGTGGACCACTGGAAGAGCACCTCCACGTATTCTTTGATGATGGCCTGCATCACTTCTCTGACCACAATGCTGATGGTGTTGTGTGGCACCCTCCAGGCATACTGCATGTTTGTGTATGTGGTTCCGGAGGCCAGGTGGCACAGAATCAGGGCCACCTTCAGCCCAGGGTTCAGGCTGGGATGGAAGTTGGTGCTCTGCTTGGTCAACCTTGGTCTCAGACGCTCCACAACTTGGTCAAACATGGCTGGTGGCATCCTCATGAAGTTCTGGAATGCACGAATGTCTTCATTCCTCAGCTCCACCATCAGCTTATCTTAGAGTCCAAACTCCGCTCTTCTCCCGATCCATCCTTGGACCCAGACACTCCTTGGCCTCCTGCTTTTCTTCCTGTAAAAAAGATGAAAGAGCCTGAAGTGGGCTTGGTTCTGGTGTTGAATGATCACGGCTACCAAAAGGAGTGTGTGATGATCCATGGTGGAGATCAATGGATGATGTTGAAGAGCAAGAGCAAGGCTGAAGAGGTCTGCACACCAGGGTTGCTGGACTGAAAGTGAGATCAAGGTGATTTCCTCCCCCTTTTTATAGGAAATATCGGTTTTCCACTAAGTGTCCTTCCACATACTCTCGGCATACTGCAGACATCCTAAATATCCGAGATACATCCCCTATACGAAAGTTTTTTCCATTTTAATGCTTTATATCTGAGCTGCATCCGTTTTCATACTTTCTACGCCCGTGCTACATACACTGTGTGTCCGTTCCATGTCCGTTTCACTTCCTCCCTGTGTCCATTTTCTGCTGGAGCGGATTTGAGTTGCGCGGATGTGCAGCGGATGCCTCGCGGATATAGCGGATGCGTAACAGATGACAACGGACATATAACGGATGTTCCCCATATGCGTAGTGGATGTAGAATGGACGCATTGAATACTTCATCTGCTCAAAAAGTTTTGTGCAGCTCAAAACTTTTTGAGCGGATGAAATCACAGTAGACGGATGCTGGACAGATAGGGAGTATGAAAAACGTATGCAGTGAGTACACAACGGATGCATCACGTTTTCCAACGGATGGCAAGCTTTTTTGTCCATTTTACATCCTCTTTGCATCCATTGGTGCAGTGTGACATGGGCTTTAGACATGTTATTTTAAAGCACAGTTGCTTTTCTGTGCTTAGAATCATCTTGAAATAAATATTAAAGGCTTCTTGGATACAAGGTGTCATTGTACAAGCAAACTCAGTGCACATTTGGCCAGTGTAAAAAATCAAAAGTAAGTCACACAACCCACAGCTCCACATCCAACCCTACTTCATCTAACCCACCTTCAGTCAAAACAAGGTACACACTCCCCTAACTACCTCAATTTCAACTACAACTGGTCTTCAATGCAAGCTACTCAACGCAAGAAGCCTTGTAAATAAAATACCTGAATTTCTCCTCTTACTAAATATGGCTAAATTCGACATCATATTTGTCTATAAAACATGGTTCAATGCATCTCTACCTGTCTCCATTACCACAGGAAGAGACTATCATGTTCACTGAATTGTGAAATTCGTAGAGGAGGTGGTGTTGCTATCTTCTACAAAAAATTCCTTACATCTAAAAAACATCCAAGTTACCCAAGAGCTTGCTCTTCCTGAGGCTTTCCTTAAAATCCATGGACTTTCCTTAAATATCACATTTCGATTCTTACTATGTGACAGAGCTCCTGATTATGACATCAAACATGTAAACAAGTTAAATTCACTATTAACATGGGCAACATCCTGCCCACACACTTTTTTATCTTTCTTGGTGACTTCAATCTATCTCACTTTAACTAGATCCTAAATGAATGTAAAACTGAAACCCATATATGCAACCTTCTACAATGCTGTAACAAACCTGGGACTGGAACTACTAGTAACCAAAAATACTAGACTTAACAACTGCCTTGATCTCATCTTCTGCAACACTTTGAATTCAATTTATAGAATACAAATTAAAGAACCCTTTTCCAACAGTGACCATAGAATGATTGACTTTTATCTCAACATCTGTCCACACAAAAACCAACACAATGATGTGATCCCCAATAATAAGTTCAAAAAAGGCAACTATGAACTTATAGACAACGATCTCTCATCCCTTGATTGGCAATTTCTATTCACTGAATGCAATACTGTTGAAGACCATTACAACATATTTTTACTTGAAGTCAAAAGAGTCATCAAACTATATGTACCAAGAACAACTCCAAAAACCAAAAAAAAAAAAATTATACATAACAATAAGGAAGCTTCAATCCAAAAAGATATCACTTTGGTGGAAAAACAAATCTGGTCCTGTTGCCAACTTCAAAAGCTGATACAAAAATTTATGACCTACAAGGTCCCTTATAAAGTGATAAAGACTGAATGCACCAATTATCACGTAAAACAAGAGGAAAACCTTCCACGCACCAATTCCACCCATGCTTTCTACAATTTTGTAAACAACAAACTAAAAGACTCAAGGTCCATCCCACTCCTGAAAGGACCTAATGGTAAAGACTGCAATGACGACACTATTAAACCCAACCTCTTTAACACATTTTTTGGCTCAGTATTTGTATACAACAGTGGATCATGCCCAGTATTTCCTAGTTGAACCACAAACAACTACAGTGATCTAATACATGTTGATTTTTACAGTAGACAATGTTGAAAAAGCACTATGCAATCGAAAACGATCTCTTTCTATTGGACCAGACTGAATATGTGCCTACTTCTTAAAAAAGTTATCCACCTGCCATAGTTGAACCTCTAAGCATAATCTTCAAAAAAAATTTCAGGACCAGCTCCTTGCCAAAACTATGGTCACAAGCCATGGCCATCCCCTTCTTCAAAAAGGGACCAATCTCTTTGTGCTGTGTCACCTATAAATTCATGGAATCAGTTATTAACCAATCCATTATCCTCCACTTAGAAACAAACAACCTACTCTCTAATAAACAATTTGGTTTAAAAAAAGAAAACTATCCTGCAATCTGCAACTCTTACACTGTAAAAACATATGGAGTACACAACTTGATCAGGGCAAAACAATAGATGCAATCTACATAGACTTCTGTAAAACCTTTGATTCAGTGGTAAACAACAAAATACTCCTAAAACTAAAATCTAATGGTATCTCTGGACACCTGCATAACTGGACAGAAGCATTCCTGTCAAACAGACAACAAATGGTAAACATTCGGAGCGTCCTATCAAATTCTGTACCTGTCAACAGTGATGGGTGTTCCAGGATGGGTGTTCCAAGGCAGTGTTCCAGGACCAACTCTCTTCATACTCTACATAAATGACCTCTGTGATCATATTAAGAGCAACTGCATTCTCTTCATTGATGATGTAAAGCTACTCAACACCACAGACAATACTGCTACCCTTCAAAAAGACCTCGTCTATGTATCAGAATGATTAAACAATGGCAACTTCAAATCTCAACAAATAAATGCTCTGTCTTACATATTGGGCAAAAAAATCAGAAAATAAAATACAAACTGAATAGTCAAAATCTTGTTGATGATCCAAACTCTGTCAAGGATCTTGGAGTACTCAGCTCTAATGGTCTAAGTACTGGAGCCCACTGTAACTACATAGCCAAAAAGGCATTAAGAGTTGTTAACCTAATATTACGTAGCTTTTTCTCTGGTAATATTACACTACTAACTGGAGCATACAAAACATTTGCTAGATCAATACTCAAATACAGCTCATCAGTCTAGAACCCACATTACGTATCTTATATTAACACAGTTGAGAAACTCCAGAAATATTTCACAAGAAGAGTTCTCCACTCCTCTACTCGTTGCAGAATACCTTATGCCACCAGACTTGAAATTCTAGACCTAGAAAACCTAGAACTATGCCGCCTTCGGTCCAATCTAAGTATAGTATATAAAATCATATATTGCAATGTCCTACCTGTCAATGAATACTTCAGCTTCAACCATAAGAACACAAGAACACACAATAGATACAAACTCAAGGTTAATCGCACCAAGCTTGATTGCAGGAAGTACGAGATCAGCAACAGAGTGGTCAATGTCTGGAATACTCTACTTTATCCTTAGACTGTCTACTCACCCCCTTCCGAAGGGGGCCATGCATAAGCACACCAACGTGCCTACCTTCCCTGTCCTATTGTTTGTTTTATTTTTCTTCTGTGTATCCATGTATTCATAACTATATTTTTACTTATATCTATTATCTTGTAAGCAATTGACAAACCAAATAAAATAAAAATAAAATAAATGTGTCACTCAATGCTCTACTTCTTGCTTGATCTACATCATACCTCCACTACAAACAATTTCAAATGGATACAGCACAGCAACATGGGAAATGTGTGAACCTATGCAAAGAATATAAGGTTTATGACAATGGTTGCATCCTGCCCCACAAATGCTAGGAAAAGTAGGTACACCCTCCCTTAATGAAAATTGGAGAAAAAGATAAAATCAGATGAAAATCTTGGAGGTATCACTCTTCTCATTTTTTAAAAGTTCATGTCATACCAGGAAGTAAGGAAATGAGATGTATCAGTTTCCAAATCATGCTAGACTTTAATTCTGCCACTTCTTGGGGAATGAACACATTCCTTAATGTCCATTGTGTTCTCTTACCACCTATCCATTCAAAAGAATCAACATGTTCTTCCCAAAGATGCTTTTTCAAAGGCAACTGGAGTTTGTTTTTCCTTGAAGATGTTTTGCTTCTCATCCAATAAGCTTTTTCAGTTCTGAAGTGTCTTGAATGAGAAGTGTAATGTCTTCAAGGAAAAACAGTTGCCTTTTTCAAAAAGTGCCTTTGGGACACCATGACCTGGAAGACTTAGAATGACCATAGATGAATGTATCCTCATTAACACTAACTGATCAGCAATATCATTAAATACGGTCATTATTTCTGTTCTAGGCCTCTTGCTAGTCTTAGAGCACATGAATGCAAAATGACATTACTTTCCAAATGTACTGCTGTTGGCATGTTGGCATGTACAGCAGTTTGTGAATGATTCTCTCAATCAGCATTGTTGGAGGAGCACAAGATGAAGATGACCCATTTCTGACCCATTTTCATTTGAAGAAATAAGACATACAAAGAGGAATATTTTTTTGTACTGCTTCCAATAAAAATATTAGGATTATTTTTGGAGGCAAGGAGATCCACAGTGTAAACAGGATTAAAAGCAACAGAAGAATAACAGCTTTGTAGACTACTGAAGCAGAAAACCAGTAGTTCTGAGGAAGGGAAAAGGATGAAAAGATTGCTAGAACCCAATGAAACGACAAAAGTTTTGGATTAATTGATATATTAAGGATCTTATTGTCCTGTTAAGGATTCAAGAAATTCAGTCTTACCTTCTTTTGAAATGAACCACTTATTCCTACCTTACTACATAACTCAACCCTAGAATTTTCTAACTCTCCTATTAATCAGTTCAGAGTTTCATGCCTGTTGAAGATGCTGAAATGAACCAACTCGGCAAGTATTTCGCACTGAATTTAGGTAAACCTCTTGTTAGAGGAGCAGATTATTGTGAATCTTTTATGTTCTTTTTCTAGCCCTCAATACACCTCTTGTCTTAATTTGTAGTAAAGTGCTTCAAACTGACATATCACAACAGATGTTGAAAAAAATGGAGAGGGAGGGCTTTCATCAGATAGGATGAAAGGATGATGAGGATGAAAGAAAGAATTAACTTCTTTCTCTCCATCTTCAATAAGTTGATTTTTTTCCCCTAGAATTTGAGAAGAATTGAAGTTTAGACTCAAATTAGAACAATATCCTTGTTGTATTAATGAAATTGTCTCTCCTCAGTTGTTTAAATCTATTTTGAATAAAAAATGATTTTAAAAGTTTAAGTTGACCCCAGCTCTGATCCAAGCTCTCTCAAGGGATTCATTTCTCTTTTTAAAATCCTTTGTCTGTTTGAAGCCATTATTATCATCATGAAGCGAAATTCAATCAAGTCAATAATATGCATTGTGTGGAATGACTTAGATTTACTTTACAAGTTATTGGTTAATGGGATTCCACTGCTTCCCTTCTTTATTTTACATTCTTTTAGAAACTTTTTTTTGATTTTTAGTTTTATTCAGCTTCTTGTCAACTGAACAGGTTATTTTTTAAAATTATTTTTGTTCAGCTAAGGATTTCAGAATCAAAGAATCCATTTTTTTAGCTTCTGAAAGTCTGCATCAAGAGATTGGTTTAAAATCATCTTAAGCCCATGTCACACAGCACCAACAGATGGAAAGAGGATGTAAAATGGAGAGAAACACTTGCCATCCATTGGTTAACGCGATGCATCCATTCTGTACTCACTGTATCCGTTTTTCATACTCTCTATCCGTCCAGCATCCGTCTAGTGTAATTTAATCCGCTCAAAAAGTTTTGAGCTGCACAAAACTTTTTGAGCGGATAAAGTATCCAACGCATCCGTTATACATCCACTATGCATACGGGGAACATCCGTTAGACGTCCGTCGTCATCTGTTACGCGTCTTCTATATCTGCTAGGCATCCGCTGTGCATCCGCGCAACTCACATCCACTACAGCGGAAAACAGACACAGGGAGGAAGCGAAACGGACACAGAATGGACACGCAGCATTCGTAGCATGGACATAGAAAGGATGAAAGCGGATGCAGCTTGCATAGAAAGCATTAAAAGGGAAAAAAAGGTTCGTATAGGGGACGTATCTCGGATATTTAGGATGTCTGCAGGATGCCTGGAGGATGCAAAAGGACACCTAGCAGAAAACCTATATTTCTTATAAAAAGGGGGAGAAATCACCTGGATCTCACTTTCAGTTCAGCAGTCCTGCTGTGCAGACCTCTTCAGCCTTCATCTGGCTTTTGCTCTTCCACAGCATCCAGTCATGTCCACCATGGATCGTTGCACACTCCTTTTGGTAGCCGCCATCATTCTACAACAGTGTGAAGCCCTCTACAGGCTCTTTCACCTGTTCTATGGGAAGAAAAGGAGGCATCAAAAAAGTGTCTGGCTCCGAAGATGGATCGCAAGAAGAGCCGAGTATGGACTGTATAACAAGCTGATGGTGGAGCTGAGGAACGAAGACACTTGTGCATTCCAGAAATTCATGAGGATGCCACCAGCCATGCTTGACGAAGTTGTGGAGTGTCTGAGACCCAGGTTGACCAAGGCAAACACCAACTTCTGACCCAACCTGGACCCTGAGCTGAAGATGGCACTGACTCTGTACCACCTGGCCTCTGGGACCACGTACAGGATCATACAGTATGCCTGGAGGGTGCCACACAACACCATCAGCATTGTGGTCAGAGAAGTGGTGCAGGCCATCATTGAAGAATACATGGAGGAGCTCCTCCAGTGCCCCTCCACTGAAGAAGGATGGAAGAAAGTTTGAGAGCAGTGGTATCAGAAGTGGAACTTCCCCCACACCGTTGGAGCCATAGATGGGAAGCACGTGGCCTGCAAAGCTCCAGCCAACTCAGGGTCCACTTATGACAACTACAAGGGCTTCTTCAGCATCATCCTCTTCACCACGGTCGATGCTGACTACAAGTTCATGTACATCGATGCTTCAGGCAACGGGTCATCTTCAGATGCCCAGGTATACAACGCCAGTCACCTCAAGGAGGGGCTGGAAGGCAACCTCATCATGGGCTTCCCAGAACCAGACCCCTTGCCAATGACACACAAGATGTGCCCTACTTCATTGTGGGGGATGACGCCTTCTCCCTCAGAACCTACCTCATGAAGCCCTACACTTCCAGATGCCTCACCCGTGAAGAGAGGATCTTCAACTACAGGCTGTCCAGGGCAAGGCGGGGGGTGGAGTACGCCTTTGGCATCCTGGCCAACAGGTTCCAGGTACTTCTCTCCACCATGCAGCATCGCCCAGAGATGGTGAGGAACATCATGGAAGCTTGCTGCATCCTACACAATCTCATGCGCATCCGCTACCCAGTGTTGCAGAACAGGCTCGTGGACCTCCAACAAGGCAATGGGGACATGGACCCTGGTGAATGGAGGCAAGGGTGAAACCTGATAGATACTGTCGATGTGCAAGGCCTCAACAGAGCTTCACATGAAGGGAAGAAGCAGCGCAACCTCCTGAAACACTGGTGCAACTCCCCAGCTGAAGCAGTGGAGTGGCAAGACAGGATGGTAGATGCTTAATGGATGCTTCCTTCAGCCTGTCTCATCACACTGATGAGATTGTGCCATGTATGTTGAGTGGCCCTACAATGACCAGGGCATTTACTAAAGAGTTGTGTTTATGTTGAAATGTGTTGATCAATGATTAAATTGTTATTGATAATAAAGGGCCATAGGTGTGGCACCTGGAACGGTGGACCATACAGTCCCACTATGCTTGCACTTATCTATCCCACATCTATTACCCATCTCACATGTACCCCTGCCCATCCCACAGCTATTACCCATCCCACAGGTATCCCTGCCCATCCCACAGCTATAACCCATCCCACAGCTATTACCCATCCCAAAGGTATCCCTGCCCATCCCACTGCTATCCTTACCCATCCCACAGCTATTATCCATCCCATAGGTATCCCTGCCCATCTCACTGCTATCCTTACCCATCCCACAAGCATGCAAAGGCTTAAACCATTTCTAAAAGTTTCCACCAAGAAACTTTTTATTAACTAAAAGAACTGAACCAAGTGTGTGAAGCAAAGATAAACTTTATTAATAACAAACTGTAAAAGCAAAATGACCCAAGTAAAGTGTCCCAAGCAAAGATAAAGTCAACAGGTAGCAACCCAGTCTCTGGCACTCCTCTCAGTCACTCTGAGGTGTGCCCATAGTCTCAGGGGTGAAGGGTCCAGGTGCTGTGGAGGTGGCTGCTGCTGGAGTGCTGGTCTGAGGCGCCATTGGGGTGCCTGGCCCCGAGAGGACAACAGGGGATGGTGAGTGGAGGAAACTCTCAGACAGCTGGCTCAGTTCCGTGATGTTGTGAGGCCCTTCCTCCATGACATGGGGTGTCAGTCCCAAGACCGATGACAGATGATCTGAGGCTGGGCTTGGCTGTGGGGTGGAGGAAGGAGGAGTGTAGTGGGGCTGTCTGGTCTCCAGCTACCGATGTGAGGCATGGGTGGCATCTGTGGCATGGGTGGCATCTGTGGCGTCGGTGGCATCTGTGGCGTCAGTGGCATTGGTGGCATTGGTGGCATACGATGTACCTGTGCCTGGACTGGGAAGGGCTGCCTGTGCTGCTGGAACTCCTAGTAGCCATAGCCTTGGTAGATGGGGGCCTGTGGATAGCCTTGGAAGGGCTGTGACATCACCTGGGGTGGAGAGCAGACCTGGACTGGGTCAGAGCAGGTTCAGTTGGGTCAGGAGGGTTGTGCAGAAGACCTGTGTTCCTCTCCTTTATCACCTGGTACTGTGATTCGGACATGTCCATGAGGGTCTGGTTGACGTAGGTGAGGAAGGGCTTTTGGTTTGAGGATGGTATGTCGGTGTGTACCAGCTGAGAGAGGAGATCTACGTTGCTTTTGATCATGTCCCTGATCTCCAGCAGGAGAGTGTGGCTCTGCCCCTCTGGTCTGGCTCTCTGCCTGCTTTCTGTGGAGGTGGAGCTGGGGGTGGGGGTGCGTTGATCTCTGGTGTCAGCGCCCTCTCCTTGCTCCCACTGCATCAGGGGGTCCTCCACGCGCTCTGCCACAGGGAGTGCAGCTGTTGGGGGGGTCTCCATCATGGGGCGCTCCACAGATACCTGCCTGGACACAGGAGCTGACTCTTGGCCAGAAGAGGACTGGCTCTCTGTGGTCTGCCTGAGAGAGAGGGTAGACAGAGGGGCTGCTCCTTGGTGGCGGACTTCACCCTCCAAGAAGCTGCACTTGGCCATCACGTAGGTCTCCCGGTTGGTGACCTTGATCGCGGCCTGGCCAGACTTCTTCAGATGCAGCTTTCCATACCAGGTGTGCATGTGCTTCCACCACCCGAGGAGGACCTCCGAAGTGTAGCCCAGACTCTCCGCCTTCTCCCTCCAAGCCGTCTGCTTCCGCTTGTTGTCTCTTAAGAGCCTGTGTCCCTTCCGCCAGAGGTACTCGTTCTCCCTCAGTCATTCGAGCACCTCAACCTCCTCCTCTTCGATGGAGTACTGCCTCCTCTCCATATCATGCAATTGCCTCTTCCTCCCTCTGGCAGGGCCTTCTGGGCCCTCATCAGAAAGGCTTCGAGGTTCTAGGGGCTGTTCCACCACACCACCACCAGCAGCAGCAGCAACAGTAGCAGCAGCAAAAGCAGCACCAGCAGCACCAGCAGCACCAGCAGCACCAGCAGCACCAGCAGTACCAGGAGCAGCACCAGCAGAGTAAGCACCAGCAGAAGCACCAGCACCTGGAGCAGCACCAGTAGAGTAAGCACCAGTAGAGTAAGCACCAGCAGAAGCACCAGCACCAGAAGCAGCACCAACAGAGTAAGCACCAGCAGAAGCTCCAGCACCAGGAGCAGCCCCAGCAGAAGCCCCAGCACCAGCAGAGTCAGCCTGAGCAGTAGAAGCCCCAGCAGAAGCAGAATCAGCACCAGGGGGTGGGATGGTGGCCCTGTCCTTCTTGCCAGGGCTGGCAGGAGTAGGCACAGACTTCCTCTTCTTCCCCATGGTTGTTGGCTGGAGATGTGTCTGGCAGCAGGTCTTTCCTCTGAATGGTGATCTGCTTGAGAGCTGCATCCTTTTATATCTGTGAGGCTGACACAATGCATCCTCCCCGCATGCGCAAGAATGCTTTGCATCCACTAGGCATCCGCTAGGCTTCCATGATGCATCTGCTGTATCCGCTCGGCATCCGCTCTTCATCCGCTCCTTCTGCTGTGTGTCCATTTCTCTGTGCTCCCCCGGAAGCCCTGCAGATGTGCCATCCGCTTCCATCCGCTTCCATCCACTTCCATCCGCTTCCATCCGCTAGGCTTCCATGGAGCATCCAATTTTGCATCCTGGCTACGTCCTCTCCCCGTCTGTTCCTTTCCGTTGTTGTCCACTCTGTTTATGCAAATTTGGGGCACTTTTGAGAGCGGATAACAACGGATGGAACATTTTCTCGTCCTCTGTGTCCTTTTTACATACTTTTTGCATCTGTCGGCCTATGTGACAGGCCCTTTAGTTTTAATGTTACAAAATTAGGCTGATGTGCTAAGATCTGGGAGGCAGCCAACAGAAAACAAGATTCCTCCAAAGTCAGATTAATTTCATTCTGTCTGAACTTCTATTAATAATCTGGCATTCAGAACTATATGAGGTAAATAAGTTATTGTGTTCATATAGTATGCTTCACTTAGATACTAAATTTATTCATTGTATAGCTTTATACCACATACTGAATCATACAGTACATTAAAAAATGAGTCTGGATTTGTATACCAAATCACAAAAAACAAACAAACAGTATGAGCAAGTGAGATTAGTGTTTACTCTTTCCCAAGAACCAGGAAGGTTAAGATAAGTGAGCCAATGTCTTTAGAAGCATATTTTCTTTGAAAACAGTGAGAGTTCTACCTCTGCCAATGTTTGTTTTCCATCCATCATCTTCCTCTATCCTAATTAACATCTATGAATTTTGTGCCAAATTAGAAGACAAAAAAAAACCTAAATGCATTTCATTCATCTTAATTCTCTATAATTTATACATATTCTTCTGATACATTGCAAATATTTTCCAAAGGAAATGATTTTGACTTGTGCCATTTTCATGTAAATTGCTAAAAAGGTAAAAGCAAGAGAATAAAGAGAAGGAAATATAGTTCCCAAATGTAAAGATTCTTCTTTCATTAAAAAAGAAACCCTGCCCATATTCTTTTGAAATATTACCTTGGGGTTTGTTTGTGATTTTTATCTTTATTATGTTAAATGAATTTTTATAAACCCCCCATCCATGAAATAACAGCAACCACAACAAAAAAGCTTTCATAAGAAATAGAGGAAAGAAGGGAGGGAGGGAGGGAGGAAGATTGGAAGGAAGGCAGGCAGGCAGGCAGGCAGGCATCTGGAATTTGGCAAGCATATTCCTTCAGAATAGTCAAATTTTATTTCAGATTTCAACCAAATGTGATTTCCTCTTTAAAGATACCTGACATAAATCTTACTAAAGAAAACAAACAAATGGATTGTCAAATGAATCAACCCAAAATGTTCACTCAGTGCATAAAGGACCAGGTTCAAATGATCCTACTTCAAACCTATGTGAAAATCTAGCTCTGTAGAAAAGGCTCTAATGTTTCGAAAGGTGGAAGAAAAAGAGGAAGAGGATGACTAGCAGCAGAGTGGGTGGACTCAGTTAGTGTGGCCATGGTTGAACTATTGGAGGAATTGACCAGGTGGACAGATGAACAGATGGACAGATCATCAGAGAGAAATCTGTCTATGTATCCCTAAGGGTCTATAGTGACTTGGCAGCACATAATGAATGAATTAAAACTAATCTAAGGGACTAATAATGATTGTAATTCAAGCATCCTATATGAATCAATTGATATAATTCTGTTGTAATTCCTAATCACTCCAAGATGAATGAATATTTTCTAATTATTGGGTTCAAACATAATTTTGTGCTCTTTGCATGCATATGTAGTTCTTAATGAAAATCATGCTCTCAACATAAGGTTTTAAATCATAATTATTAAATTCAAATTAAATGCAAAATATATGAAAGGAAAATGTATTTCAATTTTGTTGTTAAAGGTTAATATAAATATAATATGCACAATTTCAAAATATAACACCCTAGCCGTACAATTTTCACAAGGTTGGAAAACATTTGGCCCTGTAGGCCAAAGATCACTATAGAGCCAAAAGGTTGGAAAACTTTTGGAAAAAATTTGACACTATCATTTATTTATCTGACTATCTGTCTATTTAATTTTTTTAAAAATGGTTCTAACATAATCATTAGGATTGATCTCAAGAACTGAATACTTCATAATTCACAGACTATCACTTCCTCACTAAAGAAAGTTAACTCTATGGAAAATGGTCTTGTTTGATGTGATATTTATGGTGCCTGAATGTAGCCATTTTTTTTTGTTAGAGAGTGTTTTAATGATACATCCTAATAGGAGGAATCCATCATCCTTATTAAAAGAATCTGCCTGAAAATAAATGAAACCAATTAGTAGTAAAAGGCTTGCTCATAAGTAATGTCAAACAAGAACATATGAACCATAGTCTTAAGGCAACTAAAAGAAAATACGTAATTCTACCAAGTTAGGGCAAGATCAGTAAGTCTACAAAGTTTTATAGGGGAAGTATACTAATCCTGGAAAAGTAATATCTTAGAAGAAAGGCAGTAAGCAATAACTAGTTCACCATTAATTTATATTTGAAAGACAATAACTACTGTAGGTATTTTTTCTGATAAAATAGTGATCCTCCCCTTTTAAAGAGGACATATGTTGGATAAGATCACCAATAAGCTTTTGGGTAGACCTCTTCCAGAGATACATCCTGTATAGTGGAGTCCTATTCATGACAGAGTTTAGGAGAACATGGGCTTGGATACAATCATTCTGTGATAATTGTGATATATCTTGTTTCTGGGAGTTTATCTGGTGTCCTTATAATAACATTTTAAAGTGCTATCTGACTATGGTTTTAATTGCCTTTGATTCTGATCATTGATTGGGGTGTTTTGACTTTGTTTTGGTTTTATGGTAATCTGGTGATAGCAATTTTATTTTTCTGTTTGTGTTATATGAATATGTTGTGGTGTATCATATTGCACATTGTATTTTTGTCCCTTTGGGATTTATTAGAATTATTTCAGAGTGCTCTAATCAAACCAGAATTTGGGGAGCAATAATATTTGTAACAAAGAAATCACAAAAAATAATAATAACCCACCTGGGTGTTTTCATGCACCATTGTTAAGAGTTAGGAGAAGCATTGAATTGCTTTAAAAATCTATAACTAGACTTTAACCAAAAGACTGAACTGATTTTATTTACTGCATTTATATGATATCTTTCTGCAATTTCTTTTGAGGTGCTTTACTGCCTGGCTTTCTCACTTAGGCTTGGCAGTAAATAACAGGCTTCCAGGAGTTCATGGTTTTGCTCAACTGTTCAGCTTGACTTCCCTGAAAACTCTCAGACTAGATTAGACTCTCTATTGCAGAAAGAATGATGTCAGACAAAAAATGGGTTTCTTGCTGCCAGTGTGGAGATGCCAAAACTTAAAATTATGGGTATTTAAACTTGAATTGTTTTCTTCCATCCTAATTAACATAGAGGGTGTGTGTCATTTGAAAATCCTGAAATCAAACAATTGTTTATTTACATAATAATCCAAGAGGTCTATCTACTATCTGGAAGTGGCAATTACTGCACTGGCTAGCAATTCACCTTCAAATCCAATTGGAAGTATTGGCTAACATCTGTAAAGTTCCACATAGCTTAACACCTATATACTAATTCTATTCTATGTTTTCTACCAATAGAAACATCTCTCCTATCTAGTTTTGGGTCAAACTATGCAATCAGTTTGGAGCAGTGGTTAAGACATCAGGCAAGAAATTGGGAGATAATGGATTCTAAACTGTAAAGATGTAAAGCCACTTTGGTGTCCTTGGGATAGTCATTCTCTCTCAGTATTATGAAGCAGGGAATGGCAAACCACATCTTGCTGAGAAAACTGCAGGGATCTGTCTAGAGAGTCACCAGGAATCAACATGAGTAGAAAGCAAAACAATTAACTTACCAAATTGGCAGATGATACTAAGCTGACAGGAATAGCTCACACCCAAGAAGATAGGCTCAAGATCCAGATGGATCTTGACAGACTAGAACACTGGGCCATATCTAATAAAATGAAATTCAATAAAGAGAAAAGGAAAGTCCTACACTTAGGCAATAAAAACCAAAAGTACATATGTAGGCTGGGTGAAACCAGGCTCAATAGCAGTAACTGTGAGAGGGATCTTGGAGTCTTAGTGCTAAATTTGAGCCAACAGTGTGCAGCAGCAGCCAAAAAAGCTCATGCAATCCTAAGTTGCATTAACAGAGGGATACAATCAAGATCAAATGAGGTACTAATACCACTCTATAAAGCCTTGGTAAGACCACACCTAGAGTACTGCATCCAGTTTTGGTCACCACATGATAAAAAAGATGTTGAGACTCTAGAAAAAGTGCAGAGAAGAGCAACCAGGATGATTAGGGGACTGGAGGCTAAAACATACAATAAATGGTTGCAGGAACTGGACTTGGCTAGTCTAGTAAAGAGAAGGACCAGGGGAGACGTGATAGTGGTCTTCCAATATTTGAGGGGCTGCCACAGGGAGGAAGGGGTCAAGCTATTTTCTAAAGCACCTGTAGGCCAGACAAGAAATAATGGATGGAAAGTGAACAAGGAGAGATTTAGAAACTTTCTGACAGTGAGAACAGTCAACCAATGGAACAGCTTGCCCTCGGAAGTTGTGGGAGCGTCATCACTTGAGACTTTCAAGCAGAGATTGGATTGCCATTTGTCAGAAATGGTGTAGGGTCTCCCGCTTCGGTGAGGGGTTGGAGTAGATGACATGCAAGGTCCCTTCCAACTATCTATCTATCTATCTGTTAATGACAACAATAGCATCAAAAGTAAGGCATTTTGACTAAAATCAGTTGAAGTTTCTGAGCAGGTCCTGCTGTTTGAAATTATGTGTCAATTATTTTCCCTTAGATGTGCTTATTTCTTTACAAAGAGATAGGTATCCAATCATTCCTAAAAGGAAAAGAACAGGATTTGGCAAATACAGCCTTGCTCATTCTTTCTTGTGTTATTTCTCTTTCTGTGCATAATGACATGCTTTATCAGGGTAAAATACATCCAGAAGGGCTACTAACCAGTTTGCTGTAGTCAAATGTATTATGTTCTGGTAATTTCTCTTTAAATTCCTGAAATCTACAGTGTGTGTAGAACCAGTCTGCTGTAGTGACACCCAGATACAAATCAGGAAACTGTGAGTTCTAATTCTGTCTTAGGCACAGGACCAATAGGGTGAATTTGAGTCTGTCAGTCTATCTTAACTGTGGAAGGATGCAATGGAAAACCACTTCTGAAACCTTGCTAAGAAAACTGCTGGGAATAGTCCAAATAATCATAAGAAGTCAACACTCCTTGGATGTACAAATACAGCAACAATAATTGAGAGATATGGGGTAGTGGTATCCAATGAGATAATATTGGCTTTTACTCTGATGTACATGATATAATGGCAGATAACTTCACTAAATTTCTACAAAAAAAATAAAATAATATTTTCTCTAGGACAAGACTCCCTCTTAGTGAATGAAAGTCTAGAACTGCTCTTGAAAAGCTCTCAAAAGGTGCAGGAAAGCATTAGTTCCTTCATTTGTATTTAACTAAAAGACCAATGTGACTGCAGATTGATAGAGGGATGATTATGCAGTAAAAGGTAGCACACACATTGTCTACCTCATCACAAAATGAAATGTATAAATACTAAGCCATCCAAGAGAATTTCTTTGAAACTTTTTTCTATTTTTTTTTTTTTTAATTGAATGAGTACTGGGAACAAAAGTACAGAATTTATCTCTCTGGTAGTAAAAAGAATAGTTAGCAGCTGACAAGATGCAAAAGAAAGGAGAAAAAACATTCAATCACTGGTGTTCTGTATGCAAATTGGGTTACTCCAAAACATGCAAATCTGATTGGTCAACTGAAGTAAGCATTGGATTGGTTCACTAAGAACCAATTCAAATAAAGTAAAAAAGGCGGCAAATTCAATCAGCTGCCATTGGTTACAAGCCGGCAGGCTAGCCTGTATAAAAGGCTGCCGCTAAGTCGGCCAACTGTTCCGTTTTACTGACTCCTGTAAATAAAGACTTTTATTTGTTGGAACCCGGTCTACCTCGTGTTTTTCCGAACAAAACACTGGCGACGAAGGTGGGATTGTCCTGAACACGAAAAACTGCACCCGGTGATAAGAAGCCCAGATGACAACAAAGATGCCTGGAAACAACGCACTGCCCGCACCCTTCAACCCAAATGAAGAGGATTGGGATTCCTATGCAGATTGCTTCCAAATGTATCTGGAAAGCAATGAAATGGAAGGAATTTCAGAGCAACGTAAGAGAGCTGTGTTCCTAACACACTGTGGGCCAATGGTTTTCAAGATGTCAAAGGCTCTAGCGAAGCCCCAAGATGTCAAACAACTAACGTGGCCAGAATTGCAACGAATTCTCAAAGCACACTACGCTCCGATGGTATCAAACTTAATAAAGCGACACGAATTCTACAGGAGAGACCAGAGAGAGGGAGAGACCGTCGCTGATTTCGTTGCTGCACTTCGACAAATAGGTGGTGAGTGTGAATTCTCAAACTTCGACTAGGCAATGAGGGATCGAGTGGTGTTGGGGTTGAGAGACTCGACCACACAGAGTAAATTACTCAACAAACCCAACATCAGTGTAGCCGAAGCTATTAAGGAAGCCACAGCTGCTGAAGCCGTGAAAAAATCGGCTGTCACTATGAAGAAAATGAACACACATAGTGATGAAACGAACCCAACCAAAGACAAAAAACAATCTACCACCACCACGCATTATGAAGAGTATGGTGAAACACCTGACAATAGCGAAGAAGATGATGAGGTCCACCGCCTATACACTAACAGAAAAGAGCGCGAAAGAAGAAATTGGCAGGAATGCGCTGGCTGCAGAGGAAACCATCCCCGAGCCGAATGCAGATTTCTCGATGCCATCTGAAGGGTCTGCAAGAAACGAGGGCATATCGAAAAAGTCTGCAGAAACAAAAAATACTACAGCCCAACGAGACACAGAAATTCCCCAACATGAGCTGAGCCTAAACGAGCTGAGAGAAAGTGGCAACAAGAGAAGCGAGCCAATACATACCAAACTGTCATTATAAAGAGCGCTCAGACGGAAAGGGGGAAGAAAGTTAAAGTCATTGTAGAAATCAAAGGGAAGCCCTGCAAGATGGAAGTAGACTCGGGGTCCTTTCTCTTTATGGTATCGTGGGACACAATAAAACAGCTAGTCCCAGATATCAAAACCAAAGAACTAAAGAAGCAGCACCTAACTCTCAAGGACTACCAGGGAAACCAAATCCCTGTAGTCGGCATGGGACATTTCCGAGTTACCTACAAAGAACACGTCAAAGTGCTACCGCTGACCATAGTCGACAGAGACAGACCAAGTCTCCTGGGCATCGAATGGTTCGCACCATTGGGCATCGGGATGATCGGGATCGATCGAGTGACTGCAACCGGCTGGGAAGAAGACCTCATCCGGGAATTCCAGGACGTTTTTGACGTCTCACTTGGCAAGTATCAGGGAAATCCCATTTCTTTCAGTTTAAACCCCCAAATAAAGAAGAAGAATAAAAGCCAGACGAGTTCCTTTTGCACTAAAGGCAAAAATAGAGGAACAACTAGACAAATTAATAGCCCAAGGGGTATTAGAACCTGTGGACCATGCCAAGTGGGAAACGCCTATAGACACACCTATCAAACCCGACGGGTCCGTTAGAATCTGTGGTGACTATAAGGCTACCCTGAACCACGCATTACAACCAAGCGCATACCCGGTGCCAGTAGTCCAGCATTTGCTTCACTCCCTGGGAAAAGGAAAGGTTTTTGCTAAACTCGACCGAGCACAAGCCTACCAACAACTCCCAGTGGACCCAGAAACTGCAGAAGCACAGACTATAGTTACCCATAAGGGCGCATTCAAATGTCACCGACTGCAATTTGGAGTAAGTGTAGCCCCAGGCGTTTTCCAGAGTCTAATGGAACGCCTCCTAAATGGCATACAAGGAGTCGTACCATACTTTGACGACGTCCTGATCTCAGCCAAAGAGGAAACCCAATTAAAAAAAAGACTCAAAGAAGTACTAACTAAGTTTAGAGAATCTGGCCTCAAGGTTAAAAGAGAAAAGTGTTGCCTAGTTAAGAATAGCGTCGAATTCCTGGGCTATTTAAAAGACGGAGAGGGTATACACCCTACAGACAAGAAAATTAAAGCTATCAATGAAGCACCAGAACCAAGAAACAAAGCCGAACTACAAGCATTTCTTGGACTGATAAATTTTTATAATGTATTCCTACTGAATAAAGCCACAATAGCAGAACCATTGCACCGTCTATTGGACAAGAAAGCAATTTGGACTTGGGGTTATAGAGAGAAGAATTCCTTCCAGAAAATTAAAAAATTGCTAACATCAACAAACGTTCTCATTCAATTTAGCGACACACTGCCATTGAGGGTGACCTGCGACGCTTCGCCATTTGGAGTCGGTGCCATCCTGAGCCACCAACTGCCTGATGGCAGAGAGGCACCCGTCGCGTACTACTCAAGGACCTTGTCTAAAAACCGAGAGGAATTACAGCCAACTCGACAGAGAAGCTCTAGCAATTGTCGCTGGAGTGAAACGCTTCCACGAGTACCTCTACGGGCGGACTTTTCAAATTATAACAGACCACAAACCACTAATGGGAATTTTGGCGGGAAACAAGCCAACACCAAATATCCTTTCTCCAAGAATGACTAGATGGTCAGAGTTCCTAGCAGCCTATTCCTACACTCTGACACATTGACCAGGGAAATAAATTTCCCATGCGGACGCTTTGAGCAGAGCACCCTTACCAGAAACCGAGGAAGACCCGGCACCAGCGATGACAGCATTACAAATAGAGACTTGCCCCGATCTACCCATATCTGCTTATGATGTCGCCAGAGCCACCGCGAAAGACTCAGTGACTTCCCGCATTCTCAGCTGGGTAGGTAAAGGCTGGCCGGAAAATCAAAAAACTGAAAACTTTCAACCTTTCCGGACCAGACAGACTGAACTTTCGATTCCAAAAGGGTGTTTATTGTGGGGTGATCGTGTAGTCATTCCTAACAAACTACAACCCAGGGTACTTGGGATGTTACATGAAGGGCACCCGGGAATTGTGAAAATGAAAAGCCTTGCAAGAAGTTATGTTTGGTGGCCGGGTATTGATAAGGACATAGAATATTGGGTAAGCTCGTGCAACAAGTGTCAGGGAATTAGACCGTCCCCGCCTAAAGCACCCATTAGAGACTGGGAAACCCCGCGAGGCCCTTGGTCAAGAATCCACATCGATTTCGCGGGTCCTACCAAGGGGCATACATTCCTGATTGTCGTTGATGCCTATTCTAATTGGCTAGAAGTAAAAATCATTCCATCAATGACAATAGAAATTGTAATCAAACAACTAGACAACCTTTTTGCCACCCATGGTCTACTGGACGTCCTCGTATCAGATAATGGGCCACAGCTAACCAGCCTACAATTCGAACAATACCTAGCCTCCCTAGGTATCAGACATGCCCTAACCGCGCCGGCTCACCCGGCCGCAAACGGCAGGGCTGAGAGAATGGTCCGGTTTACCAAAGAGGGATTAGAAAGAATGGACACCGGTGATGTCCAACAGAAAACAAACCGATTGCTCTTTCTCCAACACATAACGCCCAGTACCACAACCAACAAGTCCCAAGCAGAATTGCTCATGGGGAGGAAATTAAGATCACACCTTGATAGGTTGCACCCAAATTTTACACCAGAACCCCCCCCCCCGACTCCTCCACAGGATTTAGGAAATTTGAAGTAGGCGAGTTGGTTTACGCTAAAAACTTCACCGGGGACCCTGTTTGGCTACCAGGACAAATAACACAAATAACAGGCCCCAAATCCTACCGGTTAACAATTGACAACGGCAGGGAATGGAAGCGGCACATAGACCAGCTCCGTTCCCGAAACATAGAACGAAATACAGACATACACCCATACATGGAAAAAACCAGTGATGGACAAACCAAAGGGGGGGGGGGGAAATGCGAGAAACAAATAAAGAACCGATACAAACAAAAACCAAAGAGATTAACAAACAAAAAGAGCAAATAAAAGACTCACTGTTTGAAGAGACTTGCGTGAAGAGCCCATCGGAAGGGGACAGCCAGGCCAGCTCGACCTGTCCGGAGGAAACGGGAGGGAGCGGCAAAACCGCTGGCCTAAGAAACTCAGGCGGCAGAATGGCTGACTCACCCTTCCAGACGGTTCCAGAGAGAAGGACGGACGACACAGCAGCCCCATCCGAACAGGTCGAAGTCTGCGCCGAAAGTGAACTGCGCAGGTCCAGTCGAGTCAGGAAAAGCCCCGCCTACCTGCGCGACTACATCACCACGTAGGACTGAACTAAGGAGGGAGGGGTGTTCTGTATGCAAATTGGGTTACTCCAAAACATGCAAATCTGATTGGTCAACTGAAGTTAGCATTGGATTGGTTCACTAAGAACCAATCCAAATAAAGTAAAAAAGGCGGCAAATTCGATCAGCTGCCATTGGTTACAAGCCGGCAGGCTAGCCTGTATAAAAGGCTGCCGCTAAGTCGGCCAACCGTTCCGTTTTACTGACTCCTGTAAATAAAGACTTTTATTTGTTGGAACCCGGTCTACCTCGTGTTTTTCCGAACAAAACAACTGGGAATGTTTAGAGAGAAGAGCAACTGAAGGCGTCCCCCCCCCCAAGCTAAAGAGATGAGCTTACCTCTGGCTCATCTTTCTTTGTGCATGAACTAAACTGAATGTATTTTGCAGATATCAGAAACCAAGGGATAGGTGGTATTGGTAACCTCCAGGAAGAGTCCTGAATAATTCTCCTCACATCTGAGGTCGTAAATGAATGCAAAATGGGGGAGGTACTCCAGAAAAAGTGAGACCTAGTGATGATCTCCTTCCTTCCAACCTTGGGGGAAAAGTTTGAATAAATGTTAAAATTCCAAAGTAGAAGGAGATACAAAAAGAGGGAAGAGATGGGAAAAGGAGAGCACTGTACTGAGGATGGTGACAGGTTTCTAAATCTCATTTTACAAAGCATTTTAAGAAAACATGCAGTAAAGTAGCATTACGAAAAGGAACACAGAGATCACATTTTCTTTTTGCCGTAGTTAGGGTAAAAAGATCAGGACGGCTGTGATATTTTTTCTAGAAATAACACTGTAAGTGATGATTTGTCACTAATGCAGTGTATCCTGCTACTGATAGTAATGTTGCAGAGTTTGTGTGCTCCAAGTTCCAAGACCCTGGAAGTGAAGATTCTCTATAGTAGCATCTTTCCTTTGAAACAAGATCCCCCTCAAGATCTGGATGGCCTCCACTCTTCTACTGTTTAGAAGAGCGATGAAGTTCTGAATCTTCACTCCTTCCCCAAGGCTTTGGTGGAGAAAAGTGAGACTTCTATGTCATTCCATATGGTTTGTCACCATATGGTTTGTATTGGTTTAATTGTACAGATTGTCTTCGACTTATAGCTGTTTGTTCAGTGACCATTCAAAATTATAACAGAGCTGAATGAAAGGACTTAAAAGTCTTGCCCTGGCCTTATAACTGACCACAGGGATGCTGCAATGGCCCTCCCCTATCTTTTCCCTTCCATCCAACCTTTCTTGGTCCCCACAGGCTTTGGGCCTGCTTCCAACTCCACTAGGTCCCATATCCTTTTCTTCTTCCCCATATGAACCAATCACTTAATTTTTCTGCAGATCCACTGCATGATTATAAGTCAGAGATTTGGTCTGGGAAAGAGAACTGGCTGATCTGACCCCCAGCCTTCCTCGACTCAACCTGGCCTGTGAGTTGGATGCCACAGCATCCTGGCCTGTGGGCTGGATGCTGTCCACACCCACACCTGGTTTAGCGAAGTGGAAAAAAGTTCTGATGTCACATGATGCCACCATGATGATGTGAGTTTGACACCCCTGCTCTACAGAGGATGGTATTCCAGTGTGGCCATAATTCATTATGGCTAGATCCAAAATAGAGTCTGCTTCTGGGATGGCATCACCCAGCCTCTGTGTAGGAATGCTATGCAGCAGAGTGGCTTCATTTCAAAGGAGATCTATAAAGAGTTAGGTGAACTGATCAATGACAAGATAGGAAGGAGGAGGGAGGGAGGATTCAGTGGGCTTGGAAGCAATCCAAGGTTTGTGGGGCACCCAGCATGGCAAGAAGCAAAGAATGAGGTGCCTTAAGGGATGGAGAGTATCCTTATGGCAGAAAAGTAGGAAAGAAATATTTTAAATAAATATAAACATCTAGTATAATTGTAACCCTTATCCCCCACCTCACATTTATCTTAATTCCCCTATCTGTTTGGACACAAATCCCTTTCTCCCTGTATTTACTCATTATTTCATCCTGTCATCTACTTTTGACAATTAAAATAACTAGTCCTTAGGCTGGAAATGTACCTGTTCTTTACAATTATATAATGGATTTTGAATGTTTTTTTTTTAAAAAATATTACTTCTTTCATTGGTTATTTTTCATAGAATATTTTTCATCTCTTTCTCTCTTTGAAATTTAAGAATCAGTCCCCCGATTACCTTAAGTTTGGACAAATGGAATAAAACAATAAGAATAAATTCACAAATTAGTCCACCTTTAACCATATGGAAGATCTATGTTATAGACTTCATTAGTATTAACCATTCTATAAAGTTATGCAGAGAAAAAAATTTGATAATATTTACAATTAATATTTGGAAGTCATTGACATTTTAAAAGTCTGTATTTTGTAAATATAATCACAAATGCTGATTCTGGAAGCCTTCTATATATGTAGCCAAAGAGCAGGTCAATGGACAAAATGACTTTCAAGCATGTATAGCACCTCTAACTGGATGACATGTTCTGCTTTTTCTCCTTGTCATACATACATTTCATAATTGCCGTCTGACAGGAAAGCATGGCCTCCATTTGCCCGACTGCTAAAGCTGAAATGAAGGTTAGAAGATACTTCTACAGACAAGTGAATTTTGGAATAGAGTCAAAACTCTTTTCATTGAATTAGATTCTTAGGAGATGCAATTGATGTTAAAGCTGTTTGGGGAGGAAAGGCTGGAGAAGAATATCACAAGAGAAGTTGAACAGAGTTCAGAAGACAGGAGTGTAGACTTTCCAGTGCAACTGTAGATTCCATAGCAGGAATTGCTGATGGAATGTTGAGATTATGGATAAGGTCTTCAAAATCAAATACTGATTGAGAAATTCAGCTAAAGGTTTAAACAACAGAAAGCACTAAAAAGTGGAGATAGCAATAACCATCTTTGAAATAAGATTTATTGTAGATAAAATGCTGTTGTTTGAAAATACATGCATTAGCTAACACTTTAAAAATGAGCTTATTGGCTTTGTTGTACATAAATATAATAAATGGAGCTGGGGGATTTTGAAAAGTGCTGCTAATATGTTCAGAAAATGTAACCCTGGATTAACAGCCCAAAGAAGAAAAATAAAAGAAACAAGGACATCAGAGCTAAAGAGAAAGACAGAGAAGAAAGCATTTTTAACTATCATCAAAAGGTATATTCAATTTTTAGTCTTTAGAAAAAGAAGGTCAAATAACAATTAAAATATTTTTTTCTAAAGCACAGTTGATGTTGAGATTTTCTTTACAGATTTTCCAGAGCTGTTGGCACAAAATAATAGAAGGAATTGGATCTTCACTTGATTACGAAAGCCAACACTTGCTGCATGGGTAATTTTAATTAATAAACAGGAAACTGAGATAACATGTTGTGCCACTAGCTATAGAAACAAATCTCTTTTCTTGGTTTGATCACAGCCTGCAGGTGGTGATGGCTGAATTTGACACTGAAAGCTTGCCTCTCCACATTGATATTACAAATCAGGCCAAGACTTGTGCATGTTTTTCTGGCTAAATACATAAAGATTTAACAATCTTCAATTGAGCATTTGCCTGAACAGCTAAATAAATTGCAGCATGGTATGTGAATAAAACACACAATGCAACTTGTTGTTTCAAGGATAATCCAATCATGGGGCCTGAAGGTCAAGCAGTGACCTAGAAAATTAGTTTACCAGTAGCTAATATACAAGGAGACAGTTTCAAAAGATGTAGAGGCAGAATGCTTAAAATGAAAATAAAGAAAATTGAATTTTTTTTTTTTTAAAAAAGACCTAAACAGTCCCATGAACTCAAGAATTTGACAATCATGATCTGAACCTTTTAATACTTTGGGGATTTGGCTGTCAGGAATTAAGAATTGTGAAATCATGAACATACATCCATTCTCGTTTAGAAGATTTATTGCTCAAACCTATACACAAGAATCTGATCAATAACAGAATTCAAGATGAGAGTAGATACAGAGCATTTGTAAACATGTAACAATTCTAGGCTGAGTCCTTTCTTGATTTCACCCCAAAGCTGTGCCATCTCCTATATCAGTAGATCTCCTCACTCCATCCTCTTGTGTCAGTATGAAGATCTTTAAAAGAGTACTAATTCAAACCTAGAGTACCAATTCAAACCTTCTATTTATCAACAAGTTCCAATATATGTTGTACAATATGTTGTATAAAATGAAATTACTTTCATTTATGGTTAATTTTTGTTCTCTAATGACTGTCCTGTGCCCAACTAACTATAAGTCGAGGACAACTAATGAATTAATTGTATGAATTAACTATTAAATAAATTTTCATATTAATTTAAACATACATTCTAGAGCAAGAATGAGCATGCTTTTATAAAATAAGATAGGCATGACAATTCTATCTAATAAATAAATTTTTCCTTTCACAAAGAATCCATCGCTGATGAATTGTAAATAAATGATTCAAAGATACTGTATATTTCTCCTGCCTTAATTCATGGGAGAAACATTGTGCCTATTCAAAACATTTTCAATTAACTATACTTGAATATAAATTTAACTATATATAAAACATTATTGCATGGTGTTTTAACACATACTACAGGTGAAACTCGAAAAGTTAGAATATCATGCAAAACTTCACTTATTTCAGTAATACAACTTAAAAGGTGAACCAAATATATGAGATAGACTCATTACAGGCAAAGCAACATAGTTTAAGCTGTGATGTGTCATAATTGAGATGACTATGGCTTACAGCTCATGAAAACCCCAAATCCACAATCTCAGAAAATTAAAATATTGTGAAAATTAAGCCAGAATACCTGCAAAGGGTTCCTGAGTCTTTAAATGGTCTCTCAGTCTGGTTCAGTAGGAATCACAATTATGAAAAAGACTGTTGATCTGACAGTTGTGCAGAAAACCATCATTGCCATCCTCCACAAGGAGGGAAAGCCTCAAAAGGTAATTGCAAAAGAAGTTGGATGTTCCCAAAGTGCTGTATCAAAGCACATTAATAGAAAGTTATGTGGAACAGAAAAGTGCGGAAGAAAAAGGTGCACAAGCAGCAGGAATGATTGCAGCCTGGAGAGGATTGTCAGGAAAAGGCCATTCAAAGATGTTGGGGACGTTCACAGAGTGGACTGAGGCTGGAGTCAGTACATCAAGAGCCACCATACTGATGAAAGAAGGTTAGGATGGAAGAAAACTGATCATCTACGCAACTTTCCATAAATTAGAGAAATTAAAATTTGATATAATTTGTCTGCAAGAAGTTCATATTAAAAAGCAACATGAACAACTGTTGATACAGCCAAAACTAGGGAAAATATTTACCTCCTTGACACAATGCAAGAAAAGAGGAGTGGTTTTATATATTAAAGAGACCATTCCAGTGGAATTGATTTATACTGATGACAACGGAAGAATACTAATGGTGGAAATAATGGATAATACAAAAACACTCTATGTCCTGAATGACAAACAAGAAGAATTTCATAAAAAAATCACATATGAAAATAATTGAACTGGACATAACTAATATAGTTATGATGGGAGATTTTAATGGAATTGTAGACAACAAACTGGACTATACAGCACAGAAAACAATAAAAACAAACAGAAAGACTCTCTGTAAATCTTTTTTACAATGGTAGATAGAATAAACTTAAAAGATACATGGAGAGAAAGAAATGTTAAAACTAAACAATACACCTACTACTCAAATAGATGCTTATCATGATCCCGAATAGATATGATATGGATGTCAACAGAATAGTAACTTAAGCCCATGTCACACTGGCCAACAGATGCAAAAAGGACACAGCGGATGAGCAAAATGTTCCATCCGTTGTTATCCGCTCTCAAAAGGGGCAAAAATTTGCATAACCAGAGCGGATAACACGGACGCGGGGAGGACGCAGGGCGGATGCAAAGCGGATGCGGAACGGAATCCCAGCAGATGGAAGCGGATGGGAGCGGATGGCATGTCCACGAGGCTTCCGGGGTGCCGCTGCAAAGCGGACGCGGAATGGACACAGCGGATGCACAGCGGACGTGGAACGGATGAAGCGGATGCACAGCGGATGCACAGTGGAAGCCTAATGGATGCCTGGCATTAATTGCGCATGCAGGGAGGATGCATTGCATCAGCCCCGTGGATATAACGGAAGCAACTCGGAAGCAGGTCGCCATTCAGAGGAAAGACCTGCTTCCAGACACATCGACTGCCTTGCCTGCCCTGCCTGCATGTCTGCCTGCCAGCCTTGCTGCCAGCCTCCCTGCCAGCCTCCCTGCCAGGCTTGGTTCATGTCTGCCTGCCAGCCTTCCTGCAAGCTTTGGTGCCTGCCTGCCTGCCAGCCTTCCTGCCTGCCTTGGTGCCAGCCTCCCTGCCAGCCTTCCTGCCAGCCTTGGTGCCTGCCAGCCTTCCTGCCAGCCAGCAACCCCACAACCATGCGGAAGCACAGCAAGCCTCAGCCATCTGCTGCCAGCCCTTGCAAGAGGGACAGGGCTACCATCCCGCCCCCTGGCCCTCACTCTGGTTCTCCTGGGGCTTTTGCAGCAAGGGCTCGCTCTTCTGGGGCTGGCGCTTCTGCAGCTTCTGCTTCAGAAGGAGCTGATGACAAGCACTCCAGCACCAGCCACCTCCACAGCACCTGCACCCTTCACCCCTGAGTCTGAGCGACCAAGAGGAGTGACAGAGACTCATTTTTGTCTTATAGCTTGTTGTTAATAAAGTATATTTATGATTCACACACTTGCTTCATTTCTTTTTTTTAATAAAGTCTTGCTGGAAACTTTTAGAAATGGTTTAAGCCTTTGCATGCTTGTGGGATGGGTAAGGATAGCTTTGGGATGGGTTAGGATACCTGTGGCATGGGTAATAGCTGTGGGATGGGTTAGGATAGCAGTGGGATAGATAAACCTCCAGTGCAAGCATAGTGGGACTGTATGGTCCACCCTCCCAGGTGCCACACCTACGGCCCTTTATTATCAATAATAATGTAATAATTATCCACACATGTCAACATAAACACAACTCTTTATTAAACACCCTGTACATTGTAGGCCAACCAAACATACATGGCCCAATCTCATCCGTGTGATGAGACAGTCTGAAGGAAGCATCCATTAAGCATTTACCATCCTGTCTTGCCACTCCACTACTCCAGTTGGGGAGTTGCACCAGTGTTTCAGGAGGTTGCGCTGCTTCTTCGCCTCATGTGAAGCTCTGTTGGGGCCTTACACATCCTCAGTGTCAATCAGGTTTTGCCCTTGCCTCCATTCCCCAGGCTCCATGTCCCCATTGCCTTGTTGATGGTCCACAAGCCTGTTCTGAAAGACTGGGTAGCGGGTGCGCATGAGATTGTGCAGGATGCAGCAAGCTTCCACGATCCTCCTCACGGTCTCTGGGCTATGCTGCATGTTGGTGAGAAGTACTTGAAACCTGTTGGCCAGGATGCCAAAGGCATTCTCCACCACCCGTCTTGCCCTGAACAGCCTGTAGTTGAAGATCCTCTCTTCACGGGTGAGGTATTTGGAGGTATCGGGCTTCATGAGGTAGGTTGTGAGGGAGAAGGCGTCATCCCCCACGATGAAGTAGGGCACATCTTGTGTGTCATTGGGCAGCAGGTCTGGATCTGGGAAGCCCACCATGAGGTTGCTTTCCAGCCCCTCCTTGAGGTGACTGGCATTGTATACCTGGGCATCTGAACATGAGCCATTGCCTGAAGCATCGATGTACATGAACTTGTAGTCAGCATCGACCATGGAGAAGAGGATGATGCTGAAGAAACCCTTGTAGTTGTGATAAGTGGAGCCCGACTTGACTGGTGCTTTGCAGGCCACGTGCTTGCCATCGATGGCTCCAATGGTGTGGGGGAAGTTCCACTTCTGATACCACTGATCTGCAACTTTCTTCCATCCATCTTCAGTGGAGGGGCACTGGAGGAAGTCCTCCTTGTATTCTTCGATGATGGCCTGCACCACTTCTCTGACCACAATGCTGATGGTGTTGTGTGGCACCCTCCAGCCGTACTGCATTCTCCTGTAGGTGGTCCCTGAGGCCAGGTGGTGCAGACTGAGTGCCACCTTGAGCCCAGGTTCCAGGCTGGGCGGGAAGTTGGTGTTTGTCTTGGTCAACCTGAGTGTCAGGCACTGCACAACTTCATCAAACATGGCTGGAGGCATCCTCATGAAGTTCTGGAACACCCGAGTGTCTTCGCTCCTGAGCTCCACCACCAGCTTGTTGTACAGTCCGTCCTCTGCTCTTCTGGCGAACCATCTTTGGACCCAAACTTTTTTTGGGTGACTCCTTTTCTTCCCGTAGTAGAGTTCACAGAGCCTGTAGATGGTTTCGCACTGTTGCAGAAGGATGGTGGCTGCCGAAAGGACTTTGTCACAATCCATGGTGGACATGACTGGATGCTGTGGAAGAGGAAGAGCCAGATGAAGGCTGCAGAGGCTGCACCGCTGGGATGCTGTTCTGAAAGTGAGATGCAGGCGAGTTGCTCCCCCTTTTTATTGGCAGTATAGGTTTTCTGCTAGGCATCCTCTAGGCATCCTCTAGACATCCTTAAAATCCAAGATAGGTCCCCTCTGCAAACATTTTTTCCATTTTAAATGCTTTGTTTCATGCTGCATCCATTCTGCATCCGTTCTGCATCCATTCTTCATCCGTTCCGCTTCCTCCCTGTGTCCAGGTGGATGCGAGTTGCTCGGATGCGCAGCGGATGGCTGGCGAATATAGCGGATGCATAACGGATGCGTAACGGATGCCTAGCGGATGCGTAGTGGATGCAGAACAGGCGAACTGGATACATTTTCCATGCAAAAGTTTTGGGCAGCCCAAAACTTTTGGAGCAGATGAAATGTCCATAAACGGATGCTGGACGGATAGAGAGGAAGCCAAACGGAGGCAGTGAGTACATCACGTTTTTGAACGGATGGCAAGGTTTTTTGTCCATTTTACATCCTCTTTGCATCCATTGGTTCAGTGTGACATGGGCTTAATATTCAAGAAATAAATATTGAAACAAGTACATAGGCAGATCACAATCCACTGACAATTAAATGGAAAGAACAAAGAAGATGATCTAGATGGACATTAAATAATACTATTTTAAAGGAAAAATACTTCACACAATGGATGGAGAAAGAACTGGCTTTTTTCTTTAGAGAAAACAAAAAAGAAGATACATCAATCCATAATGTATGGGATACAATGAAGGTATATGCCAGAGGCCTGATAATAGACTATACAAGGAAAAGAAATACCATGAAAAGATTAGCCTCTAAGGTATTAGAAGATGAGTATAAAGGACTTGAAAATGACTAGACTATTATGAGAAATTATACACACAAGAGAATATTGATGAGGAAAGAGTCAAACAGTACCTACAGAATGCTAAGTTACCCCAGATACTTAAAAAGTTTGAAACAATGTTAGAAAGCAATATAACGATGATGGAGTTAAATGAAGTACTCAAGAAGCAAAATAACGGAAAGGCACCAGGCCCAGATGGACTTCTGGCAGAATTTTACAAAACATGACAAGAATCTTTGGATCTTCCTCTGCTAGAAGTTATGAATGAAGTTATGTTAAAGAAGAGGATACCTAAATCATGGTCAAAAGCTTACATTACACTTGTTCCAAAAGAGGAGGCCGATCCATTACAAATCAAGAACTATAGACCTATTTCCCTACTAAACGCAGATTATAAAATTTTTGCTTCAATATTGGCAGAAAAACTTAAAAAATACTTAAATAATTTTATCCATCCTGATCAAAATGGATTTCTGCCAAAGAGACAAATTAAAGACAATATGAGAGTAATCTTGGATACTTTGGAATACTATGAGGCACATCCTGAAAAACAAATGGCTCTGATATTTGTAGATGCACAGAAGGCATTTGATAATGTGAATTGGTGATTCATGTTATTACTGCTGGAACAGATGGGCTTTGTTAGAAAATTTATTCAAGCAATAGAAGCAATTTATCATAAGCAAATGGCAAAGGTAATGATAGAGGGAGAACTGACAGACTTTACTGATATAAGAAAAGGAACAAGACAAGGGTGCCCACTGTCACCTTTGTTGTTTGTGTTAAACTTGGAAGTGTTAAACAGAAATATTAGAGAAGAAAAGGATTTAAAAGGGATGAAAATTAAAAAGGAAGAATTTAAGTTGCAAGCATTTGCAGATGATCTGGTTTTTATCTTAGAAGATCCACTAGAAACAGCATCAAAATTGACAGAAAAGATAGAGACATATGGAAAGGTAGGTGGCTGGTTTGAAAATAAATAATGATAAGACAAAGATCTTGACAAAGAACATGTTATCAAGACAAAAGGAGGAACTGGCAGACCTATTGAAAATTCAGGTCACGAATAACATCAAGTACTTGGGGATATAATTGACAGCAAGATGTAGTACATTGAAAGAGACAACTATATTAAACTTAAGCAGCAGATAGCGCTAGATTTGGCAAAATGGAAAAAATCACAACTGTCACTAATAGGAAGAATATCAACAATCAAGATGAATACATTGCCCAGAATGAATACATTTGTTTCAAATAATTCCAATTAGGCTTTGAAAAGACTACTTTGAAGATTTAAATAAAATTTTGTTGAAATATATTTGGCAAGGTAAGAAAGCGAGAATAAAGTTAAAACTTTTGCAAGATGCTAGAATAAGAGGAGGATTTGGTTTGCTTAATTGGGAGTTGTATTACCAAGCTACAAATGTGATGTGGGTTAAGGAATGGATATCATTAAGAAATACTAGATTGTTGGCATTAGAAGGACATGATCTGTTGTTGGGGTGGCATGCTTTTTTATGGTTTAAAGGAACTAAAACACAGGGGTACTTTAGAAGACATTTTAAAGTCTCGGGAGTCTCTGTGGTTAAACTGGGAGAAGATTAAAAAAAGACAATGTTGTTTGAAAATTCCAGTCTGGCTATCGACTATTGAAGCATTTTCTTATCCTATAATATATAAAAAGGAACAAACAGTTAGATATGGTAAAATGTTGAATGAAAAGGGTGAACTTAAATCTATACAAAAACTAGAGGAACAAGATATAAAGATGAATTGGTTTTCATATGCGCAAATACATTCAAGGTATGATAAAGATTCAAAAACAGAAAGTTTCGATGATTAACTGACTGACTTAGATAAGATTTTGACAGGTACTGATGAAAAGGTGATTAAAAAATTGTATGGATATTTATTAGAAATTACATTAGAAGAACAAGTTAAGGAAACTATGATTGCTTGGGAGAATAATTTTAGATATTGGATTGATTTAGAGAAATGGCAAAAATTGTGGTCTCAAAATTATACAATGACAATGTCAACAGCATATAAAGAAAATTTGTATGTTTTACAGGTGGCATTTTCCCCCAACAAGAATAGCAAGAATGTTCAAGAATAAATCCAAAAAATGTTGGAAATGTCATCAGACACCTGGCTCATATTACCATATTTGGTGGACTTGTGCGGATGCTAAAAAATACTGAACTAAAATCCACACATAGTTGGAAAAAAATGACAAAAAACATATAGATTTGAAACCAGAGATATTTTTATTGGGAATTTTACCTGAAATATATTGTAAAGATTTGAAATACCTGATTGTAAATATATTAACAGTGGCTAGGATTTTATTTGCTAAAAACTGGAAAAATGAGAAAACACCATCACAGGAGGAAATTATTAAGAAAATATTAGAATGTGCTGAAATGAGCAGATTGACATTTGAAATTAGAGAACAAGATGATAAACAATTTTATAAAAATTAGGATCTATTCTTTCAATGGTTAGACAATAAAATATAGCAATGAAATATGTAGACTTTTAGAAAATACTAAATATATAAAGATGTATTTTTCCTTATTATATCTACAAAATGATTTTAGGATAGATTTGGGGTGATAATATGAATTGTCACAAAATAGATTAAGTAAAATATGATTATTTCCTAAAGCATGAATGAATAAAAGTACAGTCAAATGATTGATTAATAATGATACCAATGTATTTAATATTGGATTGAAAATACGAGATCATATACAATGTAATTGTAATTGAAGACTATGAAATGGAAGCACAAAACAATTTGTAAACCAACTGGCACACTATATGTACATATATAGAAGATGGTTTGACATTTTTATGTTTTGTTTGTTTATGTTTGTTTTAAAAACCAATAAAAATAAATTACACATAGACGGATCCTGGACATAGGCTTCAAATATTGTATTCTTCTTGTCAAGCCACTCCTGAACAACAAATGTCAGAAGCGTCTTACCTGGGCTAAAGAAAAACAGAACTGGTCTGTTGCTCAGTGATCCAAAGTCCTCTTTTCTGATGAGAGCAACTTTTGCATCTCATTTAGAAACCAAGGACCCAGAGCCTGGAGGAATAATGGAGAACACACACTGCAAAATGCTTGAAGTCCAGTGTGAAGTTTCCACAGTGTGTGTTGATTTGGGGAGCCATGTCATCTGCTGGTGTTGGTCCACTGTGCTTCATTAAGTCCAGGGTCAATACAGCTGTCTTCCAGGAGATTTTGGAGCACTTCATGCTTCCTTCCTCAGACAAGCTGTATGGGGATGCTGACTTCATTTTCCAGCAGGACTTGGCACCTGCCCACACTGCCAAAAGCACCTAAACCTGGTTCAATGATTGTGGAATTACTGTGCTTAACTGGCCAGCAAACTCACCTGACCTGAACCCATAGAGAATCTTTGGGGCATTGCTAAGAGAAAGATGAGGGACATGAGAGGCAAACAATGCAGAAGAGCTGAAGGCTGCTATTGAAGCATCCTGGTCTTCCATAACATCTCAGCGGTGCCACAGGTTGATAGTTTCCATGCCATGCCGCATTGAGGCAGTAATTGCTGCAAAAGGGGCCCAAACCAAGTACTGAGTACATATGCATGATTATACTTTTTAGGGGTCCAATATTGTTCTATGTACAATCCTTGTTTTATTGATTGCATGTAATATTCTAATTTTCTGAGATTGTGGATTTGGGGTTTTCATGAGCTGTAAGCCATAATCATCCCAATAATGACAAATCATGGCTTGAACTATCTTGCTTTGCATGTAATGAGTCTATCTCAAATATTAGTTTCACCTTTTAAGTTGCATTACTGAATAAATGGACTTTTGCACGATATTCTAATTTTTCAAGTTTCAATTGTATGTGAATATTGTTAAGTTAGGAAAAATCTATTTTAATTTACAATAGGAACATCACATTATTTCATACTTCTAGGTCACTGCTACATCATGCTATGAAGTGGGTGCTTGGTTCTTATAATTATGCTATTTATACTACGTTATATAGAATGTTACCCAATATTCAGTGTCCAAACACCTAATATCCAAGATACTTGAAAAAGAGAGAAGTTCTGAAAGAGGGGAATGGCTCCAAATTTGTGTGTGTGTGTGTATGTGTTTATGTGTCTGTATTTGATGGCTAGAGTTTTTCATGTTTGTGAGGAGCGTGAAAAATCAGGATGTTCATCACGCAGAACGTCTTCATTGATGAAGAAAGCTCCGCAGCTCTTTTTTAATACAAAAAGCTCTCTAGAAGTGTTGCAAAAGTCTAGGTCTTGTTCACATATCCCTTCTCCTAAAAGCAGGTAAAATGATATCAGTTTCAACAGCACTTAAGTAAGTCTAGTGAATATACTAAATAATGTATTTCAGAAAAAAATTGAGTATGAGCCTGCAACAGTGTACTGGTTCTAAGCTTATAAATACATATTTTATAACTAAGCTTTCTTAATAGTGCCTTGTTTAATATGGTTTTCTCAAAGGAAAGTATAAAGGAAAGTATATGTTTCAGGAGAAGAAATTCCAAGAAATATTTGTAATTAGGGTTGAATTCTAGAATCTAGTGCAGATATTTCATAACCCAACTAGGTAAATCATCAGTGCTAGCTAGTGAAGAGAGGATTTCCCTGAAAAGGAATTGGAAATTAGAAATCATTTCTCTCTTTCAGATTCGCCCCTCCCATCTTGTATATTAGATTGTTAAGGCTAGGTCACACTGGCCGACGGATGCAAAACGTATGTAAAAAGGACACAGCGGATGAGCAAATTTTGCATCCGTTGCTATCCACACTCAAAAGTGCCCCAAATTTGCATAAACAGAGTGGACAACAATGGAAAGGAATGGACGTGGGGAGGATGTAGCGGGAATGTAAAGCGGATGTTCGTAGGAAGCCTAGCGGATGAAAGCGGATGGAAGCGGATGACACATCTGCAGGGCTTCCGGGGGAGAACAGTGAAGCGGATGAATAGCGGAAGGAGCAGATACGTAGCAGATGCGTAGCAGATGACGCGGATGCATCACGGACACCTATAGGATGCATAGCGGATGCGTAGCAGATGCAAAGCATTCATTGCGCATGCGGGGAGGATGAATTGCATAAACTCTGCAGATATAAAAGGATGCAGCTCGCAAGCAGTTAGCATTCAGAGGAAAGACCTGCTGCCAGAGACATCTTGAGAGAACAACTTGGGGAAGAAGAGGAAGCTTGTGTCTACTCCTACCAGCCCTGGCAAGAAAGACAGAACCACCATCCCACCCCCTGGAGCTGACTCTGAAGCTGCTGGTGCTGCTGCTGCTGGTGCTGCTGGTGCTTCTCCTGCTGCTGCTGGTGCTTCAACTGCTGCTGCTGCTGTGATGGATCAGCCTCAAGGCCCTCAAAGCCCTGCTGCTGAAGGCCCTGAAGCTGCTGCCAGAGGGAGGAAGAGGCAAGGGAAGGAGAAGGGAGAGAGGAAACAAGACTCCATTTCCGAACACCATGAGGAGGAGGTGCTGGAATGTCTGAGGGAGAACGAGTACCTGTGGAGGAAGGGCCACAGGCTCTATCGTGACACCAAGAGGAAGCAGGCAGCGTGGAGAGAGAAGTTGGAGACCCTGGGCTACACTTCAGATGTACTCCTTGGGTGGTGGAAGCACATGCACACCTAGTATGGCAAGCTGCATCCGGGCAGGCCGCTGTCAAGCTCACTGACCGGGAGACCTATGTCATGGCCAGGTGCAGCTTCCTGGAGGGTGAGATCTGCCAGCAAGGAGCAGCCCCTCTGTCAACCCTCTCCCTCAGACAGCCCACAGAGAACCACTCCTCTTCCAGCCAGGAGACAGCTACCGTGTACAAGCAGGTGTCTTTGGAGGGCCCCACAACAGAGCCCCCCACCACAGCTGCACTCCCCATGCCAGAGGACGTGGAGGATCCCCTGTCTGAGATGGAGCAAGAAGCAGCCACCAGAGACCAACCCACACCCACACCCAGCTCCACCTCCACAGAAAGCAGGCAGAGAGGCAGACCGGAGGGATAGAGCCACACTGTCCTCTTGGAGATCAGGGACACAATAAAAGCCAGCACAGATCTCCCCTCCCAGGTGGTCCACTTCGACATACCATCCTCTAACTGCAAGCCCTTCATCACGTATGTGGGCCAGACCCTCATGGACATGCCCGAGGCCCAGTACCAGGCGATGAAGGAGAGGATCACAGCTCATCTGCACCACCCTCCAGGCCCAACTGAACCTGCTCCTACCCACTCCAGGTCTGCTCCTCCACCCTAGTTGATGTCACAGCCCTTCCACGGATTTCAACAGCCCCTCGCCTACCAAGCCTACCACTACTGGGACTTCTTACAGCAGAGGCAGGCTTCCCAGTCCAGACCCAGGTTCCTCAGGTGCCACAGATGCCATAGACGCCACAGACGCCTCACCTGACCCAGCTGCAGACCAGACAGCCCCAGTACACTCCTCCTTCTTCCACCCCACAGCCAAGCCCTTCCTCAGAACATCTGTCATCAGTCTTGGGCCTCACACCCCAGGTCCTTGATGAAGGGCCTCTCAACCTCACGGGACTGAGTCAGCTCTCTGAGAGCTTCCTGCACACACCATCTCCTGTTGTACTCTCGGGGCCAGGCACCCCAATGGCACCTCAGACCAGCACTCCAGCAACAGCCACCTTCACAGTCCCTGGCCCCTTTACATCTGAGACCATGGGTATGCCTCAGAGTGACTGAAAAAAGTGCCAGAGACTGAATTGTTACCTGTTCACTTTATCTTTGCTTAAGACACTTTACTTGGGTCATTTTGCTTTTTAATAAAGTCATACAGTTTGTTATTAATAAAGATTATCTTTGTTTCACACACTTGGTTCATTTTTTTTACTTAATAAAGTGTTGGGAAAAACTTTGAAAAAAGGGTGAAGCCTTTGCATGCTTGTAGGATTGGTTAGGATAGCTGTGGGATGGATAGCTGTGGGATGGGTAAGGATAGCTGTGGGATAAGGATAGTTGTGGGATGGGTAAGGATAGTTGTGGGATAGACAGTGCAAGCATCGTGGGACTGTATGGTCCACCCTCCCAGCTGTAACACATATGGCCCTTTTTTTATGAATAACAATTTATTCATTGTTCAACACATTTCAAAATAAACAAAGGTCTTTGTTAATACCCTATTCATTGTAGGACCACTCAACATACATGGCACAATCTCATCAGTGTGATGAGACAGGCTGAAGAGAGCATCCATTAAGCATCTATCATCCTGTCTTGCTACTCCACTGCTCCAGCTGGGGAGTTGCACCAGTGTTTCAGGAGGTTGCATTGCTTCTTCCCTTCACGTGAAGCTCTCTTGGGGCCTTGAACATCCACAGTGTCTATCAGGTTTTGTCCTTGCCTCCATTCACCTGGCTCCATGTCCCCATTGCCTTGTTGATGGTCCACAAGCCTGTTCTGAAAAACTGAGTAGCAGGTGCGCATGAGATTGTGCAGGATGCAGCAAGCTTCCACGATGCTCCTCACAGTCCTTGAGTGATGCTGCATGATGGTGAGAAGTACCTGGAACCTTTTGGCCAGGATGCTAAAGGCGTTCTCCACCACCCATCTTGCCCTGGACAGCCTGTAGTTGAAGATCCTCTCTTCACGGGTGAGGTATCTGGAAGTGTAGGGCTTCATGAGGTAGGTTCTGAGGGAGAAGGCGTCATCACCCAGGATGAAGTAGGGTACATCTTGTGTGTCCTTGGGTAGGGGGTCTGGATCTGAGAAAACCCATGATGAGGTTACGTTCCAGCCCATCCTTGAGGTCACTGGTGTTGTATATCTGGGAATCTGACGGTGACCCATTGCCTGAAGCATCGATGTACATGAACTTATAGTCAGCATCAACCATGGCAAAGAGGATGATGCTGAAGAAGCCCTTGTAGTTGAAATAATTGGACCCTGAGGTGGATGGAGCTTTTCAGGCCACGTGCTTCCCATCTATGACTCCAACAGTGTGGGGAAAGTTCCACCTCTGATACCACTGCTCTGCAACTTTCCTCCAGCCTTCTTCATTGGTGGGACACTAGAGGAGCTCCTCCACGTATTCTTCAATGATGGCCTGCACCACTTCTCTGATCACAATGCTGATGCTGTTGTGTGGCACCCTCCATGCATACTGCATGTTTGGTTCCAGAGGCCAGGTGGTGCAGAGTCAGTGCCACCTTCAGTCTAGGATCCAGGCTGGGACGGAAGTTGGTGCTCGGCTTGGTCAACCTGAGTCCCAGACTCTCCACAACTTCATCAGACATGGCTGGTGGCATCCTCATGAAGTGCTAGAATGCACGAGTGTCTTCATTCCTCAGCTCCACCATCAGTTTGTCATAGAGTCTAAACTCCACTCTTCTCCTGATCCATCTTCGGACCCTTGGACGTCTCCTTCTCCTTGCGTAGAAAAGGTGAAACAGTCTGAAGAGGGCTTGGTTCTGGTATTGAATGATGGCGGCTACCAAAAGGAGTGTGCGATGATCCATGGTGGACATCAATGGATGATGTGGAATTGCAAGAGGAAGGCTGAAGAGGTCTGCACACGAGGGCTGCTGGACTGAAAGTGAGATCCAGGTGATTTCCTCCCCCTTTTTATAGGAAATGTCGGTTATCCGCGAGGTGTCCTTCCACATACTCTAGGCATCCTCCAGACATCCTAAATATCACAGATATGTCCCATATACGAATGTTTTGTCCGTTTTAATGCTTTATATCTGAGCTGCAACCGCTTTCATCCTTTCCATGTCCGTGCTACTAATGCTGTGTGGACATTCCATGTACCTTTTGTTTTCTCCCTCTTTCCATTTTCAGCTACAGCGGATGTGAGTTGCGCTGATGCCCAGAGGATGCCTAGCAGATACATCAGATGTGTAACAGATGACAACGGACGTAGAATGTTTATTACCGTATGTGTCGCGGATGTAGATCGTATGCATCGGAAAGTTCATCTGCTCAAAAAGTTTTGTGCAGCTCAAAACTTTTTGAGCGGATGAAATAGCAGTAGACGGATGCTCGACAGAAAGAGTGTATGAAAGACGTACGCAGTGAGTACACAAAGGTTGCATCGCGTTTTCCAACGGATGGCAAGCTTTTTTGTCTGTTTTACATCTTCTTTGCATCTGTTGGTGCAGTGTGACGAGTCATAATACTAGAGCAAACTGCCAATCTTTGGAATTTTCTAAAAGGCTAATAAGATGAGAATCATCTGTATCTTCAAAGATATATTATTTCTTCAAGGCAGGTGCTACCACAGAAAAAACATGGACAAGGGTTGAACAAGATGACATTATTTAATGGATTATGTTTTGTGCTAGACTTGGTGAGGCAGCAGCAGGAGAAAGATGGTCACACAAGTAGCCTGCCTTATGACATGCACGGCTTTAAAGGTGACAGCCAGCATCTTGAATTTCATTCAAAAACCTACTGGGAGTCAGTGCAGCTAGTGGAAAAGTGATGTTATATAGGAATATTGGAAGACAACACAAGCTTCTTTTGCTGATGTATTTTACATAAGCTTCTAAGTAGTCCTCAAGGTAAGCCCAATGTACAGCATGTAATAGTAATTCAAATGGACTCTTTGGTGCTTGCTTGTTTTGCTGTTTTCTTGCAGACATTTCATTGTCAATCTAGGTAACATCATCAGCATTATAGGAATTGGGGTTTGCTCTCATTTTATATACTAATAGCTTGCCCTGTCAGTTTTAGTGAGAATAGTCTTGATGGTTGCTTGAACAGCTTGATGTCTGTTATTTATTGTTAGCTTGTTTTATAGTTTCTTGATTGGGGTATTGTTTGCTTCTTGATTGTGGGTCTAATGTTAATCTAGATATTAATCTCTGTCAGCTGGGTGCCTTTGAAATGTTTTGATATTTCTGCTTCTTTTTTTAGCTTTTTGGTTGTGTCTTTGGAATGGTATGCAAGTATTGTTCATCTCTACGTGCCTATTGATGGCTGATTTAATCTTGCACAACACAAACTGTGTAAGAACACTATATAGACAAACACAAACACATTGCAACAATGCTGAACAGCAGAAAAAGAAAACTGATCATCTATACATCTTCCAACAAAATGCAGATCCATGCAATTTCATTAAAAAGTGCCTGACCACTCAAACCAATATAGCACAACCAATACAGGCTGTGAAAAGATAACATTGTCACACATCAAAAACTAAAACCATAACTATTACAACCACATGGCATTACCATAACATACAAATCAACTAAAGCCTTCCAAAGACCCAGTAGCCCTGGAATAAAAAGCAGGAGTTATTCACAAAATATAGTGTAAAGAAATATAACAGCCACTATGCAGGACTAATAGGCAGAAAACTGGCAGAATGCCTCTATAAACACCAACCAGCAGTCAGAAGACATAATGAAAACTTCTTAATTTCATAAGGACAGACATAATAATAATTTCAACTAAGAAACTGTGAGCATTTTAGACCAAGTCAAGTCCAAAAGCTCTAGAGAATTCCTGGAAGGCTAGCACTCAAACCACAAGCAAGCTAAGAATGAACAGCCCAAAGAACAACTAAAAGACAGCTGGGTCTTCTTTTGTTGCCTACACAGGAGAACAGAGCTGGAAAGCAGGTTAGTAGGGAGGGAAGGGGATGGGATTTTGCATTAACCTTCTCCCAGGAGTGGGGAGAGAATGGAGATTTTACAGTAACCTTCCCATGCCACGCCCATCAAGCCATGCCTACAGAACTGGTAGTAAAAAAAAAATAGAATCCCACCATTGATTATCTTCTATTAGTAATTCAAATAGGTGACTAAAGCAAAATCATCATTATCAAGGCCCTCAAGTCCAAAAACAGATGCAAGTGGTACAGTGATCTGACTTCACACACACACATACATACACACACACACACATACACACCAAAGAACCCTAGCATTTTCTACCTACCTCCATAAGCTCACTTTTCAAAGGAGCTGATTATCTCTTATTAGTATGTAGGAGTTTATAGAAAAGGAAATGTTTCAAGGTCAGCAAGAGAGTAGAATTTACTCTTAATTTTTGTGATGAATTGTCTCTCAGTTCAACTTAATAGCCAGGATAGTTAATTATAGGCTTTTATACTTACCAAGAGTATGTGTTTCTTTTTTAAAGTCAAATAGTACACCTTTTATTCATATAAAGGATATGGAAAGCATGGCGTGAGATGATTTGCTATTATTTCTTCAACAAATAGTATTTATTTTAATTCCTTTCAGCTATTATAATGATATTACAATTATATATGGAAGAAAAACTATAGTTTTGTCTGCATTATTCAAGACATTTTATACCTGAACTTCAGAAACACAAGACATGATATAGATTAGATGAGGCTGATAAAAAACAACCAAGCTGTTTGAATTTAAGAAAAAATACCAAAAATTCTGGTAATTTAGCAAATGAAAATAACTCTTAATAAATCACATTTTCCTTCAGATACAATTGGCTTATTGAACTGGAGTAAAAACAGCTCTTTCTGCTCAGGTTGTCAGAGGCAAGGGATCAGGACCATAGGTCACGTTGCAATTAAAAAGAGAGAGTTATTGCTCAGATCTATACACAAGAATCTAGTTATTAAAGTTCAACATTAAATTGGCACCAGATAAGAGTGAATTGAATTCAAGAAAACTTGGACCTGGAATGCAGTGTAATATCTCTAAACCAGGGATGTCAAACTCACATCATGGTGGCATCATGTGCTAAATTGGGTGTGGGTGTGGCCAGCGCGTGATGCATCTGCCCCATGGGCTGGGAGTTTGACAGCTCTAAACTGACAACTGCTCTAAACTGACAACTGCTTAACATTGCACCCTAACTCTGCCTGTTTTTTTTCTTCGCAAGGTTTTTTATTTTAACATCACCAACTCAGGCCCAAAGTTTAGCAAAGTTGGCCAGATATATTGCTGCCAGAATGGAACAAAAATATATGGTACCCTTTCAAGATAGCAATTCTTAGATTTCTGACTAAATGTTACTTTAACACTGACTATCGAACACTAATCTCTCTTCTACCGAAGTCAAGGTATACAAGACATTCTACACAAGAATGCTAGTTTTAGAGGACACAGACCATCCTCATGCCATAGTTTGCTCCTCCAAAACCATGTTAGCCATGCCATCCCCGAACATCATGGCTTTTTGAAGGTAAAAATCCCCAAAGGTGCCCCCCCCCCTTGATACCTAATCAAATGAACAATTGATATCAGATATGTTATAGATAGATAGATAGATAGATAGATAGATAGATAGATAGATAGATA
>BLBF01000040.1:19800181-19822787 GCA_015471245.1 Laticauda colubrina
TATCTATCTATCTATCTATCTATCTATCTATCTATCTATCTATCTATATTGTGAATCTATTTTTTTTTGCTTAGCTGTGAGTATATATAGCAATTAAAAGAAAGATGGCACCTGTGATTTAAGCTCCACCTGTTTTAATGGATGGAACTTCAACTGTTGCACCAATATTAGGTTGTTGTTTTTTACCACACCCTGCAAAGCACCATAGACTGAGATTTCTCTTTCCTTATATCTGCTTAGACTTGACACCAAAGAAATGAAACACTTCTGAAAGCCAATCTGAAAGAAAACTAACCATTCTTTCTTCCTCCTGAAGAGTAAGTATTCAATATGCTTTTGCTCAATTCTGAGTCACTGAGGCAAATGCTGAAGCAGCCATGCACTTATCAACACAGGCTGTCCAACCAGCCGTGTGCATAAAATGTATAATTTTTCAATTAGTGACAGAGAGAAGGTTTAATATATCAGAAATATCATTTTGGATGTTTAATTTTAATGGTTCCCTGCATTATTAGATTTTTAAAAATCTGTATGAATTAGTTTCTAAACAACGACTGATAGATAGTCACATTTCTCAGTGATATAATAGGTTAATCTCTACTGTTCTTCTGAGTTCAGATAATATAATCAGATCATTCTGGGCCTCTACTAGAATATTCTATTTATTTTTGAACCAAAAGGGGGAGTAGGTTGGAGTGGGAGAAGGGGGATAGTGAGAAAGAGAGAGTTGATAATAAAGACATAGATGATGAGGTGTTCTAAAAATGATTAGGCGTGCAGGGAGAAAAGATTTAATTTGGGAGATTGAGAACGGTGGAGATATTTGCTTTCTGCCCACACACTTTCACTATTTCTCAGTATAACTAAAGCCTTTAAATACTTTATAAATTGAAGAAATTAACCACAAAATGCCTGAATTGAAGGAATTACCTACTATGCATCATTTGTGTATTTCTTCTATTAATGGAAAAAAAGCTTCACACATTTGCTTTGCAAACAACTGAATAAATGAGAAAAGAATTTTTTTAAAAATAAGAGTACTTATACTTTTCTGAATGGTAAAGACAGTTGTTAACATTCTAAGCAGTTCAGAGAACTGGTTGTTCAGAAAAATTACTGGCCTAATCTTGTAAGGAAGGCAGAAAGGAAACATTCAGGTGTTGCTTACAGAAACTGCCTCTCCGTTATATAGGCCTGGTCCCACTGCACTTACAGATGCAAAGAGGATGTAAAACGTTAAAAAAAGCTTGCCATCCATTGGAAAATACTATGCATCCATTGTGTACTCATTGTGTTCCATCCGGAAAAGACGTGCAGTAGACTGGGTTCCAACAAATAACTCTTTATTAGCAAACAGCAAACAGTAACGGAACATTGGTTCAAGCCGCGGCAGCCCTTTATATAGAGGCTTGCCTGCCGGCTTGTAGCCAATGACAACTTTAACTTTGCCACCTTTGAGCGGCTCCTTGGTTCATTCATTCATTAGGAACCAATCCTTTACTGGCCTTCCTGGCCAATCAGAAGAGACTACTTGGAACCTTCCAAGTTATACAGAACACCCCTCCCCCTTTAGTTCAGTCCTATGTGAGTGACGTAGTCGCACAGATAGGTGGGGCTTCTTCTGGTCCTTGTTGACCTGTGCAGCTCATTCTCGTCTAGGACTACAAGCGGTTCGGTCGGGATTGTTGTCTCTCTGGCTCATCTCCATGGAACTGCCTGGAAGGGTGAGTCAGCATTGCTGCTACCTCTTGAGTTGCTCAGGCCGGTGGTTTTGTCGCTCCCTCCTGGTTCAACTGGGCTCATTGAGCTGGCCTGGCTGGCCCCTTCCAGGATGGCTTTCCTTTCGCTTGGACTACCTCCGATGGTTTCATCTAACCGTAAGTGCTCTTTTTGGTTGGTTAGATGTTCTAGATTTAATTTCAATGGTTCATTTTCATACCCTTTTGTATTTGTTTGTGTTCCCCCCCCTCCTTGGTTTTGTTTTTGTCAATTTTTATTATTTGAGGTTTCACGGTCGTTTTACGCTCGATGTTTTGGGAATGAATCTGGTCTATGTGCCGCTTCCATTCTCTTCCATCATCCATGGTTAGTTGGTAGGACCGGGGGCCTTTTATTTGTGTGATAGTGGCTGAAAGCCAGAGAGGGTCCCCGGTAAAATTCTTTGCATGGACTAGGTCGCCGATTTCAAAAGTGCGGTATCGGTTGGATGAGTCGGGGGGGTTTCTCACAAGTGTAATTTAGGTGCAGTCCATCTAAATGGGATCTAAGTTTCCTCCCCATTAACAATTTTGCCAAGCTCTTGTTTGTTGTACTACTGGGAGTGATGTGTTGCAGTGTAAGTAAACAGTTCAGCTTGTCTTGGACATCCCCATGTCCATTTTTTCTAGGCCTTCTTTAGTAAACCTGACCATTTGTTCGATCCGACCATTCGCCGCCGGGTGGGCCAGCATGGTTTGTGCATGGCGTATACCCAGGGATGCTAAGTACTGTTCGAATTGTATAGCTGTTAGTTGTGGCCCGTTGTCGGATACCAATACATCAGGTAAACCATGAGTTGCAAAGAATTTGTTTAGCTGTTTTATGACCACATCAGTTGTTGTGGATGACATAACTATAACCTCCAACCAATTTGAATATGCATCTACGACTATTAAGAACATGTTGCCCCTGGTTGGTCCTGCAAAATCAATATGGATTTGAGACCAAGGGCTTCGTGGGATCTCCCAGTCCCGTATGGGCGCTTGCGGTGGTGTGGGTCTAGCTCTCTGACACTTATGGCATGTTGCAACCTAGCGTTCAATATCCTTGCCTATACCAAGCCACCAGACATAGCTCCTGTCCAGGCTTTTCATTTTTACTATGCCTGGGTGGCCCTCATGTAGCATATCCAACACCTCTTCTTGCAGTCTGGATGGAATTACCACCCAATCTCCCCACAATAAGCACCCCTTTTGTAAAGACAGTTCAGTTTGTTTAGTCCAAAAAGGTTTAAAACCTTCAGTCTTTTGGCTTTCCGGCCAGCCTTTACCTACCCAAGTCAAAACGCGGGCAGTCACTGGGTCTTTCGCCGTGGCTCTGGCGACATCATTTGTAGACAATGGAAGTTCAGGGCAGGTCTCTACTTGTAAGGTGGCAGTGGTTGGAGCCGGGTCATCCTCTATGGTTGGTAATGGTGCTCGGTTTAAAGCGTCTGCATGGGTGATTTGTTTCCCGGGTCGATGCAGCAAGGTATATGAATAGGTGGCCAGGAATTCTGACCACCTAGTCAGCAGTGGGGATAGAATGTTCAGTGTGGGTTTGTTCCCTGCCAAAATCCCCAGTAATGGTTTATGGTCAGTCACAATGGAAAATGTCCTCCCATAGAGGTATTTGTGAAAGCGTTTAACTCTGGCAACGATTGCCAGGGCCTCCCTGTCTAGCTGGCTATAGTTGCGTTCCGCTTTGGAGAGCGTTTTTGAGTAAAAGGCGACGGGTGCCTCTCTCCCATCAGGTAATTGGTGGCTCAGGATGGCACCGAATCCGAAAAGTGAGGCATCACAGGTGACCGTCAATGGAAGTGTGTTACTAAACTGAATAAGAACGGTGTCTGAAGTTAATAAATCTTTTATGCTTTGGAATGCCTTTTGTTCTTTATGACCCGAAGTCCAGACACTTTTTTTATCCAGCAAATGGTGTAATGGTTCTCCTATCATTGCTTTGTGGGGGAGGAATACGTTATAAATTTTAATCAGACCCAAGAATGCCTGTAAGTCCATTTTATTTCTAGGCCTGGGTGCGTCTTTAATTGCTTTGACTTTTTTGTCTGTTGGGTGAATACCCTGTTTGTCAATTAAATACCCTAAAAATTCGACGCAGTCGGTAGCCTGGCAGCATTTTTCCTTTTTTACCTTTAGGCCGGATTCTCTAAATTTGGTTAGCACTTCTCTTAGTCTTGCTTCTAATTAGGTTGTGTTTTTTGCTGAAATTAGGACATCATCAAAGTATGGAACAACCCCTTTTATCCCATTTAATAGGCGTTCCATGAGGCTTTGGAAACCGCCTGGGGCAACGCTTACTCCAAATTGAAGCCTGTTACATTTGAATGCCCCTCTATGTGTTACTATTGTTTGTGCTTCGGCCGTTATTGGGTCTACTGGAAGCTGCTGATATGCCTGAGCCAAATCGAGTTTCGCAAATTTTTTTCCTCCCCCAAACAGTTCTTATTGCACTCCTTACTGAGTGCAGTAAGTGCTGTACGACTGGTACCAGGTATGAACTTTGCTGTAGCACATGGTTCAGGGTAGCCTTGTAGTCTCTACAGATGCGCACAGACCCATCAGGTTTTACAGGTGTTATTATTGGAGTCTCCCACCTAGCATGGTCAATTGGTTCTATGACCCCTTGTGCAATCAGTTTGTTTAATTGCTCATCTATTTTGGGCTTTAATGCGAAAGGGACTCGTCTGGCTTTTAACCTTCTTGGTGCTATCTGGGGATCTAAGCTAAAAGAAATTGGGGGTCCCCTAGAGTGCTGCCTAGAGTGCTGTTGAATACGTCCTGGAATTCATGTAGCAGGTTCTCTTCCCAATCGCTTGTGGCTATTCGGCTTACTCCGGTCATCCCGATGCCCAATGGTACGAACCATTTGATGTCCAGGAGGCTGGGACGGTCTCGGTCGACTATAGTCAGTTGCAGGACTTTGGCGTGTTGTTTGTAAGTGACTTTGAAGTGTCCTAGACCTACCACGGGAATTCTATTTTCCTGGTAGTCTTTGAGAATTAATTTTTGTTTCTTGAGTTCTTTTTGTTTTATGTTTGGAACCAACCGTCTGATTGTGTTCCAAGACACCATTGATCAGAAAGATCCTGAATCGACCTCCATTTCACAGGGGCTTCCTTCAATGGTCACTACAATTTTGACTTTTCTCCCGCTTTCCATCTGTGCACTTCCGATAGCAACAGTCTGGTGAGTTTTTTTTTCGGTTGCTGGTTCCCTTGCTGTGCTCCCATTTTCTATAGGCTTGTCTCGGGTCAGTTCTTTGTGGGGAATTACCGTGTCTGCTAGGACTGCTGTTCTTACGATTGTGGCAGACTCTTTCAATGTGTCCCCTCTTCTTGCAAGCCTGACAGATGTCATCAAGGAACCTACACTCGGCTCGGGGGTGGTTTCCTCCGCAGCCAACGCATTCCCGCCAATTTCTTCTTCTTTCGCGCCTTTTTTGGTTTGCGTATAGACGATGGACCTCTTCATCATCTTCTTCTGTTTCTGATGACTCGTCTAGGTCTTCATGGTGTGTGGTTGTGGGAGCTTGCTTCTTCCCTCTGGGTAAGGTCATCGTGTCAGTATTGGCATTCATCAGTTTCATTGTGGCCACTGATTTCTTCACAGCTTCTGTGGTGGTGGCTTCCGCGATTTCTTCTGCCACAGTTATGTTAGGTCTATTTAATAGCTTGCTTTGTAAAATAGAGTCCTTTAGATGTAACACAACATGATCTCGCATAGCCTCGTCCATACTCTGGAACTCGCAGGCTCCTTCCAGATGGTGGAGAGCTGCCACAAAATCTGCAATGGTCTCATCTTCCCTCTGGTCTCTTTTATAAAACTCATGTCTCTTAATGAGATTTGAGACAACTGGCACATAGTGAGCCTTTAGCATTCGGTTAAGCTCAGACCAGGTCATCTGTTTCACGTCTCTGGGCTTTGCCAATGCCTTTGCCATTTTGAACACGGCTGGCCCACAATGTGTTAGGAAGACAGCCCTCTTTCGCTGATCCAAAATTTCCTCCATTTCGTTGCTCTCCAGAAACATCAGGAAGCAATCAATATAAGACTCCCAATTTTCTTCATTGGGGTTGAAAGGTGTGGGCGGCGCGTTGCTAGCAGCCATTTCGTCTAGTGTGGTTGTTTTCTCGCCGTGTGCTCGGTCTACGCTTTAGGATGATCCCACCCTCATCGCCAGTTTTCCGTCCGGAAAAGATGCATGGTAGACCGGGTTCCAACAAATAACTCTTTATTAGTTAACAGCAAACAGTAACAGAACATTGGCTCAAGCCGCGGCAGCCCTTTATATAGAGGCTTGCCTGCCGGCTTGTAGCCAATGACAACTTTAACTTGGCCACCTTTGAGCGGCTCCTTGGATTGGTTCCTAATGAACCAATCCTTTACTGGCCTTCCTGGCCAATCAGAAGAGACTACTTGGAACCTTCCAAGCTATACAGAACACATTGCATATGTGTTTCATACGCTCTATCCATCGAGCATCCGTCCACTGCGATTTTATCCACACAAGAAGTTTTGAGCTGCACAAAACTTTGTGAATGGATGAACTTTCCACTCCATACGATGTAAATCCACAACATACAAGCAACAAATGTTCTAAGTCTGTTTATCATCCGTTAAACGTCTGCTGTATCCTCTCTGCATCCTCTGGGCATCCTCGCAACTCACATCTGCTGCAGCTGAAAACGGAAAGAGGGAGGAAAGAAAAGGTACATGGAATGTGTATACATCGTTAGTAGCACGGAAATAGAAAGGATGCACAGTGAACGGTTTGCATCCGATATACATCGGCGCGGCACCCCCTTTCTTTCCTTTAGGCGTACGTGATGCAACTGCTTCATCCGCTATGCGTCCACTTTGAAATTCTCCCCCGGAACCCCTTTGGAGGTGTCATCCACTTCCATCCGCTAGGCTTCCTATGAACATCTGTTTAACATCCCCGCTACATACTACCCACATCCGTTCTTTTCCATTATTTTCCATTCCATTTGTTTATGCAAATTTTTGCCACTTTCTGGAGTGGATGACAACGGATGGAGCCACCCCTGAAATTTTGCTCATCTGCTGTGTCCTTTATGCATACGTTTTGCGTCCATCGTCCAGTGGGACCGGGCCTTAACCCTTATTACATTCTTGGCAGGACTAGACTTCCTGTCTCTGGAACTTCTCTGGAGTTTTTTTCCTCTCCTTTGCTGGAACTTTGCTTGTGTGGAGTGACCATTTAAAGTTACAATGGCACTGAAAAAAGTGACTTATGACCATTTTTCACACTTACAACTGTGGCAGCATCCCCACAATCATGAGAGGCCAGGTGAGGAGATGTATGTCTTGATGTGAGTGATATTGAGTTGGCCACGCCCAGCCAATAACATGACCACCAAGTCACGTCCACCCAGTCACATGACCACCAAGCCATGGCCACCAACTAAGCCACACTCACAGAACTGGTTGTTAAAAAATTTGAATCCCACCTCTGCATATGGTGACAGTTGGTGATAGGCTATTCTGATCTTTTCCAATAATTTTATTTTCAGCAACATTTTTGTTTTCAATTTATCTTCTAATTTATTCTAAATAACATAAAGTGTTGCAGTTTCATAAATCAAGTAGATTTCCTCAAGTTCTAGAAGGTCCTCGAAGACACATTTTTTGGGCTTATCAGGAAGTAGGTTGTGGTCTACTTTGTCAATTGCCTTGCTGAAGTAGAAATATACTATGCCAAAAGCATTTTTCTGGTCTACTAATTTAGTTACTTTGTCAAATAATGAAATAAGATTGGTTTGGCATGATCTGTTTTTAACAATCCCCATGCTGGCTATAAGTTATAACTTTATTTTTTTTCTAGATGCTCACAGATCTATTTTTGATTATTATTTTTTTCCAGTATCTTTCTAGGTATTAATGTTAGGCTGATTGATCTGTAGCTTCCCTTGTCTGCTTTCCCCCACTTTTTTTGAAGATGAGAACCACATCAGCTCTATTCCAATCCTCTGATAGTTCCCCAGAGTACAAGATTTTTAAAGATGTGAAACAATGATTCAATGATAACATCTGCCAGCTCTTTCAGAACTCTGGAATGTAATCCATCAGTCTCAAAGATTTATATTCATCAAGGTCAGAAAGATGTTCTCTTACCATTTTCTTGCTTATTTTTATTTTTACTCTGTCTTTCACAGTTATGTTTTGGTAGGTTGGGCTATTGTTTCTTTTTCTGTGAAGACTAATGCAAAGAATGAGTGAAGCAGTTCTGTTTTCTCTTCATGTCTGTTATTTCCTTGCCATCTTCTCTCTTGAGCAGACCAACTGTTTCTTTGACTGTTTTCTTGTTATTTATTTGTTGAAATAAACCCTTTTTTAAAATTACCTTTGACTTTGTTCATTCTGAGCCTTTGCTTTCCTGATTTCATCTTTGCATATTTGAGCTCTCTGCTGATATTGTGCCTAAAGCCCCTGTCACACTGCACCAACGGATGGAAAGAGGATGTAAAACGGAGAGAAACACTTGCCATCCGTTGGTTAAAGTGATGCTTCCGTTCTGTACTCACTGCCTCCGTTTTGCTTCCTCTCTATCCGTCCAGCATCCGTCTATTCACATTTCATCCGCTCAAAAGGTTTTGAGCTGCTCAAAACTTTTGAGCGGAAAATGTATCCAACGCATCCGTTCTGCATCCACTAGGCATATGGGGGACATCCGTTCTGCATCCGTCGGCATCCGTTACGCATCCGCTACATCCGCTAGGCATCCGCTGTGAATCCACGCAACTCGCATCTGCTCCAGTGGTAAATGGACACAGGGAAGAAGCGGAACGGACACGGAACGGAGGTGCAGTGTTAGTAGCACAGATGGAGAAAGGATGAAAGCAGATGCAGCTCGCAAAAAAAACAGTTAAAACGAAAAAAATTTTCGCAGAGGGGACCTATCTCAGATATTAAGGATGTCTACAGGATGCCTAGAGGATGCAAAAGGACACATAAGGGAAAACCTATATTGCCTATAAAAAGGGGGAGCAACTCACCTGGATCTCACTTTCAGACCAGCAGCCCTACTGTGCAGACCTCTGCAGCCTTCATCTGGCTCTTGCTCTTCCACAGCATCTAGTCATGTCCACCTTGTATCGTAACAAACACCTTTTGGTAGCCACCATCATTTTGCAACAGTGCGAAGCCATCTACAGTCTCTGTGAACTCTACTACGGGAAGAAAAGGAGGCGGCCAAGAAGTGTCTGGGTCCGAAGATGGATCGGGAGAAGAGCAGAGTTCAGACTGTACAACAAGCTGATGGTGGAGCTGAGAAACTAAGACACTCGGGCATTCCAGAACTTCATGAGGATGCCTCCAGCCATGTTTGACGAAGTTGTGCAGCGGCTGAAACCCAGGTTGAACAAGCAGAGCACCAACTTCTGGCCCAGCCTGGAACCTGGGCTCAAGGTGGCACTCACTCTGCGCCACCTGGCCTCAGGGACCACGTACAGGAGCATGCAGTACAGCTGGAGTGTGCCACACAACACCATCAGCATTGTGGTCATAGAAGTGGTGCAGGCCATCATCGAAGAATACCTGGAGGAGCTCCTCCAGTGCCCCTCCATTAAAGAAGGATGGAAGAAAGTTGCAGAGCAGTGGTATCAGAGGTGGAACATCCCACACACTGTTGGAGCCATCGATGGGAAGCACGTGGCATGCAAAGCGCCAGCCAAGTCGGGGTCCACTTACTTCAACTACAAGGCTTCTTCAGCATCGTCCTCTTCATCATGGTTGATGCTGACAACAAGTTCATGTACATCGATGCTTCAGGCAACGGGTCAGCTTCAGATGCCCAGGTATACAACGCCAGTCATCTCAAGGAGGGGCTGGAACGCAACCTCATCATGGGCTTCCCAGATCCAGACCCCCTGCCCAATGACACGCAAGATGTGCCCTACTTCATTGTGGGGGATGACACCTTCTCCTTCAGAACCTATCTCATGAAACCCTACACTTCAAGACGCCTCACCTGTGAAGAGAGGATCTTCAACTACAGGCTGTCCAGGCCAAGGCGGGTGGTGGAGAACGCCTTTGGCATCCTGGCCAACAGGTTCCAGGTACTTCTCACCACCATGAAGCATCGCCCAGAGACCGTGAGGAGGATCGTGGAAGCTTGCTGCATCCTGCACAATCTCATGCGCACCCACTACCCGGTCTTGCAGAATAGGCTCGTGGACCTCCAACAAGGCAATGGGGACATGGAGCCTGAGGAATGGAGGCAAGGGCAAAACCTGATAGACACTGAGAATGTGCAAGGCCCCAACAGAGCCTCACATGAAGGGAAGAAGCAGCACAACCTCCAGAGACACTGGTGCAACTCCCCAGCTGGAGCAGTGGAGTGGCAAGACAGGATGGCACATGATTAATGGATGCTTCCTTCAACCTGTCTCATCACACGGATGAGATTGGACCATGTATGTTGGGTGGGCCTCCAATGAGCAGGGCATTTAATAAAGAGTTGTGTTTATTTTGAAATGTGTTGATCAATGAATAAATTGTTATTGATAATAAAGGGCCATAGGTGTGGCACCTGGGACGGTGGATCATACAGTCCCACTATGCTTGCACTGGAGGTTTATCTATCCCACAGCTATTACCCATTCCAAAGGTATCCCTGCCCATCCCACAGGTATCCCTGCCCATCCCACAGCTATTGCCCATCCCAAAGGTATCCCTGCCCACCCCACTGCTATCCTTACCCATCCCACAAGCATGCAAAGGCTTAAACCATTTCTGAAAGTTTCCACCAATACTTTATTAAAAAAAAGAAATGAAGCAAGTGTGTGAATCAAAGATAGACTTTATTAACAACAAGCTGTAAAAGAAAAATGACCCAAGTCAAGTGTCCAAATAAAGTCCACAGGTAGCCAGCCAGCCAGTCTTTGGCGCTCCTCTTGGTCACTCGGACGTGTGCCCAGTCTCAGGGGTGAAGGGTCCAGGTGATGTGGAGATGGCTGGTGCTGGAGTGATTGTCTGAAGTGCCATTGGTGTGCCTGGCCCCAAGAGGACAACAGGTGACGGTGTGTTGAGAAAGCTCTTGGATAGCTGGCTCAGACCCGTGATGTTGAGAGCTCCTTCCTCCATGCCATGGGGTGTCAGCCCCAGTACTGACAACAGATGTACTGAGGCCGGGCTTGGCTGTGGGGTGGAGGAAGGAGCAGTGTAGTGGGGCTGTCTGGTCTGAAGCTTGGTGAGCTGGCATTGGTGGCATGGGTGGCATCGGTGGCATCAGTGGAACCGATGGCAACGGTGGCATGCGATGAGGCTGTGCCTGGACTGGGAAGGGTTGCTGCCTGTGCTGCTGGACCTCCTGGTAGCCATAGCCCTGGTAGATGAGGACCTGTGGAAAACCTTGGAATGGGAGGGACATCACCTGGGGTGGAGGAGCAGACCTGGACTGGGTGGGAGCAGGTTCCTCTGGATCTGGAGGGTTGTGGAGCAGCTCGGTGATCCGGTCCTTCACCACCTGGTACTGGGGTTCCACCATGTCTGTGAGGGTCCGGTTGACATAGGTGAGGAAGGGCTTGTGGTTGGAGGATGAGGAGTCGGTGTGGACCAGCTGAGAGAGGAGATCTCTACTGCTCCGGATGGTGTCCCTGATCTCCAGCAGGACAGTGTGGCTCTGCCCCTCCTGTCTGGCTCTCTGCCTTTTTGTGGAGGTGGAGCTGGGGGTGGATGCGGGTAGGACTGTGGTGGAAGTGCCATCTCCTTTCTCCCACTGTGCCAGGGAGTCCTCCACGTGCTCCACCACAGTTAAAACAACTGTCCATGGGTTCTGCACTACGGGATGCTCCACAGAAACCTGCCTGGAGAGAGCAGCTGACTCTCGGCCAGAAGAGGACTGGCTCTCAGCAGGCTGCCGGAGACAGAGGGTTGTAAGAGGGGCTGCTCCTCAGTGGCGGATCTCACCCTCCAGGAAGCTGCACCTGGCCATCATGTAGGTTTCTCGGTCTGCCAGCTTGACCGTGGCCTGGCCAGATTTCTTGAGGTGCAGCTTCCCATACCAGGTATGCATATGTTTCCACCAACCGAGGAGCACCTCCAAAGTGTAGCCCATACTCTCCGCCTTCTCTCTCCAAGCAGCCTGCTTCCTGTTGGTGTCCCTGTAGAGCCTGTGTCCCTTCCGCCACAGATACTCATTCTCTCTCAGCCACTCCAGTATCTCATCCTCGTGTTCCTCCTCAATGGAGTATTGCCTCCTCTCCTGTTCTCTCATATGTCTCTTCCTCCCTTTGGCAGGACCAGATGGGCCCTCATCAGAGGGGCTTCCAGATTGTAGGGCTGCTCCTCCACACCACCAGCAGCAGCAGCACCAGCAGTATCATCATCATCAGCAGCAGCAGCAGCACCAGCAGGACCAGGATCAGCAGCAGCAGAGTAAGCACCAGCACCACCAGCAGCACCATGAGCATGAGTAGGACCAGGAGCATGAGCAGGACCAGCAGGACGAGCAATACCAGGAGTATGAGCAGGATTAGTAGGACCAGCAGGACAAGCAGGACCAGCAGGACGAGGAGCAACTACAGCAGAGTAAGCACCAGCAGAAGCACCACCTCCAGAAGCATCATCATCAGCTCCTCCAGAAGCAGCATCAGCAGAAGCACCACCGTCAGAAGCAGCTACAGCAGAGTAAGCACGAGCAGAAGCACCACCACCATAAGCAGCATCATCAGCTCCTCCAGAAGCAGAAGCAGAATAAGCCCCAGCCGCAGAAGAGCGAGCCCATGCTACAGAAGCCCCAGCAGAAGCAGAGTGAGGGCCAGGGGGTGGGAGGGTGGCCCTGTTCTTCTTGCCAGGGCTGGCAGCAGATGGCTGAGGCTTTCTCTTCTTCCCAATGGTTGTGGGGTTGCTGGCTGGCACCAAGGCTGTCAGGCAGGCAGGCAGGCAGGCTGGCAGGCTGGCAGGAAGGCTGGCAGGAATGCAGGTACCAAGTGTTAGGGATAACATTGTTTACCCTAACTGGTTTAGGTGAAATAATAACTATGAATCATAGTTAGTGTATGTTAGAGTGTATACAGCTTTAACTGTGAAATAGCAATTAAAGGAGTGGTTAAGAAAACAATATAAAAGTAGCAAGATTACGGCTTGCTCTCACTCTCTCTGGCTTTGATGATCCCTGATTACTGCTTGGAATCAAGACTGCATTGCTCGAACGGGAGAGACAACAAAGGACTGATTTTGTAAGTGAACTGACATAGGATATTCTACATGGACTTTGCTAACTGAATACCCCTGAATGGACTGACTACATGGTAAATGACTATTGGACTGTTATTTGACTATGCCATAAACTTATACTGGAATAAAATATATTCTTGATAGCACAAGCGTATCTGTTATTTTTACTGTATGTTAATAAACATACAAGCTTAGATCACTCATTTATCTGTGTGCCTATCTAACTAACGCTGCACATTCTGTTTAGCTTGTCTACCTAACCCTGGTTGGGGAACCCAGGCTTAACACTGGTTATGGGCCCAGAGGCTGCAAAGTCAGTTTAAATAGGATAAAACAGATTTATGTAAAAAGTGAGAGTTTGTGTTGTTATACATTACAGTAAACAGACAGCTGTGTTTTATTAATTATAGTTTTATATCCATATAAGAAAACATGGCACTAGTCAATTTACAAAGTTTGTCCCTTATATCCAAGCTGGATGGAACAAACTATGTATCATGGTCTACAAAATGTAGTCTACTTCTACGAGGAGAAGGTCTGTGGAACATAATTGAAAATCCACCAAACGTAGAAGAATGGGATCCAGAGGATGAGGAAGACAGATTAAAGATAGAAGAATTTAAGCATAAAAATCAACAAGCCATTTGCATAATTGGGTTAACCTTAACTGATCAACAGTTTGTTTATATCCACGGAGAAAAAACGGTTTTTGGGTGTTGGCAGAAGCTGAAGAGGATTTATGTTCGAGATAATATTGGTGCTCACATAAATCTAACACGGAAGCTTTTCAGGACATATCTCCAAACAAATGGTGATATGCAGAGTCATTTAAACACTATGCAAAGCATTTTTAAGGAACTCCACGAGAAAGAGCTTATATTATCTGAACAACATCAAGTTTATATAATTCTATCTTCCCTTGATGAAAGTTATGATAACTACGTAACTTCACTTGAAATTTTGCCAAAGGAAAATTTAACTTTAACTGATATAACTGGCAGATTGATCGAAGAGGCCAGAAGAAGGCATGAAAGAGATGAATTAAGGAGGGAGCAACCTCAAAAAGAAGATAATGAATCTCCTACTGCATACGCAATTAAAAGGTGCTTTAATTGTGGAGGAAGAGGACATTTGGCAAGATTTTGTAAAAAGGCAAAGCGCCAGAATGCTGGCCAGAATACTAAAAATCATCAAAAGATAAATAAACATTTAGAGTTAGCCATGTATACTAACGGAGCTGTAAAAATAATTTATGGGTGGTTGACAGTGGGGCATCCCATTGTATAACAAATGATAACAAAAATTTGATAAAAATGTCCCAGAGTACACAGCAGATATCGTTAGCCAATGGATGGAAACTGAAAGCTAAAGGTGAAGGTATAGCATATTGTTCTTTTATAAAAGAGAATGTAAAAATGTTATATGTACCACAACTTAAGTTTAATTTAATTTCAGTTAGAATTTTGGTTAAACTAGGATATGTAGTTACATTTAAGGGAGATAACTGCATACTTGAAAAAGAAGATAAGAGAATTACTGCATCTTTAAGAGATGGATTATATGTGTTAAATGATGATGGTTTAAAGGTGGCTAACACAATTTATGAAAATAAGAAACCTCATGACAAATGTATTCACTTGTTACATAGAAGGCTAGGGCATTTAAATTTTAAAATGCTTAAGAAAACTGTTGAATTGTCTAAGGGAATAAGTTTGAAATCTTGTGATAAGTATTTGCAATGTAATGCCTGTAATCAAAGTAAGAGCAGGGTTATACCGGCTAATAGAGTTGATGGATTTACTACTAAAGAGCCTTTAGAAGTAGTATTTGCTGATTTAATAGGTCCGAAAAAACCAAGTGTAGGAGGAGCTCGCCACATACTAAGTATAATGGACCACTATTCTAGATATGGGTTTTGCTATTTAATGAAGAGCAAAACTGAAACATATCAAAATCTATTTAATTGGTTAAAGTTTGCTGAAAGAAAAACTAAAAAGAAATTAGTAACTCTCATCACAGATAATGGTACAGAATTTACAAATAATAAATTCCAAAACAAACTAAGAAAGTTAGGTATTCAACATAAAATGTCTGCACCATATAGGCCACAACATAATGCCTTTATAGAGAGAAGAGGCCAAACATTACAATCAATGGCACAAACTATGATGTCTGATTCAGGATTACCTGACAATTTATGGGGAGAAGCAATAATGTGTGGTAATCATATATTAAATAATGTTGTTAATTCAACAACAGGTGAATTACCATTCACACTGTGGCATGGTACAAAACCTGATTTAAGTTACATGCACACATTTGGAGCACCAGCATGGGTGCATTTCCCTACACAACTTAGATACAAAGGACAGCATAGAGCTAAAAGATTAATTTTCATAGGATACACATCTAATCATAGATCTTATACATTCTGGGAACCAGGTACATCTAGTGTTTACACCAGTGCTAGTGCAAAATTCCTAGAACATGTAGGATGGAATAGATTAGAGCAAGATTTAAATAATGAAGTATTTATTGAACCCTACAAAAGGCAGAAAGATCAGATTAGCTATAAGAAGAGTCCAATTAAAGAAGAAGTCCACGAAGAGCAAATAGGACTAGAACAAGAGGAAATAGATGATCAGGAAGAGTTACATGATCAAGAACAATTAATAAATGAAAGTCCACCAGTAAGTCCTATAATACCTAGATGTACTACACGTGTAACTAGACCACCTGATAGGTATCAAGCAACTATAGTTTGCCAAGTAACTAAAGTTCCAACTAGTGTAGATGAACTTAGGATGTATCCTGCTAAGGATCAGGAGAATTGGCAAAAGGCTATGGAAAAAGAACTAAATTCATTAAAGGTAATGAAAGTGTATGAAGATGCCAAATTACCTCCAGGAGAAAAATCCATTGGGTGCAAATGGATATTTAAAGTAAAAACTGGAAATGATGGGACTGTTACCCATAAAGCTAGGTTAGTAGCTCAAGGATTTAATCAAACTGCATCTGATTATGATGAAGTTTTTGCGCCAAGCCTTAAAGCTACATCTTTAAGAGCAGCATTAGTGTGGGCAGCTAAGAAAAAGTATGTCATTAACCATTTAGATGTAGAAACTGCTTATCTACATGCACCATTGCAACACATTTTATATTTAAGGAAACCAATTGGCATACATGACAATAAAATAAATAGTAATGATTGTTGGAAACTCAAAAAGAGTCTTTACGGGTTGAAACAATCTGGGTTTGAGTGGAACCAATATATTGTGAAAGAGTTAAACAATATAGGTTTTAAATCTGGTTTAGCAGATCCGTGTGTGTTTAAAAGAGAAAATAATGGAACGATGTCGTTATTATTATTATTTACAGATGATATTGCTTTAAAAACTAAGACTAATAATGAAGCTAATGAGATTATATCATTATTAGCCAAAAAGATAAAAATAAAGCATTTAGGTGAAATTAAAAGGTATCTAGGATTGACAATAAATAAAACAAATAATGGTTTTAAGATATCTCAAGAAGATAAAATTTGCCAATTAATTAAAACTTATAAGATGGAACTTTGTAAACCGGCAAAGACTCCAATGAGTCAGGAAGTTTGCCAAACTAATGATCAAAGTCCCAAATTTGATAAGTCCATATATCAATCTTTGATTGGTAGACACTAGAAAATCAACATCTGGGATGGCTATATTATTTGGTAAGACACTAATAGGATGGAGTTCAATCAGACAACAGCATATTAGCTTATCTACGATGGAAGCTGAATTTTCATGTCTGTCATTATTATGCACTGATTTGATTTTCTACAAACAGTTATTGTTGGACATGGGTATAACTATAAAAGATTCCATTATGGTATATGAGGATAACCAAGCAGCTATAAAGTTAGCTACTAGTATTGCTGTAAAAACTAGATCAAAACATACTGACCTAAGATATTTGAATGTAAGAGAATCAGTGAAAAATGGATTAATTAAATTGGTATACTGCATGTCAGAAGAAAACATTGCAGACCAATTTACAAAAGCTCAAGGAGCAACTAAGTTTAAAGAAAGTTGCAAAAAATATTTTCTAAAGATGTAAATGATTCATAGTTATTATGTAACCTAAAAGGGGAGAATGTTAGGGATAACATTGTTTACCCTAACTGGTTTTGGTGAAATAATAACTATGAATCATAGTTAGTGTATGTTAGAGTGTATACAGCTTTAACTGTGAAATAGCAATTAAAGGAGTGGTTAAGAAAACAATATAAAAGTAGCAAGACTACGGCTTGCTCTCACTCTCTCTGGCTTTGATGATCCCTGATTACTGCTTGGAATCAAGACTGCATTGCTCGAACGGGAGAGACAACAAAGGACTGATTTTGTAAGTGAACTGACATAGGATATTCTACATGGACTTTGCTAACTGAATACCCCTGAATGGACTGACTACATGGTAAATGACTATTGGACTGTTATTTGACTATGCCATAAACTTATACTGGAATAAAATATATTCTTGATAGCACAAGCGTATCTGTTATTTTTACTGTATGTTAATAAACATACAAGCTTAGCTCAATCATTTATCTGTGTGCCTATCTGACTAACGCTGCACATTCTGTTTAGCTTGTCTACCTAACCCTGGTTGGGGAACCCAGGCTTAACACCAAGGCTGGCAGGCAGGCAGGCTGGCAAGCAGGCTGGCAGGAACTCTGGCAGGAAGGCTGGCAGGAAGGCTGATAGGCAGGCTGGCAGGCAGGCAGGCAGGCAGGCAACAAGGCTGGCAGGGAGACTGTAAGGCAGGCTGGCAGCAAGGCTGGCAGGCAGGCAGACAGCAAGGCTGGCAGGGAGGCTGGCAGGAAGGCTGGCAGGATGGCAGGCAGCAAGGCTTGCAGCAAGGCTTGCAGGCAGGCATGATGGGCAGGCTGGCAAGGCATTTGATGTGTCTGAAAGCAGGTCTTTCCTCTGAATGGTGACCTGCTTGGGAGCTGCCTCCCTTTATATCCGTGTGCCTGACGCAATGCATCCTCCCCGCATGTGCAGTGAAAGCTAGGCATCCGCTAGGCTTCCGTTGTGCATCCGCTAGGCTTCCGCTCCGCATCTGCTTCATCTGTTAGGCTTCCGTTGTGCATCCGCTTCATCTGCTCAGCGTCCGTTCTGCATCCGCTGTATCTGTTCCATGTCCGCTTTGCTGCACCCCCCCGGAAGCCTAGCAGATGTGCCATCTGCTCCCTCTGCTTCCATCCGCTAGGGTTCCGTTCCGCATCCACTTTCCATCTGCCCTGCGTCCTCCCCCCATCCATTCCTTTCCATGTTATCTGCTCTGGTTATGCAAATTTTTGCCCCTTTTGAGAGCGGATAGCAAAGGATGGAACATTTTTCTCGTCCGCTGTATCATTTTTACTAACATTTTGCATATGTCGGCCAATGTGACAGGGCCTTTAGTTATGTGTCCCTCTTTCCATTTTTTTGTCCTTATCCTTTTTGTCTTTCAGTTTATCAAAGATCTTTGTGAAACCATGCTTCTTGCATTTCATTTTTTTTCTTTTTCAGTGGTATTGTATTGGACTGGGCTTTTATGACAATATTTTTCAATGTTTCCCATGCTTCTTGAGTTGTTTTCCCCCTTAGGACTTTGATCCATGAAATTTTGCTTGGGCTCCCTCTCAGTTTTTTAAAATCAGCTCTTTTAAAGTTTAAGACACTGGTTGGATTAGATTCTATTGCTTGTGTTTACATTGTATAAAATTCCAATATGATGTATGGCTCTTTTATGACTTTCAGAATTCCTGAGCCAGCAAGATTAATTAGTTCCAGACCATGGCTGTCTCAGGCATTTTAAATCATAAAAGGGCCATGTTCCCCAATCCCTATTGTATATGATGAGATGTTTTTTTGTGCAGGTAAAAATGACTGAAGATAAATCTCTACAGGCAACACTTGAACTGGGTTTAATTAAGCCTGATCGGACCACATCACCATCTTGGCAGAAAAGTTAGCAATCAATAATAAAACCATAATTGTAAAAATAATAATGGTGAAATTAGGAACCCATGTTCTATTAAATTTCTGATATCTAAACTGATATTAAATTTCTATGTTAAGGTCCGGTCCCACTGCACTTACGGATGCAAAGAGGATGTAAAATGTTAAAAAAAGCTAGCCATCCATTGGAAAATGCTATGCATCTGTTGTGTACTCACTGCATACGTGTTTAATACGCTCTATCCGTTGAGCATCCGTCCACTGCGATTTCATCCATGAAAGAAGTTTTGAGCTGCACAAAACTTTGCAAACGGATGAACTTTCCGCCGCGTACGATGTAGATCCACGACATATACGGGCAACAAACATCCATTATCATCTGTTAAACGTCCGTTGTATCCTCTCTGCATCCTCTGGCCATCCCCTCAACTCACATCTGCTGCAGCTGAAAATGGAAAGAGGGAGGAAACAAAAGGTACATAGAACATCTACACAGTGTTAGTAGCATGGAAATAGAAAGGATGTCAGCATATGCATCTTGTATATAAAGCATTAAAAATGGATAAAACGTTTTTATGTGGGATGTATCTCGTATATTTAGGATGTCTGGAGTATGTCCAGAGTATGTAGAGGGACACCTAGTGGACAAACAATATTTTCTATAAAAAGGGGGAGAAAATCATCTCGATCTCAGTATGAGTCCAGCAGCCATGGTGTACAGACCTCATCACCTTTGGTCTTGGTCTTCAACATCATCAGTTGTTCTCCACCATGGATGATGAAACAGTCAATATGATAGCTGTGCTCATTCATCACCAGAACCAAAACCTGTTCAGACTGTACCAGGTTTTACACACAAGGAGAGGAAGGAGACGTCCAAGAGCTGTGTGGGTCTGAGGATGGATCATGAGAAGAATGGAGTTTCGACTGTATGATCAGTTGATGGTGGAGCTGAGGAATGAAGACCCTCGTGCATTCCAGCACTTCATGAGGATGCCACCAGCCATGTTTGACAAACTTGTACAGCGTCTGAGACCCAGGTTGACCAAGCCGAGCACCAACTTCCATCCCAACCTGGACCCTGGACTGAAGGTGGCACTGACTCTGTGGCACCTGGCCTCTGGAACCACATACAGAAACATGCAGTATGCATGGAGGGTGCCACACAACAGCATCAGCAAAGTGGTCAGAGAAGTGGTACAGGCCATCATTGAAGAATACGTGGAGGAGCTTCTCAGGTGCCCCACCACTGAACAAGGCTGGAGAAAACTTGCAGAAGAGTGGTATCAGAGGTGGAACTTTCCCCACACCGTTGGAGCCAATGATGGGAAGCACGTGGCCTGAAAAGCTCCAGCCAACTCAGGGTCCACTTATTACAACTACAAGAGCTTCTTCAGTATCATCCTCTTTGCTATGGTTGATGCTGACTATGTTCATGTACATCGATGCTTCAGGCAACGGGTCAGCTTCAGATAGCCAGGTATACACTAGTGACCTTAAGGATGGGCTGGAATGCAACCTCATCATGGGTTTTCCAGGTCCAGACCCCCTACCCAACGACACACAAGATGTGACCTACTTCATCGTTGGTGATGACGCCTTCTCCCTCAGAACCTACCTTGAAGTCCTACACTTCCAGATACCTCACCCATGAAAAGAGGATCTTCAACTACAGGCTGTCCAAAGCAAGATGGGTGGTGGAGAATGCCTTTGGCATCCTGGCCAACAGGTTCCAGGTACTTTTCACCACCATGCAGCATGACCCAGAGACTGTGAGGAGCATCGTGGAAGCTTGCTGCATCCTGCACAATCTCATGCGCACCTGCTACCCAGTGTTGCAGAACAGACTTGTCAACCATCAGCAAGGGAATGGGGACATGGGGCCTGGTGAACGGAGGCAAGGACGTAACCTGATAGACACTGTGGATGTACAAGGCCCCAACAGAGCTTCACGTGAAGGGAAGAAGCAGCACAACCTCCTGAGACACTGGTGCAACTCCCCAGCTGGAGCAGTGGAGTGGCAAGACAGGATGATAGATGGTTAATGGATGCTTCCTTCAGCCTGTCTCATAACACTGATGAGATTGTGCCATGTATGTTGAGTGGTCCTACAATGAATAGGGCATTAATAAAGACCTTTGTTTATTTTGAAATGTGTTGAACAATGAATAAATTGTTATTGATAAAAAAGGTCCATATGTGTGGCAGCTGGGATGGTGGACCATACACTCCCACTATGGTTGCACTGGAGGTTTATCTATCCCACAACTACCCTTATCTATCCCACAAGCATGCAAAGGCTTAAACATTTGTTCAAAGTTTTTACCAACACTTTATTAAGTAAACAAAATGAACCAAGTAATAAACCAAACTTTATTAAGTGTCTTAAGCAAAGATAAACTTTATTAAACAAATAAACAACTCAGTCTCTGAGACTATTCTGAGTCAGAATAGACTATTCTGCATGCATGCTGCATCCTTTTATATCCACGGAGCGGACCACAATTGATACCCCCCGCATGCGCAGTGAATGATTTGCATCCGATATACATCTGCACCGCATCCCCTTTGTTTCCTATAGGCGTACATGATGCATCCGCTTCATCTGCTATGCATCTGCCCCTTCTGCTATGTGTCCACTTCGAAATTCTCCCCCGGAACCCCTTCGGAGGTGTCATCAGCTTCCATCCGTTTTCATCTGCTAGGCTTCCTATGAACATCCGTTTAACATCCCCGCTACATACTATCCACGTCCGTTCTTTTCTGTTCTGTTTATGCAAATTTTCACCACTTTTTGGAGCGGATGAAAACGGATGGAGCCACCCCCAAAATTTTGCTCATCCTCTCTGTCCTTTTTGCATACTCTTAGGAATATGGACTTTGTTACTGGAATATCCCTGGATTGAAAAACTGACTGATTAACCTGTGAATGACTTTTGGACTGCCTATTTTGAACTTTGCTTAAACCTTTCTGGAAGTAAAAAACTTCATTAACTGTACAATGTATCTGTGTACTGTGTGTTTATTATTCCAACACTACTCTCTATACATCTCCCTGTATGCGCTCATTCTCCTAACAGGGAATTACCTCAACAGATACGTTTTGCGTCCATCGGCCAGTGGGACTTAGCCTTTACTAAAATTCAGCAGCACAGTTAGAGGTCTTTGTAGAACACCAGCAGCTTTTAAAACTTGGAAAAGCTTTTTTACATGTTGTGATCTTGATATCAAAAAATATATATGTGAAGAGTTTCAGTCTAAGGTCAAAGCAAAATGAAATCTTCCTTCAATCACCTTGAAATAGAGATTGGATGTTGTAAGCAATGTCATTCCAAAATGCTCCAACTCTTTTGAGATATTTAACTGCAAAGCTATGTTAGTTATACTGAAATCCAGTTATAGTTTCAATGGAGATATTCCTTGGGAAGGTTAAATCTGACAGGACATCAAGATGAACAGGGTTTTTTTTACATAAGCAGCGCAATATTGAAGTTGCATAATTCACTGCAAAATAACATGATTATATTCTGTTTAAGAGCAAATTAGATAACTTGTCAGAGCATTTTAATTATCAGGACTGAGCAAAAATTTCCCAGTGAAGCAAAATACACTCATATATTATTATTATTATTATTATTATTATTATTATTATTATTATTATTA
>BLBF01000040.1:19835405-19850866 GCA_015471245.1 Laticauda colubrina
AAGCTGCACCTGAAGAAATCTGGCCAGGCCACAGTAAAGCTGACGGACAGAGAGACCTAGGTCATGGCCAGGTGCAGCTTACTGGAGGGTGAGATCCACCACCGAGGAGCACCAGGAGCCCCTCTGTCTACCCTCTCTCTCCGGTAGCCTGCGGCGACCCAGTCCTCTTCCGGCCGAGAGTCAGTCCCTGTCTCCAGGCAGGTTTCTGTGGAGCGTGCCACGGCGGAGAACACGCGGACAACTGCTGTCACCGTGGTGGAGCACATGGAGGACTCCCTGGTGTGGTGGGAGAGAGGAGACATCGAGTCCACCACAGTCATATCCACATCCACCCCCCTAGCTCCACCTCCACAGAAAGGCAGAGAGCCAGACAGCAGGAGGGGCAGAGCCACACTGTCCTGCTGGAGATCAGGGACACCATCCGCACAAGTGTAGATCTCCTCTCTCAGCTGGTCAGCACCGACTCCTCATCCTCCAACCACAAGCCCTTCCTCACCTATGTCAACCAGACCCTAAAGAACATGGAGGAACCCCAGTACCAGGTGGTGAAGGACCGGATCACCGAGCTGCTTCACAACCCTCCAGACCCAGAGGAACCTGCTCCTACCCAGTCCAGGTCTGCTCCTCCACCCCAGGTGATGTCCCTCCCATACCAAGGCTTCCCACAGGCCCTCACCTACCAGGGCTACGGCTACTAGGAGGTCCAGCAGCACAGGCAGAAGCCCTTCCCAGTCCAGGAACAGAGTCATCAGGCGACACTGTTGCCACCGGTTTCACTGATGCCACCGATGCCAGCCACCCCAATGATGCCACCAACAACAGCGATGCCACTCACACCACCGATGCCGCCCACGCCAGTCCTCACTCAGCTGCAGACCATACAGCCCCACTACACTACTCCTTCCTCCACCCCACAGCCAAGCCCGGCCTCAGTACATCTCTCATCAGTACTGAGGCTGACACCCCATGGCATGAAGGAAGGACCTCTCATCATCACGGGTCTGAGCCAGCTTCCTCAACACACCGTCCCCTGTTGTCCTCTCGGGGCCAGGCACCCCAATGACGATACAGACCAGCACTCCAGCACCACCCACCTCCACAGCACCTGGACCCTTCACCCCTGAGACTGGGCACACCTCCGAGTGACCAATAAGAGTACCAGAGACTGGGTAGCTGGCTACCTGTAGAGTTTATTTGGACACTTGACTTGGGTCATTTTTGTTTTACAGCTTATTGTTCAATAAAGTTTATCTTTGATTCACACACTTGCTTCATTTCTTTTTTAAAATAAAGTCTTGGTGGAAACTTTTAGAAATGGTTTAAGCCTTTGCATGCTTGTGGGATGGGTTAAGATAGCAGTGGGATGGGCAGGGATACCTTTGGTATGGGTAATAGCTGTGGGATGGGTAAGGATAGCAGTGGGATAGATAAGCCTCCAGTGCAAGCATAGTGGAACTGTATGGTCCACCCTCCCTGGTGCCACACCTATGGCCCTTTATTATCAATAATAATGTAATAATCATCCACACATGTCAACACAAACACAACTCTTTATTAAAAGCCCTGTTCATTGTAGGCCCACCCAACATACATGGCCCAATCTCATCAGTGTGATGAGACAGGCTGAAGGAAGCATCCATTAATCATCTACCATCCTGTCTTGCCACTCCACTGCTCCAGCTGGGGATTTGCACCAGTGTCTCAGGAGGTTGCGCTGCTTCTTCCCTTCATGTGAGGCTCTGTTGGGGCCTTGCACATCCTCAGTGTCTATCAGGTTTCGTCCTTGCCTCCATTCCCCAGGCTCCATGTCCCCATTGCCTTGTTGGAGGTCCACGAGCCTGTTCTGCAAGACTGGGTAGCAGGTGCGCATGAGATTGTGCAGGATGCAGCAAGCTTCCACGATCCTCCTCACGGTCTCTGGGCAATGCTGCATGGTGGTGAGAAGTACCAGAAACCTGTTGGCCAGGATGCCAAAGGCATTCTCCAATACCCGCCTTGCCCTGGACAGCCTGTAGTTGAAGATCCTCTCTTCACGGGTGAGGTGTCTTGAAGTGTAGGGCTTCATGAGGTAAGTTCTGAGGGAGAAGGCGTCATCCCCCACGATGAAGTAGGGCAAATCTTGCGTGTCGTTGGGCAGGGGGTCTGGATCTGGAAAGCCCATGATGAGGTTGCCTTCCAGCCCCTCCTTGAGGTCACTGGCATTGTATACCTGGGCATCTGAACATGAGCCTCTGCCTGAAGCATCGATGTACATGCTTGTAGTCAGCATCGACCATGGCAAAGAGGACGATGCTGAAGAATCCATTGTAGTTGAAATAATTGGAGCCCGACTAGGGTGGTGCTTTGCAGGCCACTTGCTTCCCATCTATGGCTCCAACAGTGTGTGGGAAGTTCCACCTCTGGTACCACTGCTCTGCAACTTTCTTCCATCCTTCATCAGTGGAGGGGCACTGGAGGAGCTCCTGCAGGTATTTTTCGATGATGGCCTGCACCACTTCTCTGACAACAAAGCTGATGGTACTGGGTGGCACCCTCCAGCCGTACTGCATGCTCCTGTAGGTGGTTTCTGAGGCCAGGTGGCATAGAGTGAGTGCCACCTTGAGCCCAGGTTCCAGGCTGAGCGGGAAGTTGGTGTTTGTCTTGGTCAACCTGGGTGTCATGCACTGCACAACTTTGTCAAACATGGCTGGAGGCATCCTCATGAAGTTCTGGAATGCCCGAGTGTCTTCGTTCCTGAGCTCCACCATCAGCTTGTTGTACAGCCCGTACTCTTCTCTTCTCCTGATACATCTTTGTACCCAGACGCTTCTTGGCCGCCTCTTTTTCTTCCCGTAGTAGAGTTCACAGAGCCTGTAGATGGCTTCGCACTGTTGCAGAAGGATGGTGGCTGCCAAAAGCACTGTGTTATGATCCACGGTGGACATGACTGGATGGTGTGGAAGAGGAAGAGTCAGATGAAGGCTGCAGAGGTCTGCACAGCTGGGCTGCTGTTCTGAAAATGAGATGCAGGTGAGTTGCTCCCCCTTTTTATAGGCAGTATAGGTGTCCCTTTGCATCCTCTTGGCATCTTCTAGACATCCTTAATATCCAAGATAGGTCCCCTCTGCAAACGTTTTTTCCGTTTTAAATGCTTTGTTTCCGCTTGGCATCCATTCTGTATCCATTCTGCATCCGTTCCACGTCCGTTCCGCTTCCTCCCTGCATCTGAGCGGATGCGAGTTATGCGGATGCGGAACGGATGCCTAGCGGATATCGCGGATGTGGAACGGATGCAGAACGGATGCGTAGCAGATGCGTAGCGGATGCAGAATGGACGAACTGGATACATTTTCTACGCAAAAGTTTTGGGCAGCCCAAAACTTTTTGAGCGGATGAAACGTCAATAGATGGATGCTGGACGGATAGAGAGGAAGCAAAACGGAGGCAGTGAGTACATCGCATTAACCAATGGACAGCAAGCTTTTTTGTCCATTTTACATCTTCTTTGCATCCGTTGGTGCAGTGTGACATGGGCTTTAACTTTCATGTTGAGGACTTGTCCCCGAACAATTGGACCTTACAAATATCCTTCTAATTTTGAATAAGATACCATGACAAGACTGATAGAAAAGACAGAGTCCAAACTTTAGGTTAGAAAGTAGAAAAGAGAATCTAGGTTTTTGCGATGATGTGTTGATACGTTGTGAGTAAGAGTTTTTTTTTTTAATTTTATAGCTTTTTGTTACTGTTTGCTACTATTTCTCTTGCCATCTTTTTCATATCAGGAATTTTTTTGGAACCAAGATGGTAAAAGACATATTTGGGTAGCTATTTAATTACTGATTCAGATTTTTAGATTAGTAATCTCTGCTTAAATTGGTCAGGAAAACTGTGTTAATCAGCAGTATATACTGCTAATTAGTTGTACCAGAACTGAGAAATATATTAAAGAAACAAGTGTATCGAAGCGTTGAGTGAGTAAATATTTACAATTATTGCACCACATATTGCTGTTTTCTGAGATTATTGTCACCATGGAGGACAAAAGTCCTGGAAGGGAAGTAAAAGGAAGAAATACATTTTCTCTCTCATAATATTATACTAAAACTGGAGCAAGATCAAAATGCTGTGACACTGTGTGGGAACTGAAGCCATTTGACTTTACTATATTGCTACTGGTATTCCCATGGCTTGCTAAAAGAAAAAAAGCATTTGCGATTGTCATTGCACTGAACATGTTTGTTTGAACAATAACTTTCCTTCCCAAATCTGGTTACGTAATTATAGTTGCATCATTATATTGCAGCATAAGTGAGGTGTACATTCAGCTACACATTTGAATTTAGACCTAAAGTCTAGTGATATGGAACTCAATATGTTTATATGTTTCAGCTTCCATTAGTGACAATCATCGTGGGCAAATGAAAAACTGTGGAAGCTGTCAAATGAAGCTCTTTTTTGGGGGGAGGGCAAGCATTTGTCTGCTTATGGTGGAACAATGGATCATATTCTCCTTCTTCTACTTATCTTTCTGAGTTAAAGCAAAAGTATGTAAAGATATTATATCTGGTTTCAGAGTTCACCATACTCTGTGTCTTGACCTCATTCTTACTACCTTCAGTCAAAGCCTATTTTCAGATATTTCTGATCAACGTCAATATAGAATACAATGCACATTCCTGGAAGGTACACAATTGCATTTGCCAAATAGCCAAAGGAGATTTAGCCTTTGAAGCTTCTTCTTAAGTGAATTGCATATTCCAATATATAACAATATCAGTGCTTATAGCTAGCACGACCTGTTTGATTGTTTTTTAATAAAGAGTATAAAATTTACTATTGGACTGGGGCCATTATATCAACATCAATCTTCCTCTGCTTTAATTGCTTTTAGTCTATTTTACATTTCCTGATGCTTCAAAAGGTGGAAGTGCTTTCATAACAGATATTGATATAAATAGAAATGGGCCTGGAAGAATGGTATATTTGCAATGGGTCACTGAGCCTACCTAATATGCCTTATTGCTAGATATGCTACATTAACTATCTCCATGTTTGCCTTGATTTTTGACAGTATAAGCATTCCAGAAAGGCTGAAACTTTTAATTAGAGACCTGTGCAGCTTTCCCTCTTACTAGTGTAATCATTAAATTGATTTTTCCAGTCCATCATGTAATTGTTCCAGCGAAGGAATCCTGCTTTCCACTCTCGTTCTGCTTCATCAATATTTTCTGTAAAACATGAAATGGGTGGCATTAATCTAAATTTAAATTTCTTTGTACATTAATTGAAAAATAATCCTGATTACCAATGCCGTTTTTCCCTAAATACACCACATACCATTTTGCCCTCCTTTTTGTCTCCTGATTTATTGCAAATCCAAAGGGCAAAGTTTTAACTCTGGATTATAACATAATCAGTTAAAATGAAGAATTATTCTTCTGGCCCAATATGCCACATCATTTGCATTTTCAACCTTCATACCCACAAATGACATTTAACAAGGAGCTTACAATTTACTGTTTGATGGCTAAGATCCAGATGCAGACTTCCAGTTAAGAGATGCAATAAATCTTCATAAAAAATTTTTCTTGACATAATCAATTATCCATAATACCAATTGAGGAAGAGTATTTAAAACATAGCAACATGATTTTGGATATTATAATAGATCAGCAAAATAAGGAAGATTTATATACACAGCTGTTCAGAATTAGGTAGAATTAGATACACTAAGAAATGGCTAGAGCTTGACACATACTGCTTTTCTTTTTAATTTTTAATCTACTAAATTGATAGATATGTTAATAACAAGGAGGGAGAAATTATTCAATGATTTTTAAAGGTAAGTAGCTGTATCCAGAAATCTCAGTGACATCATCACACAAGGGACATGTTTATTTAATTGTATGACATAAGGACATGATACATCCTTTGTGAAATGGCTTTATATTTTACAGTTTTCATTTGGTCTCATCTGATGCATCCTATGGACATATTATATCCTTACATCTTGGACATAAACTATTGCAATTTCTCCCCTTAGGATGCCACTATAGGACAAACATCAGACACAGAGACAATCTTTTTTTCCCCTTATGCCATCATTCTAATTATGCCAACACCTAATTACCACAGTACTGTTTTATGTCTAAAGATATATAACCATGTAGTATGGCTATATTACTATTATCCTTCTCATCTTTTCTAATACTTCTTCCATTGGCATGTTATGATTATATTAATTTGTTATTTGTATTTACACTGAGAGCTTATGCACTAGAGACAAACTCCTTGTGTGTCCAATCACACTTGGCCAATAAACTATTCTGTTCTGTTCTGTTCTGTCCCCTCCTCGTCTATCCTATCCTATCATATGAATTATTGAAAGAATAAATTCTTCCAATTTAGGCAGGACATTCACATATACCTTGGGCAACATGGTAATTAAATAATGCAAGAACAATTCTCCAATTTTAATGGAAGTATAGCTAGGGATATTTTGTATAAGTTATAGTCTGAAAAAAATAGTACTATGGTGTTATCATGTTCTTGACAGATTAAATGGCCTAAACACAAGATGTCGCTTTCCACTGAGATTTTTTTTAAAAGAAATAAATAGGAGGAATGAGAGTTCTACTGAAATCACCATGTACATGACTACCACTCTTCAAGGTGCTCTTGAACTATTTTTAGTATTCTATCTTAGTCATTGGTTCATACAATTTTATTAAACTATATTGCTTTGAGAAGCAGCTTTAAAGAGATTTGAGGCTTTGCACAGTGCTTGTACAAATGTGATTTTAGAAATAATGGGTCAAATTTAGATCTAATTATGCTAAAGGTAGACCAAATAAAATCACGTGAACTTAAGAAACCTTATCTAACCTGGATCCTCATTATTATCGGCATATCTAATTATAACTAAATCCATTCCATCATCTTTTTCTCTTTTGTGCTGCTGCTATTTTTATATTATTGTTATAATCTTTACCTGAGCATAGTAGCTTGCTTTGCTTTTTTTCATACTATTACATCATAGTTCTGAAGCCTTAATGCTTTATCATAACAACAGTAATTTCTATATAAAATACAGCCCATTCTTTCAGCCTATCTATTTTTCTTGATATTCCCTGTACTTGGAGACCTTAAACCTTAGAATATGGAATTCTAAGTTTCATCTTGAATTCAGATAACATCATTAGAACTCTACAGAAAAAAAAAGTCTGCCCTCCAAAACAGTAATATTTACAACTTGTGTTATGAAAGAGTATCCAGAGCAATTAAGTGATACACTGGTCTGCATATGGAATCTGGCATGAATCCTGGTTATATGAAGGACCGTCTCACCCCACTGGGATTGGTCCATACCACTTGTGCTGGCAGAAGAGGCATGTGGCAAGTCCAGGAGGAAGGCTTTCTCTGCTATTCTCCTGCCCTCTAGAACATCTCCCCCCCCCCTATGAGCTTAGCCCCAACTCTCCTATCTTTTTGTAAGAGCCTAAAGACATGGCTTTGCCAGTTGGCTTGGGGACCCAGTGGGGGAACAGTGCAATGGAGGTGGTTGGTTGAGTAATAACAGATCTCACATTCCGACACTCCACTCCCGCCCTATCATGTGTCCTTAGCTTTAATGTCTGATTTTAACTTTTTATGCTTTAACTGCATATGTAACTGTAATCCTCCCAGAGTTACCCTATGGTAAGATGGGCAGTCAATGCATTTTATAAATAAATAAATAAATAAATAAATAAATAAATAAATAAATAAATAAATAAAAAACAAACAAACAAACAAACAAACAAACAAACAAACAAACAAACAAATATGGGATCTTGATTCTAGTGATCACCTCCATCCATGACCATAAGTTTCTAGAAAAGCAACCATCTTTCATTTTTCAATGTAAAGCTGTGGTAGGAAATATTCAGCCATCTAGAAATTGTTGACCAAACATTTCCATTAATTCCTGCAGTATTTCTCAACCTTGGTGATTTTAAAATGTTTGGGCTCCAACTCCCAGGATGTTAGAACTGGAGCACACTGGCTGAGAAATTCTGGAAGTTGGTCTCCACGCATTTTGAAGTCTCTGAGTTTGAGCAACATTGATTTGCTATATGTTAGTGGAAGCACTATCCAGATCATACCATTAAAAGATATTCTTCATTGTATGCAAAAAAATTCAAGCATACCAAATAGGATTGATTTGAGTGGGGGGTTGGAGGTGCAGGAGCCCATTTAAAATAATGGAAATTTATTTTAGTTAATATTTTAGAATAAATACTGTAATTGATTTTACAAAAATAATTATTCACCCACAAAGTCTTAAAATTGAAATTAAAATGCAGTAGTACCAAGAATTAGCCAATTTATTGAATATAAATATATTTAGCAGCAAAATTACCTGCCATCTCCAGGAACTTAGGAAAAAGAATGTTCCAGAATCGGCACGTCTGAGCCCGCAATCTTGTTTGAATCTTTGCAGCATTTATGCTTAATGCTAAGTAGTTTTGTTCAGTGGTTGTGAAGACTGGCCAACTTGTCCCATTAATCTGATTTCCATTGGGTGTTCTGTAAGATTAAAGAGAGACATTAGAATCCTCATGGGATTCTAATTAGCTGGGCATATCAGTCATAAAAAAATCCTGTTGATCATTCCAAACCTCAGAAAGTTTGCATGGGAATAATTCTGTACTTCTAAAGGGCACCAGATGTAAATATCAACATCCCTGGTGCACTGGTGATGCAAAGGTTAGAATGCAGGACTGCAGGTTAACTCTGCCCACAGTCTGGAGTTCGATCATGACAAAGCTCAAGGTTGACTTAGCTTTCCATCCTTCCAAAGTTGGAAAAATGAGGACGCAGATTATTAGGGGTAATATGCTGACATTGTAAAACACTATGGTGTGGTATATAAGTCTAAGTACTATTGCTAACATGAATAATAATAGCAAGAATGACAATATACATTTGAAATGTATTGGATTTTTCTTAAGAGGCATTATATGTCATTAAGTAATCAAGTTATCATTATGAAGATAAGCCCAAATTGTAAGGAGTAAAAAGCAAAGTCTTGTATAACAATAAGAAAAACAAATCCATTAAATTTTTAATAAGAATGTTAATGTCTCATTCACATATGTGAATGACAGTACATTGTTTTGTTTCCTTTGAGGCAGAAATATCTATAATTATGTGCAGTGATGTAGATAAAATGATTAATAAATATACTGATTAAACTATGTATTTTTTTAAAAAAAAGTTTCATAATGCAAGTAAGCATCTTTTACCTGTTGAAAGTAGATAATGTGGAGAAAATGTGTCAGAAGTATTGCTATAAACAAAATTTCCTAAGGAAATTTTATTAAGTTTATACACATTTATACATTAAAGATCACTTACTATGCCTTGTCTTTTACAATAGAATGATGGAAAAAATCTGAGTGGATAGGAACTGTGAGATAAAAGTTGACATGAAGAATGTTATGAAGAACATTTACAGAAATTGGGTATGTTTAATCTAATAAAAAGAAAGACTAAGGAAGACATGATAGCAGTGTTTCAATTTTTGAGGGTCTCCTACAAAGACAAAAGAGCCAAACTATTTTTCAACACACCAAAAGACAAGACAAGAAACTATGGATGGAAACTAACCAAGAAGAGAAGCAATAGTTTGGAGAAGGAAAGGGGCCGGGTCATAGAAACAGAATAACAGAGTTGTGAAGGACCTTGGAGGTTTTCATGCTGATTTAGTCACTGACCCTTTATTCCAATACAAACTGTTGAGCTTGAACTGCTACACTTTCTGAAATTTTAAGCAGAATTTCAGGCAGATACCAGTGGTTAAATGTGAGATTTACTGCATTTTAAGAGTGCAGTTCACCATTGTTTTATGTTAATTCCATTTCTTGCCTTGACCTATTCATATACAGTAAAACTTTAATTTTTCTTGCAGGGTCTTTACAGAAGGTGCACAGATAAAAGAAAGATTGGCAATGTAATCTAGTTGACATCTATAAGTGGTATAAATGGCTGCTCCCATTTCCTTAATAATGAAACTTAGAAATTTCACATAGTGGAAATACTTTGCATACCTGAGGAACCATTTCACTTCACTAGCATAGCCATACCCATTTGTTCTGGCAGAATGCTCTGGACCCTGTCAGTCAAAGAATTCATGGTTCCTGCCCTTTGTAACATTGTGGCCTTAAATTTGAGATCAGCCCCTACCCTCTTGGCCTTCCTAAAGTGTTTCAAAACCTATGGATTTATTTATAAAAAATTATAGGCTTCCCACCTTACCTCAAGGTAACTCTAGCTTTGCCAATTGGCCTGGAGTCCCAATGGGGGCATTCTACACTGGGAGTGGTGAGTGGACTAGGAAGAAGAGTCCATGCCCACAATACTGTATTCTGATTTCTAAATTATTTAATTTCAGTTAATTTTAATGTATTTTTTTTTAAGCATATGGCATGTGTCAGCCAGGGATCACTGAGGTGGCTGGCCGCCTCTGTGAAAGGAAAAATTTTGGGAAGTGTTATCTTCACCCGAAGGATGCCTGAATGCCAATAGGCAATCAGGGAAGGCTCCTTTCTTGTCCTTACATGGCTTATTCGCTCATGGGATTTCAGCTGCCAACCTCAGTAGTACGCAGATCCAGCGTCTTACCACATGAGCCACCACAGCCCCGTTATATTTGTATTTTGCTTTTACAATAGTGTTACGCCACCCACAGTTGTGAGACAGTAAGATGAAAGCTATATAAATTAATAAATAAATAAATCATAGCAACAACAATAAAGTGTATGCCTGAAATACATCCTGCAAGGTCAAACTGGTTAAGAAAGAATTAGTAGAATGTGTATGAATGGTGACTGAGACATAGAAGAGATGTTTCTAATTCTGTTGTGCATAAATAAGACAAATGAGGAAAATGAGACATTCTATCTTAAAACTTGCCATCCATTTTTCAGGAGGAAACTTTTTAGAAAGCAGGTGCATCATCAAAGCACAAAATAAAGGCTTAAAACAACAACAAAAGCTTCCTTGAAAGTGGTTTGCAGAACTTTATGAATGCCATCTAATGACATTCAGAGGGGGCAATGTAATAAAAAGGCTTGAATATGCAGAACTGAACTTAGTAATTTGGTATTCTTCTCCATCGTATCGAGCCAGGAAAGCTGGCAAAGAAAAGCTACCTCTTTCTGAGGACAGGAAGGGTTTAAGACTGTTTACCTAGCTAAAAGGAAAAGATCAAGATGGCTATTTGAAGAATATTTGGAGAACTGTAATATTTAGAGAACTTCAAAGGTTTTTCTCTCCCTCATCTAAAATGACAGAATTGTTAATGAATGCTATATTTACCTACTGGAATACCTTGATAAAAAGGGATTTGAATCCATATTCAGCTGAAGAAAAGAAGCTGTTTCATGAGGTAAATTGTTCGATTTATACAAGGATTGGATTGTCATATTTGAAAAGAATAAACATGCTGTAACTAAATGATGCAACACTGGTTAATACCCAGCAATGTTGTTTATTTTACAAAAGACACCCATTGTTTTTGTTACAGCTATAAGTAGGATACCTATAACAGGTCTTCACAGCAAGTATTCAGATATAAAAGTAGAAAATAACTATCCAATTTTACATGTGGTTTCTTTTAACATTTTTGCTGAATTTCAAATGGGATGGAATGGAGAAAACTCAAAATATGATTCATATAAATTTTGTCTGCTCCTCACCAATTCTCACCAATGTTCCATGTTCAGATGAGCTTCCTCTGTGAAAACCTTTCCTATCATTTGTGCAGCTATATTGTTGATGAGGCCTCCATTATGTCCTGCAAAAATGGCACATTTTTATAATTTTTATAATGTTAAAGGCACCTGTGAAAAGAGCTACTGGAAGCATCACAAAGGGTTCCTTTCCAATGCATCCTTGGAAACTTCTGCAAAGCTTTTATGACTGCTGGAGAAAGCTAAGAGGAGGCTGTAAAGTGATGTGAATGACCTTGAAACCTTCAGAGCACAAAATGCCTCCCAGTCAAAGCCTCCTCTCACAACCTACTGAATATCATATTTTATTCTAGTTGGCTAAGGCAGTACAAGAAACAAACAAAAAGGCCACAATATGCAGCTAATGGTCTGTTATATGGGCAATTTATGCATTGGAAACTTCTGTGTAGTGAATATAAGCAAGGTATACTTTGCTAATCACAGAAATTTAAAAAAATGTATGATATGATAAACCATGCTCAAGGTAAGTGTGATAACATTTCAGAGAAATCATCCTTATTCTTGAAGCTGATCTAGCTATGAGTTGGCCTCTAGTGAAATTCAAGATGCTCATTACCAACTTTAAATCTCCACATGGCCCAGAGACGGTTATCTCCAAGACCACTTACTATGAAAGAAATATCTCTATTTTATAAGATCAGGACCGTCCACTGATGGTCCTGTTCCCTGTGGATTTCCATCTTCAATGCCTTCCCATAAGAGAGGCTCACTTCCTGTGAAATAGCTTGTCTTCATATACCCAAGGTACCATCAACCTGATGAGCTTCTGCAGAGAAATGAAATTTGGCTCTAGGAAAGGGAACATTTTGGGGGATATGAGTTAATAGGGTTATTTTTAATCTTTATGTTATAGTATGCTTAGACCCAGATGAGTGGAGTGGCAGAGAATAATAAATTAAAAACCATATTATTAGAAAGGAAAACAACAAAGAACTTAGGAAGACATGTCAGAAAGCAAGTGACTTGACACTTCTATTAAAGCTGGGAATTTTAAAAAAAACATGGTTTTGAAAAGTTAGGGTTTAATTTCTTTGCATTCCATTCTTGTTTTGACAGTGATTAAGAGTGGAACCTCTTTCTTTTTCCACATAAGATGATCAGCTTTTCCAGATAAATATTAAGCAGATAAAATATGGTCTTCTCCATGCTAAGAATAGTAGTACTCACTAATTTGGTGAATGAATGACTTCACTTGAATTCCAGGAAACTCATAAGTCTAGTATCAATCATTAAAAACAGTTGTCTACTTACTGTTGCTCTCTTTGTTGAAAAGGAATTATGAAGAGGGCAACTGAGTCCCAAGCATGAAAAGAATATGATGGTTCAAACTGCTTTGTCCCAGTCATTCTTGCAGCATTATTTTTCCTCACAAAGACTTCTCTACAGACAGTCTCTTGTGTGTAGTTCAAGACTGGAAAATAAATTGAAGCCTGGGGAAGAAGGCTCTGAATAATTGGGAGCTCCTCATGACATCAATCTTAGAAACAAAATGGAAATATAATAGACATATGTGCAATATTCCAAATTCAAAATGTTTTGAGCTTGAAATACTCTTTCAAATTCAAAACTTCAGAAGTATTTCAAACAGCTGTTTAAAATGGGATCTGTATTTCCAGCTGAAAATATTTAAGTTCAGAATGTTTTTCCTTATCCTTAAAATATAACCTTAAAAACTTTAGATCTAACAAAATGCATTACATGGTTTTGCAGTTAAAAATAAATACATCCATTATTTTATTATAATAAGTAGAATAACATAGAAAGTACAGAATTCAAATTATAAATTCAAAATGTTAAAAGAAAGTAAAAATTAAATTTAAATTTAATCAGTAAATCCAATTTTTAACTTTAATTATATTATTTTGATAATTTGATTCTGCACTTCTAAATATATCACCATTATGTACTGCATCCAGTTTTGGTCACCACATCATAAAAAAGATGTTGAGACTCTAGAAAAAGTACAGAGAAGAGCAACCAGAATGATAAGGGGACTGGAGGCTAAAACATACAATGAACGGTTGCAGAAACTGGGCTTGTCTAGTCTAGTGAAGAGAAGGACCAGGGGAGACATGATAGCTGTCTTCCAATATTTGAGGGCCTGCCACAGGGAGGAAGGGGTCAAGCTATTTTCTAAAGCACTTGTAGGCCAGACAAGGAATAATGCATGGAAACTGAACAAGGAGAGATTTAACGTGGAAACAAGGAGAAACTTTCTGACAGTGAGAAGAATCAACTAATGGAACAGCTTGCCCTTTTATACTTTGACAATAGTAATACACAGAAGTATGAATTTGGTTTATTATTTAGAACTGTTTTTGGATAATTTTGAAATAAAATAATTATATAAGCAGCTGTTCTCCAACTTGATATCATCCAGATGTCTTTCACTCCCAAATTGTTGCCTATGTTGGCTTTCAGTTATGTTAGTTTAGAATTTTGGACATTTTTTATCACTTATCGAAAGTTCGAGATTGAAATATGGTAATCTGTGAATTAGTGATTTCAATATTATGTATATTAAGAAAGATTACTTTCTTATTTCCTTTCTCTTAGTAAGCATGCATATATATACCAATTCTGAAAGTAAGTATATGTTGAGAAGTAGCAGAAGATGAAATATACTACAAACTATTTAATAAATGGTGCAATTACTTCCTTTGCTCCAAATATATAACTGGAGTCCCACTGGAAATTAATAAACTCAAGCTATTTATCTAAAATATCCCTTAATCTGATCTGGCATGACAATTCCTAAATTCCTCCACTTCCCATTTTGTGCTAATTCTGCATAGATTAACTTGTGGAACACATTTAATTGCATGTGTACATGTGGCTCTTGAGAATAGAGAGTTTTTACTGATACAGATAATCAGAGTTGGAAGGGACCTTGTAGGTCATCTAGTCCAACCCCCCACCCAAGCAGGAGACCCTACACCATTTCTGACAAATGGCAGTCCAATCTCTTCTTGAAAGTATCAACTGATGGTGCTCCCACAACTTCCGAGGGCAAGCTGTTCCATTAGTTGATTGTTCTCACTGTCAGAAAGTTTCTCCTTGTTTCCACGTTAAATCTCTCCTTGTTCAGTTCCCATCCATTATTCCTTGTCTGGCCTACAGGCACTTTAGAAAATAGCTTGACCCCTTCCTCCCTGTGGCAGCCCCTCAAATATTGGACAACCGTTATCATGTCTCCCATGGTCCTTCTCTTTACTAGACTAGCCAAGCCCAGTTCCTGCAACTGTTTGTTGTATGTTTTAGCCTCCAGTCCCCTAATCATCCTGGTTGCTCTTCTCTGTACTATTTCTAGAGTCTCAACATCTTTTTTATAATGTGGTGACCAAAACTTGATGCAGTACTCTAGGTGTGGTCTTACTAAGGCTTTATAGAGTGGTATTAGTATTTCCCTTGATCTTGACTGTAGTTAAACAGAGTTGATTAGAACTTCAGTTCATGATCAGAACAGTAACAGTAATATCAGAAGTCATTCAAGCATCTCCTGGATTTGAGATAAAGCATGACATTCTAAATTGAAATTTAAAAGTAGAAATGGGGTTTAATAATAGAGTTTAATATCTGTCTATATCTATATCAACATTTATATCTATATCTATATCTAAAACTATATATCCGTATCTCTATCTATCTATCTATCTATCTATCTATCTATCTATCTATCTATCT
>BLBF01000040.1:19850876-19873815 GCA_015471245.1 Laticauda colubrina
ATCTATCTATCTATCTATCTATCTATCTATCTATCTATCTATCTATCATCTATCTATCTATAACTGTTTTGTTGCAGTATTGGTTCATACAGCAAAAGATCTTATAAGACAATGACATATCATGGTCTTCCCATTTCATGGATTGGACCACATGCATTAACTATTGTTATAATCCATTAACTAGAGTAAAATAAATTAGTTAAAATTTAACAGCCTTATTTTGTTTTTTGAGTGAAATAAAGTGAGATAAAAAACAGAAAAAAATGTTTTTTAAATGAGATTCTTTGTCTTTTAAGTGAGATATCACATCACTGATGCTTGCTAATTGCCTACCAGATTTTAATGATAGCATCTTGGGGGTGTAAAAGCTGGAAAAAAGAATGATGGTCGACTTCAGTTTGTGTCTTGGCTATCCCAATTAAGACCACAACCACATACATATACGTATACATACACCGTGTTTCTCCAACAATATGGCCTCCACCAATAGGAAGCCCCACCATGTTTTATTGGCATAAAATCAAATTAAGCCCCTCCCCCCAAATTAAGGCCCATATTAAACATGTGAAATAGGGGGGGGAATGGCGGGGGGGGTGTTGTATTTAGGAAGTACTTGCATACCTGGATATGGTGCTGCCTGCGTTGGTGGGGCACTTCATACCAGGAGACCTTCCGCCACCATTGCTTTCCCTTCTCCCTTGCTGCCGCGGTGTTAGAGGAATGCCGCGGCATTTGGTGCAGCCATGTGCGTCCAGTCAGGGCTCCTCCCTGCAACTGGAGCCCTGAGGAGACACTTGGCTTCAGGTGCTCCCGTCGCCGCCTTCTGAGGGAAGGCACTCGCCTGAGAGGAACTCTCCCTCTCTCCCTCTCTCTCCCCACAAGGTCAACATCTGCGCTGCGACTGAGGAGGAGGAGGTTGCAGTCAGTTCCTTCTGCTTGCTGAGAGGTGAGGAAGCTGCGGCTTTGCAGAGCAAGCAAAGCGCTGCTCGCCAGGCAAGATTTGGGAACGAGGGGCAGGAGGAAGCATGCACGTACCTGCGGCTCACTTTCCTGGCTCTGCCCAGCCCGCACGGCTCTGGCATGGCCCTGGCGGGATGAGCGGAGGGTCCAGCGGGGAGGCGCTCACTGCCTTGGTGAGAGCTCTGCTTCAGGGAAGGAGGGCCCACCTGTCAGCTTAGCCTGGGGTGCCCTTATAATGTGAGAAAATGTGAGGGCTTATAATCTGAGAAACATGGTACATATACATACACATACACATACATGCACACATACATACATACATATTTTGGATTAAATTACACTTCTAAACATGCCATTTGGTTCAGATTCTTTCCTCTCTGTGTCGTGAAATCTGAAATCAGTTTCTTTTCACACATAGTGTTTAAGTATATGGGACTGTATGCTTTACAGACTAATTTTATTTGTGATGTATTGGTATAGAAATTACATAGCTTGAATTGAACATGTTTATTTATTTAATGTTCTTTTTGGACAGCATACAAATATCCAGTGCAGAGTAAAAATATTAGAACAATTATAATAACTGATAACTGTGATTATCATTCAAATGGAATTAAAAGCTTTCTCCAGGAAAGAGAGAGAAAGAGGAGGGGGCAGAGAGGGAGGAAAGAAGAAAGGAAGGAAGGGAAGAAAGAAGGAAGGAAGGATATCATTGACATAGTAGTATATTAGTATAGTATGGTATATTAGTATATAATCTGCTGCTATAAATAATTTCAAATCACATCTCAGGGTAATATTTATAGAAATTGCATAGGTCAGAAGCTGTTTAAACAGGCATAATACTAAAACATATATTCTTATTTACAGGTCATATTGTCCATGAAATTCTCTCTCTCTCTCTCTCTCTCCATCCATATATGCATAGTTATATGTATATGTAACTTATAATGATGTATATATAACATAGTTATATAGATATATAATTATTAATAACAGATTTTATAAAAAGTATTTATTACCTTTTTGTCATTATTGTCAATAATTAAATAGTTATGGTCAAATCAATCAAGTTTATCAGAAATTTCCTTTGTATGAGAAATTAGCATAATGTAGAAGAGAAGAGAAGAGAATTCTTTATTGGCCAAGTGTAATTGGACACACAAGGAATTTATCTTGGTGAATATGGTCTCAGTGTACATAAAAGAAAAGAGTCAAGAATCATAAGATACAACATTTAATAATAGTTATAGGGTACAACAAGCAATCAAATCATACTAGGAAACAGTCAATATAAATTGTAAGGATACAAGCAACAAAGTTACAGTCCTACAGTCACAAGTGGAAGGGGATGGGTGATAATGAGTGATGAGAAGATTAATAGTAATAGTAGTGCAGACTTTGTAAATAGTTGGACAGAATTGAGGGAATTATTTGTTTAGCAGAGTGATGGCGTTTGGGAAAAAACATCCTTGTATCTAGTTGTTCTCGTGTGCAGTGCTCTATAGCGTCATTTTGAAGGTAGGAGTTGAAACAGTTTATGTCCAGGATGTGAGAGTCTGTAAATATTTTCACAGCCCCTTTTTTGACTCATGCAGTATACAGGTGGTCCTCAATGGAAGGCAGGTTGGTAGTAATTGTTTTTTCTGCAGTCCTAATTACTCTCTGAAGTCTGTGTCTGACTTGTTGGGTTGCAGAACCAAACCAGACAGTTATAGAGGTGCAGATGACAGACTCAATAATGTAAATAAATATATTTATGGTTAACTGACAAGAACAGAAATTAGAAACATGAAAATATAAGGAAAGGATCAATGAAAAAAAGGAGGTTTGTTAAAATGGAAAAGCAAGTAACAGTATTATTATGATGATCATTATGATAGAATGAATATCAATGTAATGAATATTGTTGTAAATACTTTGATGATTATTTCCTAAAATGATTTGTACCCAGAGCACACACTGTTCAATTAAAAATGGAACTTTTACGTTAAATAAATAAATAATAATAAATATATTGCTCATTGTGGTTTTCTACTACTATAACTGACACAGCTTCAAGGCACAACACAATCTAGTATCAGATTCTTTTATCAACTGCAACATTAATAGAAGGTTTCTCAAATGCAAATAGAAAACTATGAACATTAATTTTAAATCTCATTCTTTCTTAACTGCAATTTTGAAGTGTTACCTAGAAAATTATGTTAACCATTCCATAACAAGCTACCGTGTTTCTCACATTATAAGGCCGGGCCTTACATTTTTTTGACCCCCGAAGAAACGGCTAGGCCATCTTTTCGGGGGTGACTTCATTCCCCCCCCCTTGCATCCTCGGGAGGGCGGGCGGCGACATCTTGGGGTTTGGGAGACCTTTTCCTTCTCCCTTGCTGCCGAGGCATTAGAAGAATGCCACAGCATTCGGTGCAGCCACGTGCGGCCAGTCAGGGCTCCTCCCTGCAACCAGAGCTCTGAGGAGACACTTGGCTTCAGGCGCTCCCGTCGCCGCATTCCAAGGGAAGTCACTCGCCCGAGAGGATCTCTCCCCCCCCCTCTCTCTCTCTCCCTGCAAGGTCTGCACTGCAGCTGAGGAGGAGGAGGCTGCAGCCAGTTCCTTTTGCTTGCTGAGAGGTGAGGAAGCCCAGGCTTTGCACAGCAAGGAAAGCACTGCTCACCCGGTCAAGATTTGGGAACGAGGGGCAGGAGGAGGCATGAACGCACCTACAGCTCACTTTCCCGGCTCTGCCCAGCCCGCTCGGCTCTGGTGCGGCTCTGGCGGGATGAGTGGAGGGTCTGGCAGGGAGGCACTTGCTGCCTTGGTGAGTGCTCTGACACTGGAAAGGAGGGCCCACAGTTTTCCATAGTAATCTTGTACAGTTTTTATCTTATCCTCATTTCCATAGCAAACCTGTCCTTTAATTATTAATTGACTAATCTTTCTTGCTTCTCTTTCCTTTCTCAGTTTATAAGCTAACCATCTGCCTGGTTTGTTTGCGTCTTCAAGGTAACTCTATTTGGCATTTTTATTTTTTTTGTGCTAGTTCCTGTTTTTCCATTAGTCCCATTTTATGTTTAATTATATCCATTTTATTTTTAATGTCTTTTTTTGTGGGGTCTTCTGCAAATCTTTTTCCAGTCTTTTATAATCATCCTCTAATGTCTTAAATATCTTTTTCTGTTCTATATTTCTTTTCCTTGTATAATCTATTATCAAACCTCTTGTGTAGGCCTTCATTGTGTCCCAGAGATTCTATAAAGATTGTCTATTCTATAAAGGTTGTCTATTTTCTTCGAAAAAGAAAACAAATTCTTTCTCTATTTTCTGTTTAAAGTCTTTTTCTTTTAATATCATATTTTTTAAAGAGATCCATCTAGATCTCCTCTTGTATCCTTTCCAAATAACTGACACTGGATTATGATCTGCCCAAGTACTTGTTTCTATTTCGATCTGTTGTATGTTAGCCAATAATTCTGCTGACATCTGTACCATATTTATTCTAGACCAGGATGCATGCCTATTGAATAAAAAGTATATTGCTTACTTTCTGCATTTCTCTCTCTCCATGCATCTTTTAAATTAAATTCTTCTGTTATTCAAAAAAAAGGATTTTGGTAGTATCTTTCTAGGTTTCTTTGTTGATTTCTGTGTTTTATAGTCCAACCGGTCATTAATTATTCCATTAAAATGTCCCATCATACAAATATTAATATAGTCCAATTCAATTATTTTCATATGTAATTTCCTGTAAAATTCTTCTTGATTATCATTTGGAGCGTAAATTGCAATTAAAAGTGTTTTAACATTGTTATCTATTATTTCCACCATCAAAATCCTTCCATCATTATCTGTGTAGATTAGTTCTGCCAAAATTGTTTCTTTAACATATAATACCACACCCCTTTTTTGGATTGTGCCAGTGAAGTAAATAGTTTCCCTATTTTTTTTTTATATATATATTCATGTTGTTTTTTAATATGTACTTCTTGTAAGCAGATTGTGTCAAATTTCAATTTCTCTAGTTTGTGAAATACTTTCCTTCTTTTAGTGGCCAGATTAGGTCCATTTATAATCATGGATATATCAGTCCATATAATCATTTCTAATCAATTTTCTTTCATCCATGTTAAGCTTTATAAGAAGGTTTTATTGCTCTGGTAGATCTCAATTCTCGTTCTCTGGGTTCACCGTCTACTGCACCTTCTTCTTTTTCTCTTTCAGTTACTGCTTATAGGCAGTGACATATTTGAGCCTATTCAGAAATTTATATTATCTTTCTGGTGTCAGGCCTGAAAGTAGAACTCTTACATTTGTGTATTTATGGATCAGACACCCGCACAGATACATATCCTTTACTGTATAATCTTCAAGATCCTTAAATGAATTTTTCTGTGATTTCTCCTAGAAACTATGATTTTTTGATTCAGAAGAGAAACCTAAGTTCAATGTTTTTGAAAAGTTCTTGCTGTAGTCATCTCTTCGCTGTATTTATAGTTACCCAATCTCTCAACCAACTGCAACTGATTAATTCCAGCACCATCAGTAACCATTGCTTTTGATTCTAGTGCTGAAAGTAACACAGATACGCAACTATTCTTTATGAACAAATTATTAAGACTACTGAAAATAATTTCATCTTTTTAATATTTTTAAAAATATGATTTGCAGTGGGCCAAAGTATCAATACTAGCAGACAGTTCCCCTTAACATATATAACACTTGGTTTCAGATAAACCATAGCTCTGAATCTCATCCAAACTGACAAAGTAGAATGTATGGTTTTTTGTTCAGAAAACACATGAGGTAGACCGGGTTCCAACAACAAATACTTTATTCTTTAACTAGTCAGTAAATAGGAACACTTGGCTGAAGCTGAGGCCAGCCTTTTATACAGGCTGGCTTGCCTGCTTGTAGCCAATGGCAGTTGCTTAAATTTGCCGCCTTTTAGCAGCTCTTTGGATTGGTTCCTAGTGAACCAATCCAATGCTTAGTTTATTTGACCAATCAGGTTTGCAGATTTGGTGTCACCCACTTTACATATAGAACACCCCTCCCCTCTTAGTTCAGTCCTATGTGGTGACGTAGTCTCGCAGGTAGGCGGGGCTTTTCTGGACTCGACTTGACTTGCGCGGTTCATTCTTAGTGAAGTCTTCGACCGGTTCGGATGGGGCTGCCGTGTTGTGCGTTCTTCTCCCTGGAACCATCTGGAAGGGTGAGTCATCCATTTTACCGCCGCCTGAGTTTCTTAGGCTGGCGGTTTTGCCGCTCCCTCCCGTTTCCTCCGGGCAGGTCGAGCTGGCCTGGCTGGACCCTTCCGATGGGCTCTTCACGCAAGTCTCTCCAAACAGTGAGTCTTTTATTTGCTCTTTTTGATTATATGGTTCATTGGTTTTGGTTTTAAACAGTTCTTTATTTACTTCTCACCTTTCCCCCCCCACCTTGGTTTGCAATTCGTCGGTTTTGTCGGTGAATGGTTGTAAGTCTGTGGTTCTCTCTATAATTCGGGATCGAAGCTGGTCTATGTGCCGCTTCCATTCCCTGCCATCCCCTATTATTAATTGGTAGGATTTGGGGCCTGTGATTTGGGTAATCTGTCCTGGTAGCCATACCGGGTCCCCGGTGAAGTTTTTAGCGTATACTAAATCGCCTATTTCGAATTGTCTAAGCCGTGTAGAGGAGTCAGGGGGGTTTTCTGGAGTAAAATTTGGGTGTAACCTATCAAGGTGTGATCTTAACTTTCGCCCCATAAGTAATTCTGCTGGGGACTTGTTGGTTATGGTACTGGGCGTTATGTGCTGGAGTGTGAGCAAACGGTTTACTTTCTGTTGGACATCTCTGGTGTCCATTCTTTCTAAACCTTCTTTAGTAAACCGGACCATTCTCTCAGCCCTGCCGTTCGCAGCTGGGTGAGCCGGCGCGGTTAGGGCATGTCTTATACCTAGGGAGGCTAGGTATTGCTCAAATTGTATGCTGGTTAGCTGTGGCCCATTATCTGAGACAAGAACGTCCGGTATGCCATGGGTGGCAAAAAGGTTGTCCAGCTTTTTAATTACAGTTTCTGTTGTCGTTGATGGCATAACTTTTACTTCAAGCCAATTCGAATAGGCATCAACGACAATCAGAAAGGTATGCCCCTTGGTAGGACCCGCGAAATCAATGTGTATTCTTGACCAAGGTCCCCGAGGGGTTTCCCAGTCCTTAACGGGTGCTTTTGGTGGGGACGGTCTAATTGCCTGGCATTTGTTGCATGAGCTTACCCAATACTCTATGTCCTTATCAATACCCGGCCACCAAACATAACTTCTTGCAAGGCTTTTCATCTTAACCATTCCCGGGTGCCCTTCATGTAACAACCTAAGTACCCTGGGTTGTAATTTGGCAGGAATTACCACCCGATCACCCCACAACAAACACCCCTTTTGGATTGAAAGTTCAGTCTGTCTGGACCAGAAAGGTTTAAAGTTTTCAGTTTTTTGATTCTCCGGCCAGCCTTTACCTACCCAGCTAAGAATGCGGGCAGTAAGTGAGTCTTTCGCGGTGGCTCTGGCGACATCATAAGCTGATATGGGTAGATCGGGGCAAGTCTCAATTTGTAGTGTTGTCATCCTGCTGCCGGGTCTTCGTCGGTTGCTGGTAAGGGTGCTCTGCTCAAAGCGTCCGCATGGGAAATTTGTTTCCCTGGGCGATGTGTCAGAGTGTAGGAATAAGCTGCTAGGAACTCTGACCATCTAGTCATTCTTGGGGACAGTATATTAGGTGTTGACTTGTTTCCCGCCAAAATCCCCATCAGCGGTTTGTGGTCCATTATGATTTGAAAAGTCCGCCCATATAAGTACTTGTGGAAGCGTTTTACTCCAGCGACAATTGCTAGGCCTTCCCTGTCCAATTGGCTGTAATTCCGCTCGGTTTTGGATAGAGTCCTAGAGTAATATGCGACGGGTGCTTCTCTGCCATCAGGGAGTTGGTGGCTCAGGATGGCACCTACTCCGTATGGTGAGGCGTCGCAGGTCACTCTTAATGGCAGTGTGTTGCTAAATTGGATGAGAACGTTTGTTGATGTTAGCAAGCTTTTAATATTTTGAAAGGCTTTCTTTTCTTTGCAACCCCAAGTCGCCTTCTTGTCTAAAAGACGGTGTAACGGTTCTGCTATAGTGGCCTTGTTTGGCAGGAACACATTATAGAAATTAATTAGTCCTAAAAATGCTTGTAGTTCGGTTTTATTTCTTGGTTCAGGTGCGTCTTTGATTGCTTTAACTTTTTTGTCTGTAGGGTGGATACCCTCTCCATCTATTGAGTAGCCCAGGAATTCGACGCTATTCTTAATTAAACAGCACTTTTCTCTTTTTACCTTGAGGCCAGATTCCCTAAACTTAGTTAATACTTCTTTGAGTCTTTTCCTTAATTGAGTTTCATCTCTGGCCGAGATTAGGACATCGTCAAAATAGGGAACGACTCCTTGTATGCCATTTAGGAGGCGTTCCATCAGACTCTGGAAAACGCCAGGGGCCACGCTTACTCCAAATTGGAGCCGGTGACATTTGAATGCACCCTTATGGGTGACTATAGTCTGTGCTTCTGCTGTTTCTGGGTCCACTGGGAGTTGTTGATAGGCTTGTGCCAAGTCGAGTTTAGCAAAACTTTGCCCTTTCCCAGGGAGTGAAGCAAATGCTGGACTACTGGTACCGGGTATGCGCTTGGTTGTAATGCGTGGTTCAGGGTAGCCTTATAGTCACCACAGATTCTAATGGACCCGTCAGGTTTTATGGGTGTGACAATAGGCGTTTCCCACTTGGCATGGTCCACAGATTCTAACACCCCTTGGGCTATTAATTTGTCCAGCTGTTCTTCTATTTTTGCCTTTAGTGCAAAAGGAACTCGCCTGGCTTTTATTCTTCATGGGGCTATTTGGGGGTTTAGATTGAAAGAAATGGGATTTCTCTGATACTTGCCAAGTGAGCCATCAAAAACGTCCTGGAATTCTCAGATGAGGTCGTCTTCCCAGCCGGTTGTAGTCACTCGATCGATCCCGGTCATCCCGATGCCCAATGGCGCGAACCATTCGATGCCCAGGAGGCTTGGTCTGTCTTGGTCGACTATGGTCAGCGGTAGCACCTTGACGTGTTGTTTGTGGGCGACTCGGAATTGTCCCATGCCTACCACAGGGATTTGGTTTCCCTGATAGTCCTTGAGGGTTAGGTGCTGCTTCTTCAATTCTTTGGGTTTGATACCTGGGACTAGCTGTCTTATTGTGTCCCACGATACCATGGAGAGGAAGTACCCCGAGTCCACTTCCATCTTGCAGTGTTTTCCTTCGATTTTTACAATGACTTTAATTTTCTTCCCACTTTCCGTCTGAGCGCTCTTTATAATGACAGTTTGGTGTGTATTGGCTCGTTTCTCTTGTTGCCACTTTCTCTCAGCTCGTTTAGGCTCAGCTCGTGTTGGGAAATTTCTGCGTCTCGTTGGGCTGTAGCATTTTTTGTTCCTGCAGACTTTCTCGATGTGCCCTCGTTTCTTGCAATGCCGGCAGATGGCATCGAGAAATCTGCATTCGGCTCGGGGATGGTTTCCTCTGCAGCTAGCGCATTCCCACCAATTCCTTCTTTCGCGCTCTTTTCTGTTCGTGAGCAAACGGTGGACCTCGTCATCTTCTTCGCTCGATTCAATTGTTTCGCCTGACTATTCGTAGTGGGTTGTGGTGGCAGGCTGCTTTCTGTCTTTGGTTGGTGTTTCTTCGCTGTGTGTGTTCATCTTTTTCATGGCTATGGCAGATTTTTTCGTGGCTTCAGCGGCTGTGGCTTCCGCGATGGCTTCGGTAACGGTGATGCTGGGCTTGTTGAGTAATTTACTCTGTGTGGTCGAGTCTCTCAGGCCCAACACCACGCGATCCCTCATTGCTTCGTCAATGTTCAAAAATTCACACTCACCCCCTAATTGTCTAAGGGCAGCGATGAAATCGGCAACGGTCTCTCCCTCTCTCTGGTCTCTGCGGTAAAATTCGTGTTGCTTTATTAAGTTTGACACCATCGGAGCGTAGTGTGCTTTGAGGACTCTTTGCAATTCTGTCCATGTTAGTTGTTTAACTTCTCGGGGCTTCGCAAGGGCCTTTGCCATCTTGAAAACTGTTGGCCTGCAGTGCGTCAGGAATACAGCTCTCTTGCGTTGCTCTGAAATGTCTTCTATTTCATTGCTCTCCAAATACATCTGGAAGCGATCAGCATAGGAATCCCAATCCTCTTCGTTGGGATTGAAGGGTGCGGGCGGTGCATTGTTTCCAGACATCTTGGTTGTCATCTGGACTTCTTATCACCGCGTGCAGGTTTTTCCGTTCAGGACGATCCCATCCTCGTCGCCAGTGTTTTGTTCGGAAAACACACGAAGTAGACCGGGTTCCAACAACAAATACTTTATTCATTAACTAGTCAGTAAATAGGAACACTTGGCTGAAGCTGAGGCCAGCCTTTTATACAGGCTGGCTTGCCTGCTTGTAGCCAATGGCAGTTGCTTAAATTTGCCGCCTTTTAGCAGCTCTTTGGATTGGTTCCTAGTGAACCAGTCCAATGCTTAGTTTATTTGACCAATCAAGTTTGCAGATTTGGAGTCACCCACTTTACATATAGAACATATGGTGGTCTAGTAAATTAACATTAAGAATTGAAGCTCAGATTTGGTTCTCAAATATGGTTTATGCCAATCCAGGATTAAAATGCCTTTTTGTTCCCATGACACTATTAGTTTTCTGCAGATAAGCAAATTTCATTCTCAACACTGCTCACTTAAACTTATGGTTTGGTATTTCAGTTACTTTTGAATAATTGAAACTTCTCTGATCTTTTGAGACTCAAAACAAATGGAAGATTCTGCCTCTAACAACTGCCTATTTGATGTTAAAAACAGACAAGTAAGCTTTATTTCCAATAAGTATCACAATCCTTTGATTGTCTTTTGGCATTGTTTCCACATGTGATGATTACAAGAAATTACAGATTTTACAGATTTCTGATATCTACACATTGAACATAAGCATTATGAAACAGGCATAATAGTTAGAATGCCATGACTGAGTAATCCAAACTGCTTCTATGCAGTGAAGGAGATTTGTCATTGTAGTGAAAATTGTCCTATAAGGGATAAAGATTTTTTCATGCAACTCTACAAGAAATAGGTAGTACAAAGCTAGTTTTGGAGGACAGTAGCTCATAGTAATAAGGTATGCAATAATCTTGAGTCTAGAAGATCCTCTTTTCCCAGCTGAAACCTTTGATGTCTTTGTTCTTTTTCTTATCTTGTTTAAAAACAGCACTAAAATAATAGGCTATCTTCTTCATGCCTATTTTAAACCCTGTTCTTCACTTCCTTGATTGACCATTGTTGAAAACTACATGTGTATAATGGACACCCAAAACTAGGATTTAAGGGGAGTGGAGTTGGGGTAGAAATGTTAAAACAGAGTTGACATTTTCAGGTATTGCTACAATTGTTCTCTCCAAGGTCTTCAACGGAAAGGTTATGTTGATAACATGTTACAAGTCCATCATTTCTAATGCATAATTAGTTCATTAGACCAGACAGTGAAGTCACCATATTACTTATTCCATCCCCCTATACAATGGTATTGCACCCTATTGCCAAAACAGAACTTCCCATGTTTTCTAAAGTCTGTGATGCAGCTATTTGCTGAGATTCCATTAAATTCTAACTATAGAACAAAGTGTTTCCAACTTTGTAACATTGATAGGAATTTCACTTTTGAGGGGACTTAAGACTTGAGCCACCAACATAAAAATATGCTTCTGGTCCCCCCCCCACCCTTAATTTATGGTTGCTGGATTGGAAATAGCTTAATGTGTCTAACATTCTCATGAAAAAATACTTCACAAGATACTGACAGGATTTGGACATACTGAGCATTGGATGAATGTCTGTAATAAAGCTTCCATTCTTCTGTATCTTATTCAAGCTAAGAATAAGTATAGTTAGGAGGCTGACATTCTCAGCTTTTAGTAAAAGAGTGCTTGTCAAGGAAACAAAATAATCTAACCCCAGGGCTTTAGAAACTCTGGATGTCTGGCAGCTAGTAGTAACCTAAGCAAAAGTTCACTAAGAGTTCTGCACAGTATTTTTATTCACCATTGTGCAGACATAGAATAATAGAGGTGGGAGATCTTCTGATTCAACCCCAGTCCAAATCAGGAATCTTTTTATATTTATGTTTCAACTGTATTGTAAGACTCCCAGAATTGGATAGTGAGGTGGGTGGCATATAAATGAAATAAATTAATAATTCCTCAAATCATCCCAGGCAAATGAGAGGTTGAATCTTTGTTTGAAAACTCCCAGTGATTGAACATCTATGACTCCAAGAGACAGGCTTAGTAGTGCTCACAATCAGGAAACTCCACCTTCTTAAAGTTTGATTGTGCAGTTTCCACCCACTGGATCATGTTCTGCCCTTGAGTATCATGAAGGATAGATCTATGCCCCGGTAGTGACAGCACAGAGAGTAAGGAAGATGACTTTATTTTATTATTCTATGCATTCTGGATATTTAAGTCCAGAATGTCCAAGTAACTTTCAGAACAGCTTGGACCACTCCAGCCACAATTCACTGAGCTATAGGAAGGAGGGGAAGGACATACAGCATTATCAGACTTTTAACATTCTGTTGCTATCGCCACTCTTAATAAAACTAGTTTTTGCTATCTTTTGGAATTGATTTCATGGTCTGGTTTATCTAGTGGGGCAATAGGCAGCCTTCACTTAAAAGATTCACTTGAAAGATTGCTATCATGTCACTCCTAAGTCATCTTTTCTGAAGGCTAAATATGCCCTGTTCTTTGAATTGTCTTTCATAGGATTTAGTTTCAATTCTCTGAATCATCTTTGATGTTCTTCTCTGCAAGCTTGCCTTAGATCTCTCTGCTATTGTGGCTATAAAGGTTATACTTGAGGAACTGTGTCATCTCAATAACATTGCCTTGTCTCATCCAGTCAAGCAGGAGGGGCATGTTGCATATCCCTTCAGTTTAGGAATTTTGACTGGCAGGGTCTAGGAGTAGGACCTTCTCTGCTATTGCCTCCATCCTTCTGAATATCATACTCAAAGAAGTGAGACAAGCGCCCAATTTTTATAGATTTTGGGAAGAGCATTAAGACATAGTTTTGCCAATTAGCATGGGGCTCTAAAAATATGGTACAGACCTCGGCATGACTGGTGGCTTGATGGCATTCCTGCTACTTCGCTGTCCTTTTAGTCTTCTGAATTTTTAACTTCCATTTTTATTTTTACTTACAAATTTTAACTTGCTCTTAACTCTGTTTTTCATATGTTTTTATTCAGGTGTTTATATGGTTTTATTATGTTATTGTAAACCACCCAGAATTAGACATTTAATTAATAAATAAAATAAAAACAAAGAAAAATGAACTTGGTGTAGCCTCATCATTACAGTGTAAAAAAAGGAATACAATTTTCCATAATCAGTACATCTGTTGATGTTGCCCAAGATTGTAGCACACTTTCTAGGTAAAGGTAAAGGTTCCCCTCACACATACATGCTAGTCTTTTCTGGCTCTAGGGGACAGTGCTCATCTCCTTTACAAAGCCGAAGAGCCAGCGCTGTCTGAAGATGTCTCCATGATCATGTGGCCGGCATGACTAAATGCTGACGGTGCATGGAACACTGTTATTTTCCAACCAAAGTAGTCCCTATTTTTCTACTTCCATTTTTACATGTTTTCAAACTGCTAGGTTGTCAGAAGCTGGGACAAGTAAGGGGAGCTCTTCCCGTTATGTGGTGTTAGGGATTTGAACTGCCAAACTGCCAACCTTTCTGATCAACAAGCTCAGCATCTTATCCACTGACCCACTGCATCCCTACAAGCACACTTCTAGATCATTCTTAATTGGTGGTCACCAGAATATCCAGACCTTTTTTACGAGTACTACTGTTGAGATATGTATTGGTTATATTGTATCTATGCATATTTTTTTCTACCTAATTTTAGATTTTTTTTTACCATTGAATGGAATTAATAGGCTAGGGCCTCATTTCAAATTTATCAAGAGTTTTTTTGTATCTAGAACCTATCTTCAATTCAATTATCTTTTAATTCATCTGATCATGGACTCATTCATCTTACATTGTTCAATCTTTCCAATAAGGAGACATCATCCAACTTTACCAAAACTCTTATTCCACTAATTTAGTCACTTTGGCCAAAAAATGACAAGATTTGTCTGAGATTATCTATTTTTCGTCACATTAGAAATAAATACATTATATTTATTTCTTCTTTCCTCTTCTTTACTTTCTCTTTTCTTTCCACTATCTTTGTGTTAATAATACATTTGCCATTTTTTATTTTTCCCATACATGAAATTTCAAGTTCAACCAAACAGATTTTTCTTTATCTCTTAGAAACGTCAATGCCAACTATGTAATTCTTTAAGTAACTGAACAATACAAGATGACTCTGCATGCACTCATTCACTTTTTGTCTTTTGGAGTTGGATTATTTAGATTATAATCAGAACAGGCTCTCTCCAATTTTGAATCTCCAGAAAAGAGATTCAAAATTAGATCATATCAAATATGAAGCATGAGAAGCTATCAATCCTTGGAAGAAATTTTACATCACTTTTCTAAGTAAAATTAGCAAACTTTACATGAGCTATCTTTATTGGAAACAGTCTACTTGACTGAAGATTAGATTTTGACTGAGAAGCAAATTACATTTAATCTAGGACAAATCGTATCTCACCATTACATAATAGTATACAATTTAGTGGAAAAAAAATTCTACTTGTCCAAGAGATGTTCTATATACTGTCTTCATTGATTTAAAGTCAGGATTCAGTTTAATTCACAGAGACAAGATTTGGATGAAGCTGGCAGCTTCTTTTATTGATTGAATACTCCTACTTTTGATCATGAAATTGTGTTAAAATACTTTCATGCTATATATATATAAAACCCTGAATTTCTTTCCATGCCAATCTCCATCCAAAAAGGAGTGGAACAAAGTTGTATATTAGATCTCTTCATTTTAAACTTTTATATTATTTTTATACTCAAAATGTAATCCAAAAGTAGAAAATCAATCCATTCTATCCTAAATGGCCAATAATTCCACCTTAGTTCCTCTTTATGCTGATGACACAATAATCCTCTCCACAATGCAAGTACACCTGGAGTGAAGTCTTCAATTCTCTTCTTTATGTTATAGAATGGAAAGACTCATTGTCAGTTATTGTGTGACAAAGATAGTGTCTTTCTCCAAAAGGCTTAACAGTTGATGCTGAAAAAGAAATAAAAACTCTGTAGAACAAACTAAAAACCTGGGAATTGGGAAAATTCCACTTACGCATCATCACAAAATCTCCAGAACTGTAAAGCCTACAAACTTGAAATTTGGCACATATGTTCCTCTTCAAAATGACCATCAGAGCATTAGTATTTTGTATATTATTATTAACACACTCTGATGCTGAGGAATTCTACTCCTTCTCCCCACATGAAAAGAAATCTGTTCCAAATGCAAAACACAAGCAGAGGACAGGAGTTTCACTTTCAGTTTTAGTTTCACAGTACCAAGCAGCTTTAGTACAAAACAGTTGAGCTAAGCCATGCCCAGGCTCCTTACTGTCTCCTTCTTGCTCGCACAGCAAATACAGGACGTTAGTCAAATGAATACCAATGGATTCTGGCAAGGCAGAGGCAGAATTTTTTCCTTTTATTTTCATCCCCAAAAACTAAGCCCGACCACATAGTTTAGTAGCAAAGCATGGGTATCGAGCTAGTATTCAATATATTTAGGCTTAAGACATCCAGACTTTCTTCACAGACTTAGATGGCCAACATAATAATTTAATAAATAAATTTATTTTCATAGGACATGCACAGGTATCCAATTACTTGCATCTAGACCCCTTAATATTTCTGGGTGTTAGATATGTCTTTTTTTAATAGTTAATTCAATGAGGTCTTTGATGTAATCCAACCCATTGACTTTATGGAAAAAAAGTTAAAAATGAAAGAAGTTGTATAGTTTTTGTTTTTCTCAAATTAGCAAATGTTTGAGGGGGGGGGGGATGCCCAGAGTCTTATAGTAAGCAATTTTATTAAATGAATAAAATTAGGAATTCAAGGCACTTACAATTTACGAATGCTCAGATTATTTCTGAAACCACTCTTACTCTCAGTCATATTATCAAGGTCTCTTGATTTGTGATTTGGCATAATAAGTTGTCTCTCCAGATTTTATTTTAAAATTCAGAACATTTCTCTGTTTTCTTTCATCTAATCATTTGTCATTTCATCAAATGATATAAAGGATTCCCTGTGCAGGTCGGTATCACTTTATATTTAATTCATGCACACAAGCCATGTCTCTCTAGAGTTTTCATATTGATAAGTTTAAAATAAAAGGCAGAGGATAGAAATATTTTATTCTGCAATTATGGATACCATTCATAACTGTTTATGTAATAAATCTCTAGGGATGTTTCACTTGGAAATATGGAAGTTGCTGCTCATTAGTCTCTTTGTCATATCTTGTTTGTCCTTAGTCTATGCATGGAAACATCTTCCTTCTAAAGGAAGAACAATTTGAGGCTGTAAAACAATATGACATTGTGGTATATGAGATATGCTCCAGGTCCCTTCTGCTAAGGAGCTACACTTGGTGGCACCCAGGAAATGTACCTTTTCTGCCAGGAAATCTACCTTTAGGAATATCATCACCCCTGAGATGACACTGGCATGACCCTTAGTATCCTCAAAACTTGACTCTGACAAATGCTTGGTTTTCAGGGATTTATGGAAGGAGAATCAGGATGAGGCAGTCTCATCTCAGGGTCAATGATATTCCCAAAGGTTGATGTCTTGACTGTTATGGTTTGCCAGCAGCCTGTGCAGACGGCAGCGGAATGACAGTGGTGATGAATGGGGACCAGTCAGGGAGTCTGGAGAGGACTTGGACGAAGGTCCTGCGAGTGATGCCAAGATGGGGCCAGGACCATCTGGGAGTGGGGTGCTGCCTTTGGAGCCCTTGGAGTCTGGCAGCAGTGAGGCAGAAACCCAGGGGAGCCTGTCCTCATGCGTGGTTGTGCAGAGCATGAAGGCGAGAGCTGCTGAAACAAAAGGGGCAACTTGGGAGTAAGGCTGGGAGGTGATTGCCCCTCCCATAAGGTATAAAGGACAGGCAAAGATGATGAAACCTTTGCAGGAATTGTCCCAGTCCCCACGAAAACAGCAATTAACTGTCTAAATGACTACAGACCTGTCGTGTTAACGTCAGTAGTGATGAAATGCTTCAAAAGACTGGTTCTCCAATTCCTTAGGACATGCTTCCCTCCAGACTTTGACAAATATCAGTTTGCCTATAGAGGAAACAGGTCAATAGATGACACCAGCCTTACATTCTGTAGCGAGCCATCTGGAGAAACCCAGAAACTATGTCGGGATGCTTTTCATTGACTACAGTTCTGCTTTCAATACTATCCTGCCAAGCATCCTTATTGAAAAGCTGATTGACTTGGATTTTCCCTCTTTCATCTGCATGGAATCAAAGACTTTCTGAGGGACTGACCATAAATGGTGAGGGCTGGATTTGTCACATCCACTTCCTTGAAGCTTAGCACTGTCTTCCCACATGGCTGTGTGCTCAGTCCCTACCTGTACTCACTGTACATACATGATTGTGTATTGTCTAACCCATCCACTGTGATCATTAAGTTCACAGATGATACTACTATATTGGGTCTAATTGCAGGTGGAGATGAAACAGCATACAAGGAGTGGTTCAAAAATTATCCTCATAGTGCCCAGAAAACAACCTGCACCTAAACATCAGCAAGACAAAGGAGATGGTGTTAGGCTTCCAGAAGAAGAGAGAGGAACCTGCCCCACTTTACATCAAGTGGGGCTGTGTAGAGAGAGTTTCCTCCTTTATTTTTCTGGGAGTCTATCTCAATGAAGATCTTACCTGGAAAATCAACACAACCCAGGTGGCCAGAAAGGCCCAACAGAGGCACCATTTCCTTAGGATCTTGCAAAAGAATAAAGTAGAACAACAGCTAATGACTTCCTTTTACCATTCCACAATAGAAAGCATCCTCCCATATTGCATTATGGTGTATTATATGGTGCATTATAGCTTGACAGCCACAGATAGAAAGACATTATAGAGAGTGGTGAGCACAACACAAAACATCATGTGATACCACTAGATGACATCGCTAGGGCTTACTGCCTTAGAAGAGTGAGGAAAATTCCCAGGGATGACTCACATCCCTGTCAGCACTTCTTCACTCTCTTACCATCAGTTAGGAGATATAGAAGCATAGCCAGCTGCACCAACAGACTGAAGAATAGTTTCTACCCATGGACTGTCAGACTCCTGAACGGAAAATAACTTCATGTCAACATAGTATGATAGATTTGCTGGGCAGGTGCATTGTGCCAAAAGATCACATAGTGTAATAAGATTGGGACTGGGTTAGGGACTTCTGTCCTCACTGTGAGTTGTGTTGGGGGGTGCATGAACGGAGGCTCAGCCAATTTCATTGTACATATGCTGTGCACTGACAATAAAGGTAACAATAAGAAAGCGAAGTTGTTTGTTCATTCTTGAAGCTCTTTGTACTTCGGTTGGTTTTTGTTGTAGTTCATTTGACACTTCTATTATTGGCAGCACTTCACAGGAAAGAAAGGTAGGTGCTTATCTTGAGGGACTGTTTGAGATTCATTACCAGCTGGGAATGAAAATAATTCCCAGCATTGCAATAAAACAATACTTGTTTTTAAAATAAGTGTGCGTATAATTACGGTCTTGGAAGCCCTTGGTCAAGAACAGCAGCATAAAAGATATACCTCTGGGGTTTCAAGGAATTGTGATTTAATGAAATAACAACATTGTTTGTCACATCTAACACTCTTTCATAGACTTTTAATAATAATATTAATGTGGAATTTCATTGTGGGAGTTTAAAATTGTTCATTTTATGAGAGTTCTTTATTGTATGCTGTTCAGACTCATGTTTTGTGAGAAGATGTAATGACAATAGGCAGGCTTAAAACATGATAACTAAATACATGTAAAATTGGTGTAGTTTACTAAAATTAATTCTGTCTGCTTTGAATATCCCAGTAATTAGGTATAAGCACAGATACTTTAAGCACTAATGAATAGATGCTTTAGCCAGGATGAAGTACAAAATACAAAAATAATTAACACAAATCAAAAGAAAAACAAAATAACATCCCCAAAGTATATATGATACTAAAACATATAACAGTGCAGTGAACAATGGAGATAATGTTGGGGAAGCTAGGCAAAGCAGCCACGATTACAATAGCCACATCTCTATTTCAGTAGGAAGTGTGATCTTAATCGCTGAAATTTGTAAATCTTGATTTATGAAATAATATGCTATGCAAAGTCAGATCTGATTTATTATATAATATATGCTTAAACAGGTTGAGTCAATCATAAGCCATGCCAATAAACAATAGGCTAAAAAGTAAATAAGTTGTCATAGGGGAAATCATGAATGAGAATATAAAAAAAAGGAAAAGGGGTTATATTTGTACAAGTGAAGTAACACATGCAAACATAGTTGCAAGAAAATGTACTATTGCTAGTAAGTTTTACATGTCTCACATTGAAAAGAGGGAAGGAGCTTCAACTGCACATTTGCTACCATCACCATCTTGACTTTTTCAAATTCTTGGATAGGTCTCGACAACCATTTGTCTAAAATGTATAGGGTTTTCTGCCTAAGCAGGAGGTTGAACTAAAATACTTCCAAGGTTCCTTCCAATTCTCTTATTCTCATTCTAATATTTTAGGAATTACACTGCATGTGTTTCTTGATTCAAAATGGAAGAAAACACCACTACCATATGTTCAAAGAGAATCCTAGAGTATGAAAAAATGTGATTACAGACTACCCACATTATTTCAAATGGTGGCTCCTGGTTTTGTAACACCTGTCATTTTGGTGTTATCATAGCTTATTGTAGATGTTGCTGGCTATATTGTTGTTATATTTCAAAACATTCTGATTTAATTCAACAACTAAGCTAAGTATGATGTCTGATTGAAGCTTCTGAGTAGCCATTACTGCAGATACTCAGAAGAACTTAGTATTTGGTCTCTAAGAAAAGAGCTAGTCAAAAAGGATAATAAGTCTGAAACAAGGTTGGAAAACAGCTCATACTTTTTCATACCTATTTCAAAGGAAAATGTAACAGTTTTTTAAAATATAAAATAAGAATGATCTGAAATTATCAGAACCCAATTAACATTTTCAAAGAGGGCTTGCTTTAGAGAATGTACAATTCTTGAGGTTCAGGCATTTCTCTAGAATGAAATGTTTTCATTCTTCAAAAAAAATTCCCTTGCATCTAATTTGTCAATTCCTTTGTCAGGGCATTTTGAAAAAGAAAAATAAATTTCACTTGTATCTAGAAAATGGTACTGAATTATTATAATGACTAAAATAATGTAAAAGGTGTAAAATAATGTAAAAAAGCCTAAGCAACTTCTAAAACTGGTTGACAAGTATTTTCTTTGTGATAAATAAAGCTTCTTCTTACAAGGGTTTTGCTGAGTGTATCAATGACGATGATTGATAGCACCAGTTACCATCACTCATGGTAACTATCACTTCCAAAGGCTTTTTGAAGAACACCAAAAGTCAAGAAGAAAAATGAGGATAAAATTATGTTTTAAAAAAGGAACCAAGTAAGAAACCAAGCTGTCATCCTGGCTCTCTGAATTTAAAATAAATCACGAGGAAACCAGAGCCAACAGAAGAAAACATGCTTTGATTAATATTCATAATAACATTTACCAAAACCAAAATGGGCTTTGAATCAAAGTCAAAGAGGAATATAAGGAACTTCCATCTGACTAACATACTGTAACTTTATCAGTCTTCAAAAGTGAACTGCTACTAACACTTATATGAACATATGCAACCCTTTCATAATTATTTATGACAATAGTTAATTTCTGATACCATTAGTGGAGAAATTGATATTTCTTTTTTACACTTTAGGAATCCATTGTTAAAACTTTTCTATCCTTTCCTTTTGAAATCAAATCTCTGATAAAGCATTTGGTCTTTAGCACATATATACAATGGGTCCATTTTATACTCCCTATAATCCTCATTATTATCATCATAAATTGCATCAGTCATTTGATGTTGACATTGTATGCTCACTCATGGGGGGGGGGGGGGAAACTTGTAGGACAAAGGAGATAACTAACCAAACTTGCCAAAGGCTATGAAAAGCTTTGCTAGAGTGACTGGAATGATATTTTGATTAGAAGCAGAGCCACAATGATTACTTCCAGAGCTTGAGCAGCTGTGCTGCTTCTGTTCTGTTGCTTCTTTAGAATGGTCTTCTCTTGGTGAGAAGTGCATATAAAGCAGAGTAGTCAATTAAGATGACATATTCTGTTTCTTACATATAAAGTGCACAATGCTCAATCAGTTCAAACATTAAGGCAGATAATATCAACTTCAAAACTAAAAGTGTATAGGTCTAACACATTGATGATGTGTTATTAAAAGTTCATCTTAAAGAACAGTGATACTCAGAAAAATAAGCAACAAATAAGCAAATTCAATTTCATTGAGGGTCACATCAGGATTGTGTTTGACCTTGAGGGGTCAGTGTAGGCATGGCCAGCTCTATGTCACTCATGTTGGGACACATGTCGTGATCCAAGCACTCTGCCAGAGAAAATGGGATCCCAAGCTCCATTTTCAGCTGCAACAGCCTCCTGCAATCCTCTGCCAGAGAAAATGAAGCTTGTGAGAGTTTCAGGCATTCCGGATGAGCTCTGTTTTCACTGGTAGATGCACCATTTGCCAGTCTTTTGCCATTTCCAGGCCAGCCCCGCAGGGCAGATCTAAGCACCCCATGGACTGGATCCTTGACTTTGACACTCCTGTCTTAAAGGAAAAGCAATTATCTTTTGAATATCCCACCTTAGTTTATTTCAGCTATATAAGTGTGAAAAGAAATGTAAATAATTTTAATTTACTTGGGCTGGTTACCACTATGCCATAATTCCCAAATGCTGAATGGGATAAAATGATGTGACATGCTGTTTTCAAACTCCCTTAAAGTGGGATGTGTTTCTCAAGCTTATTAATTCAAAACCTACTTGTTTGTTTGTTTTGCTGCTGGTGCTTACTTTACTATTTTTAAAAGAAATATTTACACTACAAACTGCTTATAGATTGAAGTAGAATGCAAACAACTGTAAATGAATAAATGAATTACAATGTCTTTGATGGGAAGAACAGTGATACTCAGAAAAATAAGCAACAAATAAGCAAATAATAAAGAAGTGTACAAATGTGTAAAAATAAAATTATTTCCTCATTCTTCATAGCAGTTTAAAACTCCTTCAGAAGAAGGAAAATAAGACTTGCAAACCAGAAAAATCCTTATTATCAAACTTTATTTTGTGTTATGGCAAAAGTTTCAGGAGTAGGATAGAAAGATTTTCAGAAAGTTTAACTGTGTGCTCAGCATATTCTAATTTTTAGAAGTTGTATTATCAATGTTTTACTTTTTTTGATAACTTCTCAAATAATTGACAATATAGAACCCATTTTTTCTGCTGTAGGTCAAAAAGACAGTTTAACAAATTTTAAGGGCTTATATTCAAAATCTCTTGGCTCAGTTCAGTGAAAATTGGCGTGCTCTTTTCATTTATAATGTTTTAATTTTGAACATTCCATACCATTAGAAAAAAATACATTTCCAAAAATATTTATGATTTTCTCATAACAAAAAAAAGGAAAAATAGAGTTCTATTTTCCCCCCTGATTTATGCTCCAGAATTTGGATATGTCAGAGTACTACAAGACATATAAAGTTAATTCTTTGAGCTAAGTATAGTTAGATAAGATAAGATAAGATAAGATAAGATAAGATAAGATAAGATAAG
>BLBF01000040.1:19889580-19971822 GCA_015471245.1 Laticauda colubrina
CAAAGGCTCCTATGTTGTCATGGATCCATTGAAGTGCGAGCCTTTGATCAAACAAACCAACATTTCCTGGGGCATCTTCATTTCCTGGCAAAGCCAAGAATCCAAAAGGTCCTAATCTATAATTCATTGATACAACAATGACTCTTTCCACACGAGCTAGAAATTTGCCATCATAAACAGAGAGTGAAGATGTCCCACTGTGGAAGCCACCTCCATAAATCCATACCATGACTGATGCATTTTTAGGCTTGGGAGAAGGAACCCATATATTGAGATAAAGACAGTCTTCACTAAGTTTTGTGTTTGGATTCCACATCTCTGACCCTTCAAAGCCAGGGAAAGTATTATCTAGGAGCTGAAAGCAAGAGTTGGCATATTTGGTGGCATTCCAAGTTCCTTCCCATTCTTTTTGAGGTTCTGGCTTTTTGAAACGTAATCTACCAATAGGTGGTGTTGCAAAAGGAATCCCAAGAAATGCAGTTACTGTTCCACCAAGCACAGGTAAATGAATACCTTTGACCATTCCATTCTTAGTAGCAATGATGATGTTATCTCCAGCAGGGAACACCTTCTTGACAAACATACAGAACAGAAGAAAGCACATTATAATTTTTGTATGGCTCCACATCCCATTGGTATGCATCATCAATTCTGAAATAAAAGAAAAAAAGAGTTTAAGCAGAACTTTGAGATGCAGAAATGCAGCGAGTCACTGCATTAGGGACCAATGTTGCATAGCCTCAAGAGACTGACTGATACCTGTACTCAAAGCAAGTGCACCTCAAAGACATTCCAGTTGGGAAACTGTCCCAATTTCATTATTTACAAAGTATAACCAGGTGGAAGTGAAGAAAAGATAAGAAAAACACCACCTGCAATACCACTTTATTTTGAACACTAAACTGAACACTCCCACATTCACTAATAACCAGCCAGCACCTAGCCAGAATCTAACTGAGAATATGCATCTTCATTCAGATGATCCTTTGTCATGCAAACTCAGACTGAAAGCCCAACTTCTCCTTAAATTGGAGGTGAACATTATTTGTTTGTTTGAGAATAAAGTATGCAGAGTTATGAAAATGATCTTTGGAAAACTGTTCCCAAGCTCTTGATAAATGCCAGAATCTAATAAAACCTGGAAAATTTATAGGAACTAAGTCTTGAAACAAGTTTGTTCCAGCAATTGGAAAACCTATTTATAAGGAACAGTTAATGGGTTTTGAGCTAAAAATATCATATAAACTTTTATTTTGGAACGTGTATAGCTATTTATAATTTTCACTATAATGCTGACAAAATAATGTTTGGAATTATTCAACACCGATTTGAGTCTTGCATGGAAATAAGGTCTTGATTTTATATGAAGATAACAGCAATGAGTTGAAATTTATCACAGGGAGATTCAACTTGGAAATAAGGAGGAATTTCCTGACAATAATAACTATTAATCAATGGAACAGCTTGTCTTCCAGAATTGTGAGTGCTCCATTGTTTGAGATTTTCAAGAAAAGATTGGATAATCATTTGTCAGGAATGGTACCTTTATAAGGACTCCTTCCTTTGGCAGGGGGTTGGACTCCAAGGTACCTTCCAGGTATTTTCATACCTTCCATGGATATTTTAAGAGATCAAGGTTATGCAGAACAGAACAGAACAGAACAGAACAGAACAGAACAGAACAGACAAAAATAATGTGTTCACAGTGGCTTGTTTGGTAAGAATGGTTATCTCTGTATGTGTGTTTTTGTGTATATGTGGATGTGTATACATGAATGTATAATCCCTATTGACTTCTTAGTAACATACCTAATATAGGCCTATTTTGGGAGTCAATTCTTGAATAATAGTAAAAAAAGTAATATTTGTATATTCTTAATAAATATCATAGGGAAAATGCTCCATAATAATATGCAGTAACTGGGACATTTTGAGCAATTTCCTCTTGAAAGAAAGATACAGGAAAGGTGTGTGTGGGGGGTGTTCCATGTTCTCATTACTGTCATCTTAAACAATCTGTTCTCAAGTCATTTGAGTAATGCTTCTAGCCTTAGAAGGGGCTGAGTTCATTTCTGTGGAAAATACAGCTGCACAACTCTTAGAGAGCTGTTTTGCTCATTGCAAGCTAAGATTCTGAAAGCTGAGAATAGAAAATATAAACATTTTTCCTTTAAGTGTTTCCTAAATATATGACACTATCAAAGAAAGTGAAGGATAGATAAAAAATATCAGGAACAATATTTCACTGATTCAGTTGAATGCAAGAGCAAATGAAAAGTCACACTATAGGATAAGGATTGAATGGAACAGTAAATTTTATATTCTGCATCCCATAAAGAAATATGAAATATTATCTTTAAACATACTAATTGAGGATCTTACAGGAACAATATGTGCATGCATGAATGTTATGCTTTAATAGAGGAATGGAATCAATATCATGTGATGTTCAGGTGCTGCTTTACAAAGCCTTAGTGAGACAACACTTGAAATACTGCTTCCAGTATTTATTAATACCTGCCTCCAGTTCTGGTCACCATGAGATGAAAAGGATGTTGAGACTGTGGAAAAAATCAGAGAAGAGCAACAAAAATGATTTAGGATCTGGAGACTAAAATGTACGAAGAATGGTTACAGTAACTGGGTATGTCTAATCTAATGAAAAGAAAGACTAGGGGGGACTTTCTAGCACTACTCCAATATTTGAGGGGTTCCTACAAAAATGAAACTATTTTCCAAAGCACCAAAAGGCAGGAAAATAAACAATGGCTGGAAACTAACCAAGGAAAGAAGCAACCTAGAATTAAGGACAAAATTTCCTGATGGTGAGAGCAATTAACCAATGAAATATCTACAGAAGTTGTCTACAGAAGTTGTGGGTGCTCTGATCACTGCAGGATTTCAAAAAGAGACTGGACAACCATTTGTCTGAAATGAAATAAGGTCTGCTGCCCAAGCAGAAGGTTGGATTAGAAGAGCTACAAGGCCCCTCCCAACTCTATTATTCTATATTCTATGTTCTTTTAAGTCTGGTACAGAATGCGACTGCTCTAGGGAATATGAGAAATGCTTTGAATGCTTTGAATATGATTTGAATGGACTTAGTCCTAAAACCTGGCTTTAGGTGGATGAGTACAGATTCCTCTTGCCAGGGAATAAGACAACAGAAGTGACAGACTTTCTGCACCATTCCTAATTTCTCCAAGGCTTGGCCTAATCAAATATCTTTTCACCGATGAATAAAGCAGATGATGATAGGTTGCCCCAATATGGCAGAAATTGTCTAGACAATGGAGAGAAGGATTTCTACATTGAATACCGCACTGATTATATCAAAAGTAAGTCACACAACCCACAATTCCACATCCAACCCTACCTCATCCAACTCACCATCACTCAAAACTAGGCATGCCCCTAACTACCTCAATTCCAACTACAACTAACCTTAAATGCAAGCTACTCAATGCAAGAAGCCTTGTGAATAAAATACCTGAATTTCTCCTTTTACTAAATATGGCTAAATCATATTTGTCTGTGAAACATGGCTCAATGCATCTTCCCCTGACTCCATTACCACAGTAAGAGACTACTATACTGATCAGATCTTTAAATCTGTAGAGGAGGTGGTATTACTGTCTTCTATAAAAAGTCCTTACATCTAAAAAACATCCAAGTTACACAAGAGCTTGCTCTTGACAATGAAGCCATCGTCTGTGAACTGTCCTTAAATATCACATTTCAATTCTTACTATGTTACAGAGTCCGATTCTGACATCGAACATGTAAACAAGCTAAATTCACCATGAACATGGGCAATATCCTGTCCACACATTTTTATCTTTCTTGATTACTTCAATCTGGACCCTCCAGCATTAACTGAACCCTAAACGAATGTAAAATTGAACCCATACATGCAACCTTCTACAATGCTGTAACAAACCTGGGACTGGAACAACTAGTAACCAACAATACTGGACTTAACAACTGCCTTGATCTCATCTTCTGCAATAGTTTGAATTCAATTTACAGAATACAAATTAAAGAACCCTTTTCCAACAGAGACCACAACATGATTGACTTTTGTCTCAAGAGACGTCCACACAAAAATCAACACAATGATGTGTCCCCAATTATAACTTCAAAATAGGCAACTGTGATCTTATAGACAACGATCTCTCATCCCTTGATTGGCAATTTCTATTCACTGGATGCAATACTGTTGAAGACCATTATAATATATTTTTACTTGAAGTCAAAAGAGTCATCAACTATATGTACCAAAAACAACTCCAAAAACCAGAAAAAAACAGATCCATAATAAAAAAGAAGCTTCAATCCAAAAAGAGATCACTTTGGTGGAAAAACAAATCTGGTCATGTTGCCAACTTCAAAAGCTGAACATTTATGTTCAGCTTTTAAAACAAACATTTTTTATAAATGTTTATAAACAAACATTTATGCCACCAGATAAAGACTGAATGCACCAATTATCACATTAAACAAGAGGAAAACCTTCTACACACCAATTCCACTTGTGCTTTGTACAATTTTGTAAACAGCAAACTAAAAGACTCAAGGTCTTTCCCACCCCTGAAAGGACCTAATGGTAAAGACTGCAACGATGACACTATTAAAGCCAATCTCTTGAACACATTCTTTGGCTCAGTATTTGTAAACAGCAATGGATCATGCCCAGTATTTCCTAGCAGAACCACAGAAAACTACAATGATCTAATGCATATCAATTTTAAAGTAGACAATGTTGAAAAAGCACTGTGCAATCTAAAATCATCTCTATCTATTGGACCGGATGGAATAAGTGCCTACTTCTTAAAAAAAGCTATCCACTGCCATAGCCAAACCTCTAAGCATAATCTTCAAAAAATCTTTCAGGACCAGGTCCTTGTCAAAACTATGGTCACAAGCCACGGTCATCCCCATCTTCAAAAAAGGAAACCCCAGCCTAGTTGAAAATTACAGACCAATCTCTTATTGTTGCACCACCTTTAAAGTCATGGAATCAAGGCTGCTTCTACCAGCCAATCGAAGTGGCTGGTGACTGCACTTGGGGAGCTTCCATCTCCCGAAAGAGACTGCCTAAATGCGAAGGAACACGGGTAGCCACCCCACACCCTGAAGCAGCTGGGGACTCTGCCTTCAAGGGAGTTTTCATCTGCCGAAAGAAGCAGCCTCACGTTGAGGGGAGTGTGTGTGTGTGCATGCGCTCGCCCCGAGGCCGCTTCTACCAGCCAATCAAAGTGGCTGTTGACTGCATTTGGGGAGTTTCCATTGCCCAAAAGAGACTGCCTAAAGGTGAGGGTACATGGGCAGCCACGCCTTGCCCCGAAGCAGCTGGGGACTCTGCCTTAAAGGGAGCTTTCATCTGCCAAAAGAAGCAGCCTCACAGCAAGGGAAGAGAGTGTGTGTGTGTGTGTGTGCACTCGCCCCAAAGCTGCTTCTACCAGCTGATCAAAGTGGCTGGTGACTGCACTTGGGGAGCTTCCATCACCTGAAAGAGTCTCCCTAAAGGCAAGGGGACACAGGCAGCCATGCCACGTGCTGAAGCGGCTGGGGACTCTGCCTTCAGGGAGCTTCTATCAGCTATCAGGGTATTCTAGTCTAGGCTACTTGCAGGCAGTCCTAAAGGCAAGTTTTCTCCCCATCCCCCCTGCCCTTCCCTGGCCCATATCTCTTTACCTCGTTTAGTTCTAATGAACAAGGTGAGAAGTGGTGGGGAAAAGCATGGTTGAAATAGGCGTAAATTTTGGGGGCAGGGCTTAATTTAACCTCATGCCTAGAAATCATGTTGGGCCTTCCTATTGGTGGAGGCCATATTGTTGGAGAAACATGATAGATATAATATTTTACCATCTGTATTGCTGTAAGGGTGTTCAAGACCTCATCTACCAAATGCAGCTGCTATGTGGTGAGAAAAAGATTGCACACATTTGTCATATATAATTGCACTGTAAATTTTTACAGAAATATTAGATCTATTGATATTTTGCCTTTAAGGCCCTGTCACACTGCCCAATGGATGCAAAACGGACACAACGGACGAGCAAAATGTTCCATCCATTGTTATACGCTCTCAAAAGGGGCAAAAATTTGAATAACCAGAGCGGATAACACGGACGTGGGGAGGATGCAGGGCGGATGGAGAGCGGAAGCCTAGCGGATGCAGAGCAGAAGCCTAGCGGATGCCTGGCGTTAATTGCGCATGCAGGGGGGATGCATTGTGCAAGCCCCCCGGATATAAAGGGAAGCAGCTCACACGTGGCCAGCATTTGGAGTAAAGACCTGCTGCAGGATACATCGAGTCCTTGCCTGCCCTGCCTGCATGCCTGCCTGCAAGCCTTCCTGCCAGTCTTCCTGCCAACCTGCCTCCAAGCCTCCTGGTCAGCCTCCCTGTCAGCCTTGCTCTCTGCCTGCCTGCCAGCCTTGCTGCCAGCCTGCCTTCCAGCCTCCCTGCCAGCCAGTCTGCCTGCCAGCTTTGGTGCCTGCATGTTTGCCAGCCTTGCTGCCTGCCTGCCTGCCTGCCTTCCTGCCTTCCTGCCAGGCTTCCTGCCAGCCTTCCTGCCAGCCAGCAACCCCACAACCATGGAGAAGAAGCGAATGTCTCAGCAACCTGCCACCATCCCTGGCAAGAGGGACAGGGCCACCCTCCCGCCCCCTGTCCCTGACTCTGCTTCTGCTGGGGCTTCTGCTGCTGGGGCTTGCTCTTCTGGTGCTGGAGCTTCTGCTGAAGCTGCTCCTGGCAATGGTGCTTCTGCTGCGTACTCTGCTGAAGCTGCTGCTGGTCCTGCTCATCCTGCTCGTGCTCCTGGACTTACTCGTCCTGCTCGTGCTCCTGGACTTGCTCGTACTGCTCGTACTGCTCGTGCTCCTGGTCTTGCTCATCCTGTTCGTGCTCCTGGTGCTGCTGGTGCTGCTGGTGCTGCTGGTGCTGATGGTGCTGATGGTGCTGATGGTGCTGCTGGTGCTGGTGCTGATGGTGCTGATGGGGCTCCTGGTGATTACTCTGCTGATGATCATCCTGGTCCTGCTGATCCTGCTGCTGCTGCTGCTGAGGCTGCTGCTGATGATGATGCTGATCCTGCTGCTGCTGGTGGTGGTGTGGAGGAGCAGCTCTTACCACCTGGGAGCCCCTCTGATGAGGGCCCATCTGGTCTTGGCAAAGGGAGGAAGAGGCATATGCGGGGACGGGAGAGGAGGCAATACTTCATTGAGGAGGAACATGAGGATGAGGTGCTGGAGTGGCTGAGAGACAATGACTATCTGTGGCAGAAGGGACACCGGCTGTACAGGGACACCAAGCGGAAGCAGGCTGCTTGGAGAGAGAGGGCGGAGAGTATGGGTTATACTTTGGAGGTGCTCCTCGGCTGCTGGAAACATATGCACACCTGGTACGGGAAGCTGCACCTGAAGAAATCTGGCCAGGCCACAGTAAAGCTGACGGACAGAGAGACTTACGTCATGGCCAGGTGCAGCTTCCTGGAGAGTGAGATCCGCCACCGAGGAGCACCAGGAGCCCCTCTGTCTACCTTATCTCTCCGGCAGCCTGCTGAGACCCAGTCCTCTTCCGGCCGAGAGTCAGTCCCTGTCTCCAGGCAGGTTTCTGTAGAGCGTGCCACGGCGGAGAACCTGCAGACAGCTGTTGTCACCGTGGTGGAGCGCATGGAGGACTCCCTGGTGCGATGGGAGAGAGGAGACATCGAATCCACCACAGTCATAGCCGCATCCCCCCCCCCCAGCTCCACCTCCACAGAAAGGCAGAGAGCCAGACAGCAAGAGGCACAGAGCCACACTGTCCTGCTGGAGATCAGGGACACCATCCACACCAGTATAGATCTCCTCTCTCAGCTGGTCAGCACTGACTCCTCATCCCCCAACTGCAAGCCCTTCCTCACCTATGTCAACCAGACCCTCAAGAACATGGAGGAACCCCAGTACCAGGTGGTGAAGGACCGGATCACAGAGCTGCTTCACAACCCTCCAGACCCAGAGGAACCTGCTCCCACCCAGTCCAGGTCTGCTCCTACACCCCAGGTGATGTCCCTCCCATACGAAGGCTTCCCACAGACCCTCACCTACCAGGGCTACGGCTACCAGGAGGTCCAGCAGCACAGGCAGCAGCCCTTCCCAGTCCAGGAACAGAGTCATCGGGTGACACCGTTGCCACCGGTTTCACTGATGCCACCAATGCCAGCCACCCCAATGATGCCACCGACGACAGCGATGCCACCCACACCACCGATGCTGCCCACGCCAGTCCTCACCCAGCTGCAGACCAGACAGCCCCACTACACTACTCCTTCCTCCACCCCACAGCCAAGCCCGTCCTCAGTACATCTGTCATCAGTACTGGGGCTGACACCCCATGGCATGCAGGATCTGAGCCAGCTGTCTGAGATCTTACTCAACACACCATCCCCTGTTGTCCTCTCGGGGCCAGGCACCCCAATGACGATACAGACCAGCACTCCAGCACCACCCACCTCCACAGGAACTGGACCCTTCACCCCTGAGACTGGGCACACCTCCGAGTGACCAATAAGAGTGCCAGAGACTGGGTAGCTGTCAACTGTAGAGTTTATTTGGACACTTGACTTGGGTCATTTTTGTTTTACAGCTTGTTGTTCAATAAAGTTTATCTTTGATTAACACACTTGCTTCATTTCTTTTTTTTTTAATAAAGCCTTGCTGGAAACTTTTAGAAATGGTTTAAGCCTTTGCATGCTTGTGGGATGGGTTAAGATAGCAGTGGAATGGGCAGGGATACCTGTGGGATGGGTAATAGCTGTGGGATGGGCAGAGATACCTTTTGGATGGGTAATAGCTGTGGGATGGGCAGGGATACCTTTGGGATGGGTAATAGCTGTGGGATGGGTAAGGATAGCAGTGGGATAGATAAGCCTCCAGTGCAAGCATAGTGGGAATGTATGGTCCCCCCTCCAGGTGCCCCACCTATGGCCCTTTATTATCAATGATAATGTAATAATCATCCACACATGTCAACACAAACACAACTCTTTGTTAAACGCCCTGTTCATTGTAGGCCCACCCAACATACATGGCCCAATCTCATCAGTGTGATGAGAAAGGCTGAAGGAAGAACTCATTAATCATCTAGCATCCTGTCTTGCCACTCCACTGCTCCAGCTGGGGAGTTGCACCAGTGTCTCAGGAGATTGCGCTGCTTCTTCCCTTCATGTGAGGCTCTGTTCGGGCCTTGCACATCCTCAGTGTCTATCCGGTTTTGCCCTTGCCTGCATTCCCCAGGCTCCATGTCCCCATTGCCTTGTGGGAGGTCCACAAGCCTGTCCTGCAAGACCGGGTAGCGGGTGCGCATGAGATTGTGCAGGATGCAGCAGGCTTCCACGATGTTCCTCACAGTCTCTAGGCGATGCTGCATGGTGGTGAGAAGTACCTGGAACCTGTTGGCCAGGATGCCAAAGGCATTCTCCACCACCCGCCTTGCCCTGGACAGCCTGTAGTTGAAGATCCTCTCTTCACAGGTGAGGTGTCTTGAAGTGTAGGGCTTCATGTGGTAGGTGCCTTCATGAGAAGGCATCAACCCCCATGATGAAGTAGGGCACATCTTGCGTGTTGTTGGGCAGGGGGTCTGGATCTGGAAAGCCCATGATGAGGTTGCCTTCCAGCCCCTCCTTGAGGTCACTAGCGTTGTATACCTGGGCATCTGAACATGAGCCGCTGCCTGAAGCATTGGTGTACATGAACTTGTAGTCAGCATTGACCATGGCGAAAAGGATGATGCTGAAGAAGCCCTTGTAGTTGAAATAAGTGGACCCCGACTTGGCTGGAGCTTTGCAGGCCACGTGCTTGCCATCTATGGCTCCAACGGTGTGTGGCAAGTTCCACCTCTGATACCACTGCTCTGCAACTTTCTTCCATCCTTCATCAGTGGAGGGGCACTGGAGGAGCTCCTGCAGGTATTCTTCGATGATGGCCTGCACCACTTCTCTGACCACAATGCTGATGGTGTTGTGTGGCACCCTCCAGCTGTACTGCATGCTCCTGTAGGTGGTCCCTGAGGCCAGGTGTCGCAGAGTGAGTGCCACCTTGAGCCCAGGTTCCAGGCTGGGCCGGAAGTTGGTGTTTGCCTTGGTCAACCTGGGTGTCAGGCGCTGCACAACTTTGTCATAACATGGCTGGAGGCATCCTCATGAAGTTCTGGAATGCCTGAGTGTCTTCGTTCCTGAGCTCCACCATCAGCTTCTTGTACAGCCCGTACTCTGCTCTTCTCCTGATCCATCTTCAGACCCAGACGCTTCTTGGCCACCTCCTTTTCTTCCCGTAGTAGAGTTCACAGAGCCTGTAAATGGTTTCGCACTGTTGCAGAAGGATGGTGGCTGCCAAAAGGAGTTTGTTACGATCCATGGTGGACATGACTGGATGCTGTGGAAGAGGAAGAGTCAGATGAAGGCTGCAGAGGTCTGCACAGCTGGGCTGCTGGGCTGAAAGTGAGATGCAGATGAGTTTCTCCCCTTTTTTATAGGCAGTATATGTGTCCCTTTGCATCCTCTCGGCATCCTCTAGGCATCCTGTAGACATCCTTAATATCCGAGATAGGTCCCCTCTGCGAACGTTTTTTCCATTTTAAATGCTTTGTTTCCACTTGGCATCCGTTCTGCATCCGTTCTGCATCCATTCTGCATCCGTTCCGCTTCCTCCCTGTGTCCGAGCGGATGCGAGTTGCGCGGATGCGGAACGGATGCCTAGCGGATATAGCGGATGCGTAACGGATGCAGAACGGATGCGTAGCGGATGCATAATGGACGAATTGGATATATTTTCCACGCAAAAGTTTTGGGAAGCTCAAAACTTTCTGAGTGGATGAAACGTCAGTAGAGGGATGCTGGACGGATAGAGAGGAAGCAAAATGGAGGCAGTGAGTACATCGCGTTAACCAATGGATGGCAAGCTTTTTTGTCCATTTTACATCCTCTTTGCATCTGTTGGTGCAGTGTGACAGGAGCTTTAATATGCAAATTCCCAGGAAGTCCAGACAACCTTTATGTGAATGATCTTCCCCTTCATTATTTGTTCAATAGACAATTTTTTGTTTTGAAGCAATGAAAATAAGTCATAATTGGTCCCAGGCATAACCACTTACAATTTATATATGGATTCTGATTTAATATGAGAATTCTTCAATCATCCTACTTATTTTGTTTAGGTGGTGTGCCTGTTCTGCATAGTATATTAATGCACATTATTGTATTTGCTTATTTTATTATTATTTTACAATATAAATTTATTGCCATGATTGTATTTTGACTCAACTATTTAAATTGATTTTTGTGTTGTATATTTTGTAAATTATTCAACAGTAACTGAATAAACATTGCCATTCCTTTTAATTGTTTTTCTACTGGAGATGGAGTCAAACATCAACTTCAAGAACACCAGACCAAAAAATGATATCCAAGGTTCTTTTCTCTTCTCTTTTCTATTGAATGCAAAGACATTTTGTTTTTCTTTGGTATCATTTAATAAGTATAAGAGTGACCCATGTACAGTCAAGAGGGAATTCTAATATCTGGTAACATGTTTAATACATGACTGCTTGTATCTCTGCAAAATCAACAGCTCTGACTAATGAAACCACAGCTTATTTTGAAGACTGGCAAAGAAGCCTTCAATGTGTATGTATGAATACTTAATAGCCCATCCTGCCTTTTCCATTTCTAAGAATATGTTTAAGGCATCTCAAATAATCATGACAAACACACTATCATTTAAAAAAAGGACTTGATCCTACTTCTGCGGTAAAGCACATTTCAGCAAATACTAGAAAAAAAATTATCTGAAGTCCTAAAAAGTTGCTATTTGAGGTCCTAAAAAGTTGATCATGCAATTGAACAAAGAGAGTAAGTTGATATGAGATGATTTTCTTTATTTATTTATTTGATTTGATTTGTCAATTGCTTTCAAGATAATGGTGTTAGGAATGTAAGTAACCTAATAGCTACTTGAGTTGGAAATATATAAACTAGGACAGTCATTTTAATACTGTCTCTTTAAGAAAATGCAAAATTTGTAATTGGGTGTGGTTTCTCAAACAGCCATAAGATGGAGCCAGAAACCTGGGTTATTTTAGACTTAGTCTCTGAAGAGAGTGTGTCTGAGTGAGTCTCTGTTTTCCTTCTGTTAGAGAGTATTGCCATTCCTCAATTTTTCCTAACTGACTGCTATTCTTGGATTTGATGTGAGTCTGTTACTGAATTGTTTTTGACACTGGACTTTGTTATTGGATTATCCCTGGACTAAAAACTGATTGATCTTACCTGTGAATGACTTTGGACTGTATCTGAACTTTGCTTAAAATTTTCTGGAAGTAAAAACCTACATTTATTGTACAGTGTATCTGTGTGCTGCATGTGTATTATTCAAACACTACTCTTAAATACTTCTCCCTATATGCGCTCATTCTCCTAACAGGGAATTACCTGAACAATAGGTATAAGTACAAACATGAGTAAGAACACAGGAAATAGGTAAAAATAAATAGGGACAATAGGACAGGTAGGGTAGGCACAATTGTGTACTTATGCACGCCCTTTACAGACCTATTTGGAATGGGGTGAGGTCAACAGTGGATAGTTTGATATATACGTAGGGAGGAGAAAAGGAGCTTATTCAAACAAAGCACATTCAAATATAATTCTTCATATTATTCTTGCATTTTCAATTAACAAGTCCAGAAAAAGAAAACTTTAATTAGCTATAGAACTGCAAGTCTATATTAGGTAGTGAGTAAGAAAGTTGACCTTGATGAAAATGTGCAGAAACTGTTACCTAGGCAAAAGGGGTTAAAATATTTTTAAAGGCCCTGTCACACTGGCCGACGGATGCAAAAATGTCAGTAAAAAGGACACAGTGGACGAGAAAAATGTTCCATCCGTTGTTATCCACTCTCAAAAGGGGCAAAAATTTGCATAACCAAGCGGATAACACGGAAAGGAACGGACAGGGGGAGGATGCAGGGTGGATGGAAAATGGATGCGGAATGGAAGTCTAGTGGATGGAAGCGGACGGGAGCAGATGGCACATCCGCAGGGCTTCTGGGGGGCCGCAGCAAAGCAGACGCGGAAGGGATACAGCGGATGCAGAGCGGATGGTGAGTGGATGAAGTGGATGCAGAGCGGAAGCCTAGCGGAAGCCTAGTGGATGCCTAGCGGATGCACAGCGTTCACTGCACATGCAGGGAGGATGCATTGCGTCAGCCCTGCAGATATAAAGGGAAGCAGCTCAGAAGCAGGTCACCATTCAGAGGAAAGACCTGCTTCCAGACGCATCAAGTGCCTTGCCAGCCTGCCCTGCCAGCCTTGCTGCCAGCCTTGCTGCCAGCCTTGCTGCCAGCCTTGCTGCCTGCCATCCTGCCAACCTCCCTGCCAGCCTGTCTACCAGCCTGCCTGCCAGCCTCCCTGCCAGCCTTGCTGTCAGCCTGCCTGCCAGCCTGCCTGCCAGCCTTACTGCCTGCCTGCCAGCCTGCCTGCCAGCCTTGATGCCTGCCTTGCTGCCACCCAGCAACCCCACAACCATGGGGAAGAAGACAAAGTCTCAGCCATCTGCTACCAGCCCTGGCAAGAGGGACAGGGCCACCCTTCCACCCCCTGGCCCTCACTCTGCTTCTGCTGGGGCTTGTGCAGCACGGGCTCGCTCTTCTGCAGCTGGGGCTTCTGCTGCTTCTGCTGCTTCTGCTGCTTCTGCTGCTTCTGCTTCTGGAGGAGCTGATGCTGCTGCTTATGGTGGTGGTGCTTCTGCTCGTGCTTACTCTGCTGTAGCTGCTTCTGGCGGTGGTGCTTCTGATGTTTCTGCTTCTGCTTCTGGAAGAGCTGATGATGATGCTTATGGTGGTGGTGCTTCTGCTGATGCTGCTTCTGGAGGAGCTGATGATGCTGCTTCTGGCGGTGGTGCTTCTCCTGGTCCTTACTCTGCTGTAGCTGCTCCTTGTCCTGCTGGTCCTGCTGGTCCTGCTGGTCCTGCTGGTCCTGCTGGTCCTGCTCGTGCTCCTGGTCTTGCTCATCCTGCTCGTCCTGCTCGTGGTCCTGGTCTTGCTCGTCCTGCTGGTCCTGCTCGTGGTCCTGGTCCTGCTCATGGTCCTGGTGCTGCTGGCACTGCTGGTGCTTACTCTGCTGCTGCTGATCCTGGTCCTGCTGGTGCTGCTGCTGCTGGTGATGATGATGATGATGATGATCCTGCTGGTGCTGCTGCTGCTGGTGGTGTGGAGGAGCAGCCCCTACAACCTGGAAGCCCCTCTGATGAGGGCCCATCTGGTCCTGCCAAAGAGAGGAAGAGGCATATGCGAGAATGGGAGAGGAGGCAATACTCCATTGAGGAGGAACACGAGGATGAGGTGCTGGAGTGGCTGAGAGAGAATGAGTATCTGTGGTGGAAGGGACACAGGCTCTACAGGGACACCAAAATGAAGCAGGCTGCTTGGAGAGAGAAGGCGGAGAGTCTGGGCTACACTTCAGAGGTGCTCCTCGGCTGGTGGAAACATATGCACACCTGGTACGGGAAGCTGCACCTCAAGAAATCTGGCCAGGCCACAGTCAAGCTGACAGACAGAGAGACCTACATCATGGCCAGGTCCAGCTTCCTGGAGGGTGAGATCCGCCACCAAGAAGCAGCACCTCTCACAACCCTCTCTCTCCGGCAGCCTGCTGAGAGCCAGTCCTCTTCCAGCCAAGAGTCAGCTCCTGTCTCCAGGCAGGTTTCTGTGGAGCGTCCCATGGCAGAGAACCCACAGACAGTTGTTTTAACCAAGGTGGAGCACGTGGAGGACTCCCTGGCACAGTGGGAGAAAGGAGATGGCACTTCCACCACAGTCCGACCCACATCCACCCCCAGTTCCACCTCCACAGAAAGGCAGAGAGCCAGACAGGAGGGGCAGAGCCACACTGTCCTCCTGGAGATCAGGGACACCATCCGGAGCAGCATAGATCTCCTCTCTCCACACCGACTCCTCATCCACCAACTGCAAGCCCTTCCTCACCTATGTCAACCAGACCCTCACGGACATGGCGGAACCCCAGTACCAGGTGGTGAAGGACCGGATCACCGAGCTGCTTCACAACCCTCCAGATCCAGAGGAACCTGCTCCCACCCAGTCCAGGTCTGCTCCTCCACCCCAGGTGATGTCCCTCCCATTCCAAGGCTTTCCACAGGCCCTCACCTACCAGGGCTAGGGCTACCAGGAGGTCCAGCAGCACAGGCAGCAGCCCTTCCCAGTCCAGGCACGGGCTCATCAGACACCACCGTTGCCACCAGTTCCACTGATGCCACCCATGATACCCATGCCACTGATGCCACCGATGCCACCGATGCCAGTCCTCACACAGCTGCAGACCAGACAGCCCCACGACACTGCTCCTTCCTCCACCCCACAGCCAAGCCCGGCCTCAGTATATATGTCATCGGTATTGGGACTGACACCCCATGGCATGGAGGAAGGAGCTCTCAACATCAAGGGGCTGAGCCAGCTGTCTGAGAGCTTCCTCAACACACCGTCCCCTGTTGTCCTCTTGGGGCCAGGCACCCCAGTGGTGCTTCAGACCAGCACTCAGGCAGCAGCCACCACAACAGCACCTGGACCCTTCACCCCTGAGACTGGGCAAACCTCTGAGTGACAGAGAAGAGTGCCAGAGACTGCGTGGCTTCCTGTAGACTTTATTTGGACACTTGACTTGGGTCATTTTTCTTTTACAGCTTGTTATTAATAAAGATTATCTTTGCTTCACACACTTGTCTCATTTATTTTATTAAATAAAGTCTTGGTGGAAACTTTTAGAAATGGTTTAAGCCTTTGCATGCTTGTGGGGTGGGTAAGAATAGCATTGGGGTGGGCAGGGATACGTTTGGGATGGGTTGAGATACCTGTGGGATGGGTTGAGATACCTGTGGGATGGGTTGAGATAGCTGTGGGATGGGTTGAGATAGCTGTGGGGATAGATAAACCTCCAGTGCAAGCATAGTGGGACTGTATGTTCCACCAGGCCAGGTGCCACACCTACGGCCCTTTATTATCAATAATAATGTAATAATTCATCCACACATGTCAACACAAACACAACTCTTTATTAAACGGCCTATTCATTGTAGGCCCACCCAACATACATGGCCCAATCTCATCCGTGTGATGAGACAGGCTGAAGGAAGCATCCATTAAGCATATCCCATCCTGTCTTGCCACTCCACTGCTCCAGCTGGGGAGTTGCACCAGTGTTTCAGGAGGTTGCGCTGCTTCTTCCCTTCACGTGAAGCTCTGTTGGGGCCTTGCACATCCTCAGTGTCTATCAGGTTTTGCCCTTGCCTCCATTCTCCAGGCTCCATGTCCCCATTGCCTTGTTCGAGGTCCACAAGCCTGTTCAGCAAGACTGGGTAGCGGGTGTGCATGAGATTGTGCAGGATGCAGCAATTTTCCATGATCCTCCTCACGGTCTCTGGGCGATGCTGCATGGTGGTGAGAAGTACCTGGAACCTGTTGGCCAGGATGCCAAATGCGATCTCCACCACCCGCCTTGCCCTGGACAGCCTGTAGTTGAAGATCCTCTCTTCACGGGTGAGGCATCTGGAGGTGTAGGGCTTCATGAGGTAGGTTCTGAGGGAGAAGGCATCATCCCCCACGATGAAGTAGGGCACATCTTGTGTGTCATTGGGCAGGGGTTCTGGATCTTGGAAGCCCATGATGAGGTTGCCTTCCAGCCCCTCCTTGAGATGACTGGCATTGTATACCTGAACATGAGCCATTGTCTGAAGCATTGATGTTCATGAACTTGTAGTCAGCATCGACCATGGCGAAAAGGATGATGCTGAAGAAGCCCTTGTAGTTGAAATAAGTGGACCCCGACTTGGCTGGAGCTTTGCAGGCCACGTGCTTGCCATCTATGGCTCCAACAGTGTGTGGGAAGTTCCACCTCTGATACCACTGCTCTGCAACTTTCTTCCATCCTTCATCAGTGGAGGGGCACTGGAGGAGCTCCTGCAGGTATTCTTCGATGATGGCCTGCACCACTTCTCTGACCACAATGCTGATGGTGTTGTGTGGCACCCTCCAGCCGTACTGCATGCTCCTGTAGGTGGTCCCTGAGGCCAAGTGGCGCAGAGTCAGTGCCACCTTGAGCCCAGGGTCCAGGCTGGGGTGGAAGTTGGTGCTCTGCTTGGTCAACCTGGGTGTCAGCCACTGCACAACTTCATCAAACATGGCTGGAGGCATCCTCATGAAGTTCTGGAATGCACGTGGGTCTTAGTTCCTGAGCTCCACCATCAGCTTTTTGTTACAATCTGTACTCTTCTCCCGATCCATCTTCGGACCCAGACGCTTCTTGGCCGCCTCCTTTTCTTCCCATAGTAGAGTTCACAGAGCCTGTAGATGGCTTCGCACTGTTGCAGAACGATGGTGGCTACCAAAAGGACTGTGTTATGATCCATGGTGGACATGACTGGATGCTGTGGAAGAGCAACAGCCAGATGAAGGCTGCAGAGATCTGCACAGCAGGGCTGCTGGTCTGAAAGTGAGATCCAGGTGAGTTGCTCCCCCTTTTTATAGGCAATATAGGTTTTTCCCTATGTGTCCTTTTGCATCCTCTAGGCATCCTGTAGACATCCTTAATATCCGAGATAAGTCTCCTCTGCAAACGTTTTTTCCCTTTTAAATGCTTTCTTTGCATGCTGCATCCGCTTTCATCCTTTCTCCGTCCGTGCTACTAACACTGTGCGTCCATTCCACGTCCGTTCCGTTTCCTCCCTGTTTCCGCTTTCCTCTGGAGCAGATTTGAGTTGCGCGGATGCACAGCGGATGCCTAGCGGATGTAGCGGATGCATAACAGATGCCGACGGATGCAGAACGGATGTCCCCCCTATGCCTAGCGGATGCAGAATGGATGCGTTGGATACATTTTCCGCTCAAAAGTTTTGAGCAGCTCAAAACCTTTTGAGCGAATGAAATGTCAATAGACGGATGCTGGACAGATAGAGAGGAAGCAAAACGGAGGTAGTGAGTACAGAACGGAAGCATCACTTTAACCATCGGGTGGCAAGTGTTTCTCTCCGTTTTACATCCTCTTTCCACCCGTTGGTGCAGTGTGACAGGGGCTTAAAGTTCAGAGCAATGCGATAACTTTGGGAAGAGATTTCATTTATTCACTAGAATACAAAAAGGAAGAAACGTAGCATAATCAAAACATTAAGATCCTGTATTATAATCAGCCAATAAAAAGCCTTGATGTGGACTTGATTCCTGGTCTGATCTACTGAGAGGGGTTGACAATTAATATGGAGTGGCAAATTTAAGAATAGATGTAACTGAGATTAAGTTATATGAACTCTTTTGCTGAAATCTTATTGGACATTTGCTGTTGATGGATTGATTGATACCATTCAATTTTAATATTTTTCTTTCTCTCTTATATATACACACTTTAAAACATAGTTCCTTTCAATTATAGCTAGCCACAGATATTCAGTGGGAGGAGTTACTAGGGAATAATTCTGTGACATCTAAAGAAGGACTTCCTTTTTTTAAGATACACATCTGTTAAGCAGGACAATGATATTTAGTTCTTTCCCAGTTTTTGCCTGCAGAGATGACAGTGACAACCTTAGAGAACTGCTAAACCAATTTTTCTCAACCTGGCTAATTTAAAAATGTGTGAGCATGTGGATACTTTGAAGATGTGTGGACAACTCCCAGAATTCTTCAATTCATGAAGTCATTCAACTCCCAGAATTCCCAGTCTTCAACTCCATTGCTGGAATTTTGGGAGTTGAGGTCCACAACTCTTCAAGTTGCCCAGGTTGAGAAAAAATGTGCTAACCATTTAGATAACAATAAAACTTGGGTGGAGGCGATGACATTACCAAAAAAGAGAAAGAGAGAGAGAAAAAGGAATACATAACTTTTTTTAAAAAAAGTTGAAACACACTCCCATTTATATCTACCTAGAAGTATGCCTTTTTTGCATTTTGATAGTGATTACTCTTAGATGAGAGTAGAGATATGCTACAAATAGTGTAAAACAAGACACCTCCCCTGCCCAAAAAATCAAGGCTACATATTTCTATCAATAATAACACTGGGTTAAGTGTTATAGTAAACTACACAAGTACCTATCTTCACAATTGGAAGATATTGATTTGAATTGTAAATGCTTAAAAGTGTAATCCATTTTTCCCCTCATAACCCCGACAATGAAAATATAAAATGGAAAGGAAAAATATGAGACGATCCTCTGGACTTTGAAGCAAGTCCCACTAATTATAGAATTGGATTGAAATCTAAATTGCACATTTAATTAGAAACTGCTTCATGGTATAAGACTTTAATCAAAATAATTTAACTTACTTAAGAAGGTGAGGGGAAACATGTTGAAATAGATCTACATCTTTTCATATCATATTTAAACCACATAGAATTCAATAGGATTATTTACAAGAAAGTATGTTGAATCTAGATTTGAAACAAACAAAACTTTCCTTTCACAGAAAACTTAAGCATTCAGTTAAATGCAGCTACTTCCAACACCAATAGAATGCCTACTGTTTTAGTTGGAAAAAGAAAAGGAAAGTTTTTAGTTGTGCAAATTCAGGATTTACAAGCAAAATATTTAAACCCTGTGCTTAAATGAAAGAACCAGCTCTAAAAAGAAAAGAAAAAAAGAAAGAAAAAGAATAACATGTTAAATTCATAGACTGTTGGTCTATTAATATAAACATCAGTACATATAGCAATGCACTGGCTGGCAGCCAATGTTAGCTATCAACTATACATATTGGAATCTGTCATAATGTTGTACATACCAAATGGTTTATGTAACACTTTTTGAACTGTTTTAATTTTCCACCAATTAGCAGTTCAGGTTAAACCATGCTGTAAATCCATACATGTACATCTTAACATATTGTTGTATAGAAGTCAAATGTTTTGCAATAGGAATTTGATCTCTCTCTCTCTCTCTCTCTCTCTCTCTCTCTCTCTCTCTCTCTCTTGCAATCAATCAAAAGTTTAGCTGTTGGTATTCTTAAATTGACTCATATTAACCCAAAGCAATTCAAAACAAATCTATCTCATTCTCATAAGATTAAAAGTAATTAGAAAGTTTATTTCAGATGACATCCAAATTGAAACATGAGTTTAGATATGTTTATTTTTAAAGATTTGTTTCCATTTAGCCTTACTCCATGGAAGTTAAACAGAATATACTTCACTATTATCATTCAGTGAAGCAACACAAATTGATCTCAGTGATTGTTTCCTCTTCTTGTAAATCTTTAGTCAACCAGGAAATCTATTTACAAGGCAGCATGACCTCAATTTAAATTCAGAAAGTGGTTAAATTAATAAATGATTTTTATAAAATTCAGTTTAATTTACTTAGCTCAGAATCCATTGAATAATACTATAGTTCAATACACCTGCCTGCTTACTTGTTTCATCATTTGCAAAATAAATTTGGTATTCTTAGCAGAGCAACACATGGAGAGAACATAGCATTTTAGCAGACTGTAATTCTGTACATATCAAGCTTAACGATAAGTTTTGCTGATAGAGATCAGCATAAATAGAGAATCTCTTACCCAGTTCGATCATAGAGAAGCCAATGGAGAGAGGGGGAGAGGGAGAGAGAAAGAGCATGCAGTGCTCTTTAATACTTCAGGAAACTGCAGTGTTCAGCTGCTTCTATAAAGCTTCCAAATTGGACTGCTGACATTATAATCAACTGTTTAGGAAAGTGATCGCGAGACTTGGCAACTGGAATCTGATCTGCAGGCAGGCAGTCTTTATATCTGACATCTGTTCAAAATAGCTGAAAGATTTGAGAGTTAACAGAAACTGGATATTTGAACATTCCATCTTCTTTGATTTCTCAAAAAACGGGAATAGTAAAGAAGTATACTTTTAGTTTGAAAAAGCTACCAACTTTCTTTTACTACTACAGGAGAAAATAAGTCCGAAAAAAAAATAGTGTAGTCCTTCTCCTACCCATGTTAGCTTTTGTTCTCTTCCATTCACATATAAGAATAAAGAAAGTATTGTACTATGTTGTTGGACATCAGAAAAAGTGATGGGTCCTAAATAAAGATCACACTGTTTTTATGTATTTTCTATTTTGATTTTGTTTTGCTTCTTTTTTGTAAAGAGAAGAAAACATGGGAGAAAACAGAAGAGAAATATTCAAGGGGAAAAATAAGAATATTGAGATGGAGGGAACGAAGGAGAGAGGGAGAGAGGGAAGAAGGAAGGAAGGAAGAAAAGAAGAAAGGAGGAAGGAAGGAAATATTGCAGGATGTCTATAAAATATTAAATTTGCATTCATTCCATCTGAAAATGAGTACAAACATAATAACATAATCTCTACTGGTGATTTATGAAAATAAGAAATGATATTGTTACATTTTTTTAAAAAAAAACCTCCATATCCACATACTCATTGGATACTTTCTAAGAATAGCATTATTATTATGATATTGCAGCAAAACCTACAACCATTTCTGTTCCTATTTCCAAAACCATGATTTTTTTTAATACTTTACATTTCAGGATATATAATCCTTATTTAATGCACTGAAAAAGAAACATTTAGCAAAACATGGAACCTATTTTTATAGAGCAAAGAATTCTCTACAGTCTTGGATATATTTCATGAGTTTGGACGCTGCAGACTATTTTCAGATATACTATTGAATGTTTAGCCTCATGGAAAAGTGATGAGAAAGAATCATATAAAAAGAGTAAGTTGAAAGTTTGTTTTGACTTTTAATTAGCTCTGTAATGTTAAGCCCATGTCACACTGCCCAACGGATGCAAAAAGGACACAGCGGACAAGCAAAATGTTCCATCTGTTGTTATCCGCTCTCAAAAGGGGCAAAAATTTGCATAACCAGAGCGGATAACACAGACGGGGGGAGGACGCAGGGCGGATGCAAAGCGGATGCGGAACAGAAGCCTAGCGGATGGAAGCGGATGAGAGCAGATGGCGCGTCAGCCAGGCTTCTGGGGGACCTCAGCAAAGCAGACACGGAATGGATACAGCAGATACACAGCGGACGCCAAACGGATGAAGCGGATGCACAGTAGAAGCCTAATGGATGCCTGGCGTTAATTGCGCATGCGGGGAGGATGCATTGCATCAGCCCCGTGGATATAACGGAAGCCATTCAGTGGAAAGACCTGCTTCCAGACACATTGACTGCCTTGCCTGCCCTGCCTGCATGTCTGCCTGCCAGCCTTGCTGCCAGCCTTGCTGCCAGCCTGCCTGCAAGCCTTGCTGCCAGCCAGTCTGCCTGCCAGCCTTGCTGCCTGCCTTCCTGCCAGCCTTGGTTCATGTCTGCCTGCCAGCCTTCCTGCCAACCTTGGTGCCTGCCTCACTGCCAGCCTTGCTGTCTGCCTTGGTGCCAGCCTTCCTGCCAGCCTTGGTGCCTGCCTGCCTGCCTGCCTGCCTGCCTGCCAGCCTCCCTGCCAGCCTTGATGCCTGCCTCCCTGCCAGCCTTCCTGCCAGCCTTGGTGCCTGCCTCCCTGCCAGCCTTCCTGCCAGCCTTCCTGCCAGCCTCCCTGCCAGCCTTGGTTCCTGCCAGCCTCCCTGCCAGCCAGCAACCCCACAACCATGCGGAAGCACAGCAAGCCTCAGCCATCTGCTGCCAGCCCTGGCAAGAGGGACAGGGCTACCATCCCACCCCCTGGCCCTCACTCTGGTTCTCCTGGGGCTTCTGCAGCATGGGCTCGCTCTTCTGGGGCTGGCGCTTCTGCTGCTTCTGCTTCTGGAGGAGCTGATGACAAGCACTCCAGCACCAGCCACCTCCACAGCACCTGCACCCTTCACCCCTGAGACTGAGCGACCAAGAGGAGTGCCAGAGACTCATTTTTGTCTTATAGCTTGTTAATAAAGTCTATTTTTGATTCACACACTTGCTTCATTTCTTTTTTTTAATAAAGTCTTGCTGGAAACTTTTAGAAATGGTTTAAGCCTTTGCATGCTTCTGGGATGGGTTATGATAGCTGTGGGATGGGTTGAGATAGCTGTGGGATGGGCAGGGATACCTGTGGAATGGGTAATAGCTGTGGGATAGATAAACCTCCAGTGCAAGCATAGTGGTACTGCATGGTCCACTCTCCCAGGTGCCACACCTACAGCCCTTTATTATCAATAATAATGTAATAATTATCCACACATGTCAACACAAACACAACTCTTGATTAAACGCCCTGTTCATTGTAGGCCAACCAAACATACATGGCCCAATCTCATCCGTGTGATGAGACAGGCTGAAGGAAGCATCCATTAAGCATATCCCATCCTTGCCTCCATTCCCCAGGCTCCATGTCCCCATTGCCTTACTGGAGGTCCACGAGCCTCTTCTGCAACACTGGGTAGTGGGTGCGCATGAGATTGTGCAGGATGCAGCAAGCTTCCATGATCCTCCTCACGGTCTCTGGGCAATGCTGCATGGTGGTGAGAAGTACATGGAACCTGTTGGCCAGGATGCCAAAGGCGTTCTCCACCACCCGCCTTGCCCTGGACAGCCTGTAGTTGAAGATTCTCTCTTCACTGGGTGAGGAGTCTGGAAGTATAGGGCTTCATGAGGTAGGTTCTGAGGGAGAAGGCGTCATCCCCTACAATGAAGTAGGGCACATCTTGTGTGTCGTTGGGCCGGGATTCTGGATCTTGCCATCTATGGCTTGCCATTTATGGCTCCAACGGTGTGGGGGAAGTTCCACTTCTGATACTACTGCTCTGCAACTTTCTTCCATCCTTCTTCAGTGGAGGGGTACTGGAGGAGCTCCTCCTTGTATTCTTCGATGATGGCCTGCACCAGTTCTTTGACCACAATGCTGATGGTGTTGGATGGCACCCTCCAGCTGTACTGCATGCTCCTGTAGGAGGTCCCTGAGGCCAGGTGGCGCAGAGTGAGTGCCACCTTGAGCCCAGGTTCCAGGCCTGGCCAGAAGCTGGTGTTTGCCTTGGTCAACCTGGGTGTCAGCCGCTGCACAACTTTGTCAAACATGGCTGGAGGCATCCTCATGAAGTTCTGGAATGCCCGAGTGTCTTTGCTCCTGAGCTCCACCATCAGCTTGTTGTACAGTCCGTCCTCTGCTCTTCTGGTGAACTATCTTCGGATCCAGACTCTTTTTGGGTGGCTCCTTTTCTTCTCGCAGTAGAGTTCACAGAGCCTGCAGATGGCTTTGCACTGTTGCAGAACAATGGTGGCTGCCGAAAGGACTTTGTTAAAATCCACGGTGGACATGACTGGATGCTGTGGAAGAGGAAGAGCCAGATGAAGGCTGCAGAGGTCTGCACCACTGGGCTGCTGTTCTGAAAGTGAGATGCAGGCGAGTTGCTCCCCCTTTTTATAGGCAGTATAGGTTTTCCGCGAGGCATCCTCTAGGCATCCTCTAGGCATCCTCTAGACATCCTTAATATCCAAGATAGGTCCCCTCTGCGAACGTTTTTTCTGTTTTAAATGCTTTGTTTCCGTTCGGCATCTGCTAGGCATCCGTTCTGCATCCGTTCTGCGTCCGTTCCGCTTCCTCCCTGCGTCCGGGCGGATGCGAGTTGTGCGGATGCGCAGCGGATGCCTAGCAGATATAGCGGATGCGTAACGGATGCATAACGGATGTGTAGCGGATGCGTAGCGGATGCAGAACGGATGAACTGGATACATTTTCCGTGCAAAAGTTTTGGGCAGCCCAAAACTTTTTGGGGCGGATGAAACGTCCATAAACGGATGCTGGATGGATAGAGAGGAAGCCAAATGGAGGCAGTGAGTACATCGCATTTTCGAACGGATGGCAAGGTTTTTTGTCCATTTTACATCCTCTTTGCATCTGTTGGTTCAGTGTGACATGGGCTTTAGACTTTTCAAAAGTCTGAATGCACATTGCCTAGCATCTTACAGGGGACCAAAGAAGGTTGTTCCTGTGTGCATAGGTGAGTGTGTGTACAAAGGAAAACATTTAGCATGCCCTAAATCTTTGGGGGCATCACTGCTGGTGAATCTGATTGATTAGAATCTTTTTTCCCTTTCTCTTTTGCAGTATTTCATGGTAAACTATAGCCTGTTCTATCCAGGGTTCTTTGAGAATCGGTTGTGGTCTTTTTTTTCTTCTAATTAACGTTTTACATTCTTCCCTTGAGTTCCTTGAATCATGGCCAGGGCTTCCAATTAATAATATCCAAGCCTATTAGTGTTCTGTGGCCTTTGAGACACTCCATAGATTACATGTGATGGAATATCATATTAACACTGTCTTCTGGATATAAGTTACTCCTGAATAACTTATGAAAACTCCTATATCTATGTCTATAAATCCCACACATCCTGGGAATAAAATGTTAAAACTTCTCCCCTAAGGATGCTGTTTTAGGGCATTACATGCCAAAACAACCAGACACAAAGATAATTCCTTCCCTTTCCCACATGCCATCACTCTGCTAAACACCTAATTCCCACAGCATTGTCTTGTGCCTAAAAATATTTATTCTTATAGTAGGACTGTATTGCTTTTATCATTCTCATCTTCTCTACTACCTTCTCCTATTGATATCTTATGATTATCCCTTGTTTGCATCTTATGATTTATGATTGTGTCTTATGATTTATAATTTATGTTCTATGACCGACCACTTTGTTGGTCATGAGTACACTGAGAGGTTATGCACCTGAGTTAAATTTCTTGTGTGTCCAATCACACTTGACCAATAAGAAATATCCCAATATTCCAATTCAATCATACTCTTTCTGTTCATTCTATGAGAATCAGCATGGCAGGCATACTTCTGGTACATTCTTTGAAACAATATCACCTAGAAAGGTGTAGATGAGCTAAAAATACAATTGTAAGAATTCTCTCCAGGTGTAGGAAAGGGTAGTCACTGATGTCCCTCAAGACCTTTGAAGAGTGCAAGGCAGGGTCAAGATGTTCAGTCTTTTTTTGCTAGTCTATTTCTGCTTCTGCAGGATTGAGAGTCTACAGATGAGTTCATTTAGTTGACTTTTGATAAGGCACTGACTTTGTTTATGGCTTCAGTTTGTAGAAAACGATGCTAATGCACTGAGATTAACTATATTTTGTTTGCTTGTCTCAATGCATCTTGAGTGTATTTAAAAGCTCTCAAATGAGCAGTTTAACACTTCCATGCTCCCATGTAAACAAATGAGATGAAGATAACATTTTACTTGAATATTTTATTGCAAGGCCTGTGTGAAAAAAGCCAAGTGTCCATTAGCAAAAAACTGAATATATCTTCTCCCTAGACTCTCTACCACAAAAGGTAGGTAAAATGTCAAGAGGAAAAGGTCTGGAGCTGAAAACAACAGAGCCATGCCTTCTTCAAGTCTGGCAAGCTACAAAGATGAATCATCCACCCAAATCACTACAAATAACTCACAGAAAGGCCAAAGGACATACACAAGAAGATGTGGGACAATGTCTTTAGAGACATACCACTGACTCATAGAACAAAGTGATGGATTTAATGGGTCTTTACAGGCCAAATTCTAGGTTCTCTCCTATAATCTTAGCAGCAGATTCAGTATTACACGAAAATATCTCTTGGAGCAACTTGCAAAAATTAACTATGACATTTGCTGAAACACATAACAAATGGCATAAGATTAAGAATTCAAAGGGGAGAATATAATTGACAGGTTTACTCTACGTGAGCTAAATCATAAAGTGAGGCAACAAGTAAAGGAAGACTATACGAAGTCATAAAAAGAAATAAAGGCAAAAGGTAGCATCATAAGGTGTCAGAAAGAACTGTAACAGAAAAGAGGGCTCTTGAAACCTTTCAAGAAAGATGATGAATGTCACTACAACCAAAAGGATAGAAATTGAAAAAGAGTACCAGATTCATTGCCTCAAAAGCAGCTATGACAAAATGTTACCATTCAGAGGGATACTGAACAGTGCTAAAAATTGAAACAAATGAGATTCTTCATGAAATAAGACTAGAAAAGTCAAACAAAGTCCCAAGTATAAATTCTGTTATCTCAGAAGTTTAGAAACAAATGAATAAATACTTGCAAAACTACCGGTCAAGTTCTTCAATGATTGCTTAGATATAGGAGATATTACCAAACAGTTAAAAAAGAGGAGGAAGAGGAGGATAACTGTTTATTAAACTCTTAACAGTTAAAAAAATGCTGATATTTTGGAAACTTCCCATATCAAAGTGGATGGGACAAAAAAAGGAGAGACTAATTAATAATGTAAGCACAGTAATGTCACTGCTCAGCATTTTATTTATTTCTCCCAGTTGACCATTGCAGGATAGATGCTTTGGGAAGATGGCCAGATTGGTTGCCAGTTTAGACTGCTGTTTTAAAAGGAAAAAAAAGGCAACATGGAATATCTGTAGGACATAGGGATTGGTTGAAAGGAAATGCATTTTGACCAGTTTGGAACAAATCCAATAAAGTTTTAAATGAATGCAAAATTAGCACTCTTATTATTCACACATATACACACATACAAATTTCTTTGTAACAGGAATTTATATAGTTTCTTTAAAGCTAACAGATATAAAAATAATATTTTCATGCATAGCAATCCTTTTTTATTGAATGCATGAAATGTTATCTTGAATTGCACAGATTATCTTGAATTGCAAGAATATTTAGAATTCAATATAATTCAACAGCAGCCTTACCCTGGTTAAAATATGTTGGATATGCCATACTGTTTTGAATTTCTGTGAATTTGTGAAATCTAGCATACAATCATGGAATTATAAACAAGTCTGATGTTGGGTAAATGAAACATAAAAGCACAGACAATATTAATAATTTATATGGGGAAGATTCATAGAAAAGATGCTGTCACTGGAAAATTGTTAATGCATGTAGTGTAATATAAAGCCATTTCTCTGAAATATAAAAATAAAAAGTTGACCTTTTGATGAACTGTAGCACTATTGCACATATTAAAATCTTTTTTTTCCCCCGATAACACTATCTCAAGATCAGTTACAGAAGATTGGAAATACTGGTAGAGATTACCACAAAGAACACAGCCTCTCAATTCATGTGGGAGTCAAAAAGTCAAGTGAACACTTTGATTTTTTTTCCCCTTTAGATTCATTTCCTTTCCTGTAATTTAAGGTATTCTTTGCTCAGACACTTGCTTTCTGTTTTTACTTAATCTGGAATGAATGTGGAAATCAATTAGACAAGAGATAATTTTATAAGTTCCAGTATTATTACTTCCTAATTTGTACCTTAACTTATTTTAATAACATCTTTTCTCAGTGGCTATGGGGGCCCTGGATGTATAACTGCCTTGGATGTGGTTGAACAATCAAAGTTTCCTCTTATATTCATAGTTCTTGATCAGGGAGCAAATAGGGCCAAGATTGCATGGTACATTCAGTTGCACCCATTCTTGGACTGGAAAGCTGTTTACTCACCCCATAATCATCTGCCAAATGGATTAGTGTAATTCAATTTACATGGAGCTGCCCATGAAAACCATTTGGACACCACAGCCAGTCATGCAGCAGTGGTGCAGACATGGTGTGTGTGCAGCACACCATGCAGCAGTGTGGACAATTATGATCATGTCTTTTTATGGTAATGAACTATGCGGACCATGAGTGGCAATGGTTACCAGGAAAAGTTTTACAGATGGTAAAACTGGCATAATAATTTCTTTTTGTTGAGGTCACTGTCAACAGGTTGAGAGATAGGTTTAGGATAATACTTCCAGAAATATTCTGTAAATTGTTCAAAAAATTCTGGAATTTTTTTTCTCAGATCACAAGCAACTTTTCTCAAGACAAAACTGTTGTTAACTCTGTCTTGTTTTGGATAGAACAATTGAGAAACACAAGGAAGACATTTCCAATTGGTTCTGCAGAGATACAATCTTTAGAAACAAAGCTGTTAGATCAGCTTTGTTTCACCCTTATGCACTCTGAAGTCTGCACCATCCTGGTCTGCATATAACTGTTTGGGCAAACCTATGGCATGCAGAGCCATTTCTGTTCACACGCAAGAGGTCACCTGGAACAGACCTACTGCACATACACATGTGCCCCTGCCAGCCAGCTGATTGTCAGGTATCTGCTACACATGCATGGGGGGAGGTCATGTGTGTATGCATCGAAGTGTGCAGCATGGGGGGGTCATGTGCACATGTGCAGAGGTGCACAGTGTGCACGCAGGGGGTGCATGTGCATGCACAGGGGGGCAGAGGTTTTGCATTATGGGTGCAGGGACGTGTTCACGCGCTCACACAGACACATACTTTCAGCACATGATGAGGAAAAGGTTAGTCATCACTGGCATATAACAATAGATACTGACATTTTAAAAGTTTCCTACAAACATATGCATATATATTAACATTTTATAAAGGAGTAGTATTACATGAAAGTGCTATCATATGTTAAAAATATAATATCTAAGATGAACAAGTGTGTGTGTGTGTGTGTGTGTGTGTGTATCATTCGGACTCAGGGTAAACGTATAACATTTTGTCCCTAAAAAATCCTAAAATACAATGTATCTTATATTTTTTATATTTTAAATTATAAGACAAATGCAGGATAAGATACAATAGTCTGTACGAATACAATTTTTAAATCTCTAGAAGCTCTACTAATCATGACATTCCATAGACTTTGATTTCATCCCTTTGTGGAACTGTCAACAAGCAGAATCTCTCTCATTTCATATCCTGACAATATGACATTTACAAGTGACTTGATTTTGTTATGATACCTTGTGCCAAAATGAGCTATAGAGCGATTACTACATTCACCTTTGACAAGGGCCTTTATAACAGCCTCTTCACAAATCACCTGATATAATCCACTGTGTCATTAGAGTATGCAGGCTTATTAAAACAAGACAACCATGACAGAAGTATGCATACTTTTAAGTAACTTAATAAGGGATCTGTACCTTAATTTAGGATCTGTAATAAGAGATCCCTGGTGCTGATCTTTACTTCCAATGACTGTGAAATAGTGATTAAACTGAATAATGATAAAAACCATAAAAGATCATAAAAGACCCCTCCACTCCAAAAAAAAGAGTGTTTAACTTTTATCTTGCTGTATCTGGAATATATGAGAGTCTTTTTTTCTCTCTCTGAAAAAAATAATAAAAAATATTACAATTATAATTATTTCTTGTATTGTCATTTTTTTCTACAGACAGAGAGACATATCTTCTAATGCCAGGCCAATTTCCTCCAGGTTTTGCAAAAATATTGTCCTTCAAAACAAAGAGAATTTTCTCTCTCCTTCTTGGATAAGGAAGGGGACTTCATGCCTCTCAGTTATTGTACTGAGAAGCCAGGTACAAGTTTCATTTAAATTTAAGAACTAGTTGCGGCATTTTAATTGCTGTAATTTAGTTTTTAATCTACTAACAGACCATGAACCAATATCTCTGTGTGCATGATCGAGCAGTGCAATGAGGCATGATAATGCCTTATTTCCAAGGCATTCCTTGGAATGAAAGTGTAGCCGGATGTGAAGCTATGAGAAATTTCTGCCAATTTCTACTGGCCACATTTCTGTGAATGTATTAACATTATTTATCTTAGACTTGATTCAAAACACTACATAATAATAATGCATGCAGGACATAGAAATATAGAATAAAGGATATATAGTTTGGGAATAGTCTGTAGAGATTCTCAGTCATCCAGGTCATGGTTGTCCCAAAGGTGTTTTTTCAGGAGACTTTTTTTTTTTTGAAGATGTTTCACTTCTCATCCAAGAAGCTTCTTCAGCTCTGACAGGATAATCCTTCCAGGATAGTCCTTCCAAGATAGTCCTTCCTGCCAGACCTGAAGAAGCTTCTTGGATGAGAAGTGAAATGTCTTCAAAAGAAAACAAAAACAAGGCCTAGTGGCTTCCTGAAAAAGCACCTTTGGGATAGTTTGGGAATAGTATACATAGTTCACCACAAGCTTACCACAAGTCATCTTTTGCTTTTAAAAAGGCAAATACTATTTTAGGCTACCGTAACATAAGCAGTGTTTCCAAATCACAAAAAGTAATTGTTCATTGTTTTCTGTACATTGACTATAAGGTACATTGACACAAAGGGGACATCACATGACCAGTTTGTGCTTTGTTGTGACTGTTCAGATATGGGTCTGAGCCAGTCATAGGGCATGCTCCTAGAGGCATGCTCCTAGGTTATTCTACTTGAAAATATCACATAGTGAAGACTGTTAAGCCTGGGTTCCCCAACCAGGGTTAGGTAGACAAGCTAAACAGAATGTGCAGCGTTAGTCAGATAGGCACACAGATAAATGAGTGAGCTAAGCTTGTATGTTTATTAACATACAGTAAAAAATAATAGATACGCTTGTGCTATCAAGAATATATTTTATTCCAGTATAAGTTTATGGCATAGTCAAATAACAGTCCAATATTCATTTACCATGTAGTCAGTCCATTCAGGGGTATTCAGTTAGCAAAGTCCATGTAGAATATCCTATGTCAGTTCACTTACAAATCAGTCCTTTGTTGTCTCTCCTGTTTGAGCAATGCAGTCTTGTTTCCAAGCAATAATCAGGGATCATCAAAGCCAGAGAGAGAGAGCTGTAGCCTTGCTACTTTTATAGTGTTTTTCATAAACACTCCTTTAATTGCTATTACACAGTTAAAGCTGCATACACTCTACCATACACTAACTATGATTCATAGTTATTATTTCACCTAAACCAGTTAGGGTAAACAATGTTATCCCTAACATTCTCCCCTTTTAGGTTACATAATAACTATGAATCATTTACATCTTTAGAAAATATTTTTCGCAACTTTCTTTAAACTTAGTTGCTCCTTGAGCTTTTGTAAATTGGTCTGCAATGTTTTCTTCTGACATGCAGTATACCAATTTAATTAATCCATTTTTCACTGATTCTCTTACATTTAAATATCTAAAATCAGTATGTTTTGATCTAGTTTCTACAGCAATACTAGTAGCTAACTTTATAGCTACTTGGTTATCCTCGTACACCATAATGGAATCTTTTACAGTTATACCCATGTCCAACAACAACTGTTTGTAGAAAATTAAGTCAGTGCATAATAATGACAGACATGAAAATTCAGCTTCCATCGTAGATAAGCTAATATGCTGTTGTCTGATTGACCTCCATCCTATTAGTGTTTTACCAAATAATATAGCCATACCAGATGTTGATTTTCTAGTGTTTATATCAGTTGCAAAACTTGCATCTGCATAAGCACTAAGACTCAAATCATCCTTAGGTTCTATATATAATGCATGGTTTATTGTTCCCTTAAGATATCTCAATATCCTTTTTAAGGATTTCCAATGACATTCTTTTGGATCTGAATTAAAACGTGCCAGCTGATTTACACTATAAGCTATATCTGGCCTTGACCAATTGCTTATATATGATAAGCTACCAATCAAAGATTGATATATGGACTTATCAAATTTGGGACTTTGATCATTAGTTTGGCAAACTTCCTGACTCATTGGAGTCTTTGCCGGTTTACAAAGTTCCATCTTATAATTTTTGATTAATTGGCAAATTTTATCTTCTTGAGATATCTTAAAACCATTATTTGTTTTATTAATTGTCAATCCTAGATACCTTTTAATTTCACCTAAATGCTTTAATTTTATCTTTTTGGCTAATAATGACATAATTTCATTAGCTTCATTATTAGTCTTAGTTGTTAAAGCAATATCATCAGTAAATAATAATAATAATGACACCGTTCCATTATGTTCTCTTTTAAACACACACGGATCTGCTAAACCAGATTTAAAACCTATATTGTTTAACTCTTTCACAATATATTGGTTCCACTCAAACCCAGATTGTTTCAACCCGTAAAGACTCTTTTTGAGTTTCCAACAATCATCACTATTTACTTTATTGTCATGTATGCCAATTGGTTTCCTTAAATATATAGTGTGTTGCAATGGTGCATGTAGATAAGCAGTTTCTACATCTAAATGGTTAATGACATAGTTTTTCTTAGCTGCCCATACTAATGCTGCTCTTAAAGATATAGCTTTAAGGCTTGGTGCAAAAACTTCATCGTAATCAGATGCAGTTTGATTAAATCCTTGAGCTACTAACCTAGCTTTATGGGTAACAGTCCCATCATTTCCAGTTTTTACTTTAAATATCCATTTGCACCCAATGGATTTTTCTCCTGGAGGTAATTTGGCATCTTCATACACTTTCATTACCTTCAATGAATTTAGTTCTTTTTCCATTGCCTTTTGCCAATTCTCCTGATCCTTAGCAGGATACATCCTAAGTTCATCTACACTAGTTGGAACTTTAGTTACTTGGCAAACTATACTTGCTTGATACCTATCAGGTGGTCTAGTTACATGTGTAGTACGTCTAGGTATTATAGGACTTACAGGTGGACTTTCCTCTATTAATTGTTCTTGATCATGTAACTCTTCCTGATCAACTATTTCCTCTTGTTCTGGTCCTATTTGCTCTTCGTGGACTTCTTCTTTAATTGGACTCTTCTTATAGCTAATCTCATCTTTCTGCCTTTTGTAGGGTATAATAAATACTTCATTATTTAAATCTTGCTCTAATCTATTCCATCCTACATGTTCTAGGAATTTTGCACTAGCACTGGTGTAAACTCTAGATGTACCTGGTTCCCAGAATCTATAAGATCTATGATTAGATGTATAACCTACAAAAATCAATCTTTTAGCTCTATGCTGTCCTTTGTATCTAAGTTGTGAAGGGATATGCACCCATGCTGGTGCTCCAAATGTGTGCATGTAACTTAAATCAGGTTTTGTACCATGCCACAGTGTGAATGGTAATTCACCTGTTGTTGAATTAACAACATTATTTAATATATGATTACCACACATTATTGCTTCTCCCCATAAATTGTCAGGTAATCCTGAATCAGACATCATAGTTTGTGCCATTGATTGTAATGTTTGGCCTCTTCTCTCTATAAAGGCATTATGTTGTGGCCTATATGGTGCAGCCATTTTATGTTGAATACCTAATTGTCTTAGTCTGTTTTTAAATTTATGATTTGTAAATTCTGTACCATTATCTGTGATGAGAGTTACTAATTTCTTTTTAGTTTTTCTTTCAGCGAATTTTAGCCAATTAAATAGATTTTGATATGTTTCAGTTTTGCTCTTCATTAAATAGCAAAACCCATATCTTGAATAGTGGTCCATTATACTTAGTATGTGGCGAGCTCCTCCTACACTTGGTTTTTTCGGACCTATTAAATCAGCAAATACTACTTCTAAAGGCTCTTTAGTAGTAAATCCATCAACTCTATTAGCCGGTATAACCCTGCTCTTATTTTGATTACAGGCATTACATTGCAAATACTTATTACAAGATTTCAAACTTATTCCCTTAGACAATTCAACAGTTTTCTTAAGCATTTTAAAATTTAAATGCCATAGCCTTCGATGTAACAAGTGAATACATTCGTCATGAGGTTTCTTATTTTCATAAATTGTGTTAGCCACCTTTAAACCATCATCATTTAACACATATAATCCATCTCTTAAAGATGCAGTTATTCTCTTATCTTCTTTTTCAATGATGCAGTTATCTCCCCTAAATGTAACTACATATCCTAGTTTAACCAAAATTCTAACTGAAATTAAATTAAACTTAAGTTGTGGTACATATAACATTTTTACATTCTCTTTTATAAAAGAACAATATGCTATACCTTCACCTTTAGCTTTCAGTTTCCAGCCATTGGCTAACAATATCTGCTGTTTACTCTGGGACATTTTAATAAAATTTTTGTTATCATTTATTATACAATGGGATGCCCCACTGTCAACCACCCATAAATTATTTTTTACAGCTCCGTTAGTATACATGGCTAACTCTAAATTTTTATGTCGTCTTTGATGATTTTTAGTATTCTGGCCAGCGTTCTGGTGCTTTGCCTTTTTACAAAATCTTGCCAAATGTCCTCTTCCTCCACAATTAAAACACTTTTTAATTGCGTATGCAGTAGGAGGTTTATTATCTTCTTTTTGAGGTTGCTCCCTCCTTAATTCATCTTTTTCATGCCTTCTTCTGGCCTCTTCGATCAATCTGCTAGTTATATCAGTTAAAGTTAAATTGTCCTTTGGCAAAATTTCAAGTGAAGTTACGTAGTTATTGTAACTTTCATCAAGGGAAGATAGAGTTATATAAACTTGATGTTGTTCAGAGAAAATAAGTTCTTTCTCGTGTAATTCTTGGAAAACACTTTGCATAGTTTTTAAATGACTCTGCATATCACCATTTGTTTGGAGATGCGTCCTGAAAAGCTTCCGTGTTAGATTTATGTGATCACCAATATTATCTCGAACATAAATCCTCTTCAGCTTCTGCCAACACCCAAAAGCCGTTTTCTCTCCATGGATATAAACAAGCTGTTGATCAGTTAAGGTTAACCCAATTATGCAAATGGCTTGTTGATTTTAATGCATAAATTCTTCTATCTTTAGTCTGTCTTCCTCATCCTCTGGATCCCATTCTTCTACGTTTGGTGGATTTTCAATTATGTTCCACAGACCTTCTCTTTGTAGAAGTAGACTACATTTTGTAGACCATGATACATAGTTTGTTCCATCCAGCTTGGATATATATCCAGCTTGGATATAAGGGACAAACTTTGTAGATTGACTTGTGCCATGTTTTCTTATATGGATATAAAAATATAATTAATAAAACACAGCTGTCTGTTTACTGTAATGTATAACAACACAAACTCTCACTTTTTACATAAATCTGTTTAACCTAGTTAAACTGACTTTGCAGCCTCTGGGCCCATAACCAGTGTTAAGCCTGGGTTCCCCAACCAGGGTTAGGTAGACAAGCTAAACAGAATGTGCAGCGTTAGTCAGATAGGCACACAGATAAATGAGTGAGCTAAGCTTGTATGTTTATTAACATACAGTAAAAAATAACAGATACGCTTGTGCTATCAAGAATATATTTTATTCCAGTATAAGTTTATGGCATAGTCAAATAACAGTCCAATATTCATTTACCATGAAGTCAGTCCATTCAGGGGTATTCAGTTAACAAAGTCCATGTAGAATATCCTATGTCAGTTCACTTACAAATCAGTCCTTTGTTGTCTCTCCCGTTTGAGCAATGCAGTCTTGTTTCCAAGCAGTAATCATGGATCATCAAAGCCAGAGAGAGAGAGCTGTAGCCTTGCTACTTTTATAGTGTTTTTCATAACCACTCCTTTAATTGCTATTACACAGTTAAAGCTGCATACACTCTACCATACGCTAACTATGATTCATAGTTATTATTTCACCTAAACCAGTTAGGGTAAACAATGTTATCCCTAACAAAGACATTGTGCAAAATAGGGGAAAAAGCATAAAATCAAACAAAGGCATATGTTTATTGTATTACAACTTGAACCCAATCTATTATTTATTTATTTGATTTATCTAGCTGCCCATCTCAACCAATGACTCTAAGTGATGTGCTTCATAAAATGAAGAAACAAATTAAAAGCAATTTAAACAATTTAAATTAATTAAATATGTTGATACTGAATAGAATTATTCCAACAGATGTTAATACAGCCATGGCCTTATGAAAGTATTTTTCTTTAATATATTTCTCAGTTTCAGCCCAACTTATTAGAGGCATATATCACTGGCCAACACAACTTTCCCAACTAACATTAGTAGAAATATTTTCCAATAGTCAGATAGTTATCACAAGTAACTACCACAAGTTACCAAGTGTATCTTTTTGCTTCTAATATAGAAAAGAGAATGAGAAAAAGCAGTAGATATTTGTATTCTAAATGTGTTGAACACAACATGTTCTTCTAATTCCTAAAAATGTTTGATTCTGACCAGGTTTAATTATTCATATCATGGAATATTAGTTGTATGTAGTTCAGCAAGCATTTTCAGGAGTGACCTAGCTATCCCTTGGGTAGTTCTTGGTCATGTGGAATTCATGATCTGCTTCACATATTTTCTCTGCAGTGTCTTTTCTTGGATATTCTTGTGAGTAGAACCGAAGTCATGTTGGATGGCCCATTGAATTGAATAAGGAAGTGTGTCTCAAACTCAGTAGCTCTGCTAAATAAGAAAGTGTTCCAGTTTGTGCACAAGAGAAAAAACAAGATAAGGCTAGAACAATGGGGAATTGTAATAAAGTTCTGCGATGTCAGAAACCGTGTAACTGCTTTTGCTAGATAAGGAGCTAATATGAACCTTCGAAATATATGTGTCAATTTGAAAACAGAAAGAATGTGAGCCAAGCCCTCGTATGAGGGGGTGGACAGTTAGGGTATAAAAATGCTGCCTGAATTTTGCTCTGTGTTGCTTCAATGCCTGAGGGAACCAGTCTCTGCAGACACGTGAATAAAACCTTGTTTTCCTTGGATCAATGAATCTTTTGGTGGTTTTTTATCTGCCTCCACCTCACAATTTGGCACCCAACGTGGGGCCCGATGGAATTTTGACTGGAGAAAAGGGACTGGGTAAGTGTGGTGCCACCGCCTCCCATTGTAGAGGGGCCTCTCCCTTGTCTCAGTTGGATCCCAGGGTAACTGCACTCAGCAGACGATCCTTGGAAACAAGAGAGAGAGAAGCCGGCCTGACGCTCTGGGAGTGTCATTGATCACCTGAAGTGGGGATGCCCACACTCCTTTCATCTCCGGGAGAACAGGGGTGTATCAGGTGAGTTTGTTGCCTTTCGGGATAGAAGAAGGGATATACTGTCCTTAAACTCTGGGAATCCAGCGACTGCTGGAGGACAGTGTAAATCCCTGAGTTGGGAATCTCTGGGAGATTGTTGGCGGGCAGCGTGGAGAATGGGAAAGGGACAAAGCAAGTGTGAGATGTTCCAAGAGGGAACGGGTATTGAGATAGAAAAGACCCCGAGAAGGCTGATTCCGACTGATTCCCCATTGGGTCAACTACTACAACAATGGTCGTTGCCCCATCTGAGGACTTATACTTGGAGTCTAGAGAAAAAGAAAATGATCTACCTATGCCAATATAGGTGGCCAAAGTATCCCCTAGTAGATCCTGAGTTTCCTTACCACTGGGATCCCGAAGGGAATACCAGCACGTACTGGATAACTCAGTTGAAAGAGTATATAGTGAAACACCAGATGAAGGAGCAAATACCCTATGTGGAGGTATGGTATCATGCTCACTTTGAAGGTCCAGTTTCACCAGAAACAGAAGTAGGACAGTTTGCCAGCAAGGTGGAGGAAAGCGAAACTGAGGACTGGATGGGGAGTCCACCGGCATCAGCTCTGGCAGTTCCGGCACCACCACCCCTGCCGGCTCCAGTTGCCCAGGCTCCACCTCCACCTGCATATCCAGGACTCAGAAGGGAACTGGCTCAATTAAACAAGGACCTAGAGAATTTGCCTCTAGGAGGAAGGTCGGCCAATCCCGTGTCGGCTTTCCCAGTCAAAGAAGTCCCAAATGGCATGAATGCGCAGGGGAATCCAGTCACTGTTTTCGTGGCTGTCCCCATAAAATCTGCTGAGTTACGGGATCTGAAAAAGACCCTTCCAAAACTCCATGAGAATGCTCATGAAGTGGCGGAACAGTTGGAATTATTTCTGGGGCCCAATGAATACACATACCAAGAACTGATGTATATTCTTGGACACCTTTTCACCCCCGAAGAGAGGAACCTCATTAGGAGGGCAGCAATAGCTGCCTGGGATAGGAGACATGCAGGGCAACAGGGAGCAGTGGCTGCAGACACAAAGTTCCCCATAGCCGATCCAAATAGGAACATCAATAATAACGCTCATAGGGAGCACATGAGAGATATGAAATCCATGATCATTGAAGGAATTAAATTGGCCATCCCTCAAGGGAAAAACTTGACCAAAGCATTTGAAATAACACAAGGAAAGGATGAGTCCCCGGGGGATTTCTGTGCTCGGCTCCATGAAGGGTTAACCAAGTACTCCAGAGTGGAGCCAGAAACCTCTGCCTTCGAGACTCTCCTGAAGATGCAATTCGTCACCAAAGCATGGCCAGATATCCAGAAAAAGATCCAGAAGACAGAGGGATGGACTGATTTGGGCATGACAGATTTGATGAGAGCAGCCCAACAGGTTTTTGTGAACCGAGACTCAGTTAAAACCAAACAGAAGTCTCAGATGATGGTAGCTGCTGTGCAAACGGCAGCCAAGAATGAAGTTAGGAAAAACAGGGAGACCCAGATATCAGATCCGAGGCCAAGGTGGAGAGCTGAAAGATCTCCCAGCAGGGAGTGGAGACCCCCAGTTAGGGGAGGAGGCCCAGGGGGCAATCGAGGCGGTCGATTCCAACGGCCGTCCCAGAGTAGAACTTGCTTCAGATGCGGGAAAGAGGGACATTTTGCACGCAAATGTCCCAAAACCCCAGAGGAACGAAGCTATGCCCTATACGATTAGGGAAGTTCCGGCTCCCCAAGAGGGACCCGTGGGGAGTCATTGGTAAATGTGTTAGTGGGTCCTGACCATCAGGAATGGCTGTTCCTGATCGACACTGGTGCAAGCCGGACATTTGTATGTGATCCGGTAAAGGGAGCATGCAGGTCAAAGCAGACTTTAAAGGTGGTTGGGGTGAGTGGGAAATCCCAAGAGGTCAAGATTTTGGAAGAGGTGAGATTGGAATTGAATGATGTGGTTACTGAAACCGAAATATTGTATATTCCAGATTCAAGGGAGAACTTGCTAGGAAAAGATTTGTTGGATGTTTTTGGAATAGAATTGTGGGATAGAAGGAAGGAAGTTCGCATGTGTATGTTAACAACGGAAGATGAGGAGAAGATATCATCAGATGTGTGGGCAGGAGGTGAAGGGGTTAGTAGGAAAAAAAGGGTGAAATATTTGGGACATTACATTCAGCAGGGGGTTAGGTCCTTGGACCCTGAAAGGGTGAAGGGGATCATGAGCTTGGCTCCTCCCAGGAACAAGAAGAGGTGCGGAAAGTGTTGGGATTATTGGGGTATTGCAGAATCTGGGTAAACCAATTCACAGTGTTGGCACAGTTTTTGCATAGAAAGTTGCCTGGAAAGGGAGAACACATAGAATGGGAGGAGGGAGATAGTGAAAGGTGGGAAGAGCTGAAGAAGGCTTTGTAAACCGCTCCAGTTTTAGCCTTGCCAAACCTGAAACTACCGTTTCATTTGTATGTGGCGGTGGCTCAGGGAACAGTAATTGGAGTCCTTGACCAAAAGAGGGGGGGACAGTACCAGCCAGTAGCCTTCCTAAGCAAGGGTTTGGAGCCGGTTGTGAAAGGATGGCCAGTTTGTGTTCAGGCTGTGGCAGCAACAGCGATATTGGTGGTGGAGAACAAAAAGTTAACCTTTGGGGGAGCTTTGGTGGTGCATTCGCCTCATCAGGTCAACTCAGTGTTGAGCCAGCTGGCTACCACTTGGATGACCGAAGGGAGGATATTGAAGTATGAAACCATTTTGAGAACCAGTCCTGATGTGGTAATAGGAACAGACAAGAATATAAATCCAGCAGAATTCTTGGAGCGGAGAAGGCAGGCATGGGAACCAGAAGACCATGATTGTCTATTGCAAGTGATTCTCATGACGAAGGTTAGAGAGGACTTGGAAGAGACTCCATTGGAGAAGGGAGAGAGGTGGTTTATAGATGGATCTAGCAGGGTGGAAAATAGAAAGCGAAAATCTGGGTTTGCAATAGTAACCGGGGAAGGTGAGGTAATAGAGAAAGGGTCACTCCCAGCTGCTTGGTCAGGTCAGAAATGTGAATTGTTTGCCCTGACCAGAGCCTTGGAATTGGCTGAGGGGATGGAAGTAATGATTTGGACTGATTCCAAGTATGCATGGGGGGTGGTGCACACGTTTGGGAAAATCTGGAAAGAAAGAGGGTATATCAAGGCAGATGGGAAGCAAATAGAGCAAGTGCAGTTAGTAGAACAAGCCTTAGAGGCATTGCAACTCCCCAGCCGAGTATCAATTGTCCATGTGAGCGCACATCAGAAGGGGAACACACCGGAGGTTGTGGGAAACCGATGGGTGGACAAATGGGCGAAGGAAGCTGCAGGGGAGATAGAGTAGGTAATGGTATCTATACCATTACTGGAAAAGGAGGACGAGAGGGAGGAATGGGAGCCAGAGAAAAATGAAAAGTTGGAGTTGGAGAAAGAGGGATGTGTCAAAACCCCAGAGGGATGGAAGACGTCGGAGGGAGTCAAGGTGGTGCCACCCATTGTCATGAGGGGAATATTGGACAAAGTTCATGAAGGAGGACATTGGGGAATGGAGGCCTTGGTCATGTCCATTAAACCTCACTATTGGAGTCTAAGGATGTGGAGAGTAGCTCAGAGCATCTGCTGGAAATGTTTGATTTGTTTGAGAGTAAATAAGAAAACGGCACGCAAGAAAGAGATGGGAGGGCGACCCTTAGTGGGTTCGCCTTTTCAGAGAGCACAAATTGATTTCACTGAGTTGCCAGAAAAGGGGGTTGGAAATACCTGCTTGTGATCAAAGATCAACTAACGGGGTGGGTAGAGGCTTATCCCACAAGAAGAGCCACAGCTCCCACAGTAACCAAGATCTTACTAGAACAGATTATCCCATGATATGGAATGATGGAAGCAATATATACAGACAGAGGAACTTATTTCACCCAAAAGGTTCTGCAAAGAGTAATGGTGGGGGTGAAATGGGAATTACACACGCCATGGCATCCTGAATCCAGTGGAAAAATTGAAAAAGCGAACGCGGAATTCAAGAAACACTTGACCAAACTACAACTTGAAAATGGACAAAGAATCTTCCCTTAAGCCCATGTCACACTGAACCAACGGATGCAAAGAGGATGTAAAACGGACAAAAAACCTTGCCATCCATTCGAAAATGCGATGTACTCACTGCCTCCGTTTGGCTTCCTCGCTATCCATCCAGCATCCGTTTATGGACGTTTCATCCGTTCCAAAAGTTTTGGGCTGCCTAAAACTTTTGCACAGAAAATGTATCCAGTTCGTCCGTTCTGCATCCACTACACATCCACTACGCATCCACGACACATCCGCTATGCATCCGTTACGCATCTGCTATATCTGCTAGGCATTCGCTACGCATCCGCGCAACTCCATCCGCCCAGATGTGGGGAGGAAGCGGAACGGACACAGAACGGATGCAGAACGGATGCCTAGCAGATGCAGAATGGAAACAAAGCGTTTAAAATGGAAAAAAACTTTCGCAGAGGGGACCTATCTCGGATATTAAGGATGACTACGGGATGCCTACAGGATGCCTACAGGATGCCTAGTGGAAAACCTATACTGCCTATAAAAGGGGGGAGCAACTCACCTGCATCTCACTTTCAGAACAGCAGCCCAGCAGTGCAGATCTCTGCAGCCTTCATTTGCCTCTTCCTCTTCCACAGCATCCAGTCATGTCCACCGTGGATTGTAACAAAGTCCTTTCGGCAGCCACCATCATTCTGCAACAGTGCGAAGCCATCTGCAGGCTCTGTGATTACTACTGCGGGAAGAAAAGGAGCCAGCCAAAAAGAGTCTGGGTCCGAAGATGGTTCACCAGAAGAGCAGAGGACGGACTGTATAACAAGCTGATGGTGGAGCTCAGGAGCGAAGACACTTGGGCGTTCCAGAACTTCATGAGGATGCCTCCAGCCATGTTTGATGAAGTTGTGCAGCGGCTGACACCCAGGTTGACCAAGGCAAACACCAGCTTCCGGCCCAGCCTGGAACCTGGACTCAAGGTGGCACTCACTCTGCGCCACCTGGCCTCAGGAAGCATCTACAGGAGCATGCAGTACGGCTGGAGGGTGCCATCCAACACCATCAGCATTGTGGTCAGAGAAGTGGTGCAGGCCATCATCGAAGAATGCAAGGAGGAGCTCCTCCAGTACCCCTCCACTGAAGAAGGATGGAAGAAAGTTGCAGAGCAGTCGTATCAGAAGTGGAACTTCCCCCACACCGTTGGAGCCATAGATGGCAAGCACGTGGCCTGCAAATCTCCAGCCAACTCGGGTCCACTTATCTCAACTCCAAGGGCTTCTTCAGCATCATCCTCTTCGCCATGGTCGATGCTGTCTACAAGTTCATGTACATCGATGCTTCAGAAAACGGCTCCTCTTCAGATGCCCAGGTATACAACGCTAGTCACCTCAAGGAGGGGCTGGAAGGCAACCTCATCGTGGGCTTCCCAGATCCAGAACCCCTGCTCTATGACACACAAGATGTGCCCTACTTCATCGTGGGGGATGACGACGTCTCCCTCACAACCTACCTCATGAAGCCCTACACCTCCAGACTCCTCACCCGTGAAGAGAGGATCTTCAACTACTGGTTGTCCAGGGCAAGGTGGGTGGTGGAGAACGCCTTTGGCATCCTGGCCAACAGGTTCCAGGTACTTCTCACCACCATGCAGCATTGCCCAGAGACCGTGAGGAGGATCATGGAAGCTTCCTGCATCCTGCACAATCTCATGCGTACCCACTACCCAGTCTTGCAGAACAGGCTCGTGGACCTCCAACAAGGCAATGGGGACATGGAGCCTGGGGAATGGAGGCAAGGGAGAAACCTGATCGACACTGAGCATGTGCAAGCCCCAACAGAACCTCACATGAAGCGAAGAAGAAGCGCAACCTCCTGAAACACTGGTGCAACTCCCCAGCTGGAGCAATGGAGTGGCAAGACAGGATGGTAGATGCTTAATGGATGCTTCCTTCAGCCTGTCTCATCACATGGATGAGATTGGGCCATGTATGTTTGGTTCGCCTACAATGAACAGGGTGTTTAATAAAGAGTTGTGTTTATGTTGACATCTGTGGATAATTATTACATCATTATTTATAATAAATGTCCGTAGGTGTGGCACCTGAGAGGTTGGACCATACAGTCCCACTATGCTTGCACTGGAGGTTTATCTATCCCACTGCTATCCTAACCCATCCCACAGCTATTACCCATCCCACAGGTATCCTAACCCATCCCACAGCTATCCTTACCCATCCCACAAGCATGCAAAGGCTTAAACCATTTCTAAAAGTTTCCAGCAAGACTTTATTAAAAAAAAGAAATGAAGCAAGTGTGTGAATCAAAAATAGACTTTATTAACAAGAAGCTATAAGACAAAAATGAGTCTCTGGCACTCCTCTTGGTCGCTCAGTCTCAGGGGTGAAGGGTGCAGGTGCTGTGGAGGTGGCTGGTGCTGGAGCGCTTGTCATCAGCTCCTCCAGAAGCAGAAGCAGCAGAAGCTCCAGCCCCAGAAGAGCGAGCCCATGCTGCAGAAGACCCAGCAGAACCAGAGTGAGGGCCAGGGGGCGGGATGGTAGCCCTGTCCCTCTTGCCAGGGCTGGCAGCAGATGGCTGAGGTTGCCGCATGGTTGTGGGGTTGCTGGCTGGCAGGGAGGCTGGCAGGAACCAAGGCTGGCAGGGAGGCTGGCACCAAGGCAGGCAGGAAGCCTGGCAGGCAGGCTGGCAGGAAAACTGGCAGAAAGGCTGGCAGGGAGGCATCCACCAAGGCTGGTGGGAAGGCTGGCAGGCAGGCTGGCCGGCAGGCAGGCACCAAGGCTGTCAGGCAGACATGAACAAAGGCTGGCAGGAATGTTGCCGGCAGACATGAACCAAGGCTGGCAGGAAGGCAGGCAGCAAGGCTGGCAGGCAGGCAGACAGCAAGGCTGGCAGGGAGGCTGGCAGCAAGGCTGGCAGCAAGGCTTGCAGGCAGACATGCAGGTAGGGCAGGCAAGGCAGTCGATGTGTTCTGGCAGCAGGTCTTTCCTCTGAATGGCAACCTGCTTCTGAGCTGCTTCTGTTATATCCACTGGGCTGACACAATGCATCCTCCCCGCATGCGCGGTGAATGCCAGGCATCCATTAGGCTTCTGCTGTGCATCCACTTCATCCGTTCGGCGTCCGCTCTGCATCCGCTCTTTCCATTCTGCATCCACTTCGCTAAGGCCCCCCGGAAACCCTGTGGATGTGCCACCCACTCCCATCCGCTCCCATCCCCTTCCATCCGCTAGGCTTCCATTCCACATCCGCTTTGCATCCGCCCTGTGTCCTCCCCGCATCCGTGTTATCTGCTCCGGTTATGCAAATTTTTGCCCCTTTTGAGAGCGGATTACAACGGATGGAATATTTTGCTCGTCCGCTGTGTCCTTTTTACATCTGTTGGCCAGTGTGACATGGGCTTTATCTCTGCTAAGGATCAGAACTTGTCCAAGGAAAGACAGAGGGGTTTCTCCTTTTGAAATGCTGATGGGGAGACCCTATTTGGCCAAACTAGGCAATCCCATACCAGGGTTCAGGGACTTGTTCCTTCAGAAATATTTGCTGGCACTGTCTCGGTCTTTGCTTTCTCTTCACAAACAGGGACTGTTGGTGCAACGACCACCTTTGGCTGGTAGCTAACACTCACACGAGGTTGTAGACTGGGTCCTGATAAAGACTTGGAGAAGTGAAAAACTGCAACCTAGCTGGGAAGGTCCATACCAGGTGCTGCTGGCTACTGAATCTGCAGTCCGTACTCGGGAAGGAGGCTGGATGCATTACAGCAGAGTCAAGAAAACACCGGAACCTGAGAAACCTTTGAAGGTAATCCCTGTGGATGGTCAGCCGCTAAAGGTAAACTTGAAGAAATAGCCAGCAGAAACCACCATGGAGATGTCAGCTGAACTCTGGAGAGGACTATTTGTTGCAACTATATTTACATTAATACATCAAAGAAGTTCACAATATGTTGGACCTGTGGATGACTTGGGAACAGGCTTGTGGGATGACAATATGTTCATAAAGGATCTCAAGAAGGTCTCACATTCCTTGAACATCACCAATTGCTGGTTATGCATGCACATGTCAGGAAGAACAGGTGAACTGGAGTGGCACATGTACAATCGGGTGTGTGATATAAACTTGATGGCCTTCCCCAAGGCCGGATAAATAATAAAAGAGACTCAGAATCTGGCCTTACTCGGAGACTCTGGACCCAAATTTCCCGTGGTATAATAACACCATTGGGAGTAGCCATGAACTACCGAGATATACATATTCTAAATAACTTCACGGTAACACTGTTCAATGATACAATAAATATTAAAAATGATCAACACCGAGCTTTCTGAAGTAAGACAGGTTGCTCTACAAAATAGGTATGCTTTAAACATTGTATTAGCTACAAAAGGGTGTGTGTGTGCTCTGATTCATTCACATTGCTATGTATACATCCATGATTTCCAACCCAATATTACAAAGACAGTAAAAGTAATGGAAGAACGTATTCGCTCTAATCCATTATCACAAAGAGGTGACTCCTCATTGCCAGACCTGTGGGGAGCATTATGGTCTTGGCTTCCCAGTTCCACTTGGTTTAGGTCTACCATAATGGGAATTATATTGATTATTATATGCTGTGTATTGTTGTGTTGTTGTGTTCAGTGTCTCCCTGGTGCAATAACAATGTGTGGGATGATAGGGAAATCCTTGGGTTCAAGATTTGAGAAGAAGCAGGAAGCAGAACCTCTAATGATGTATTAGAGAGAAATCACTCTGAAAGAAGCAGAGGATCTTCTATTTGAGTTTGAGACAAGAGTGGAAAAAGAAAAAAAGGGGGGATTGTGAGCAGAACCAAAGTCATGTTGGATGGCCCATTGAATTGAATAAGGAAGTGTGTCTCAAACTCAGTAGCTCTGCTAAATAAGAAAGTGTTCCAGTTTGTGCACAAGAGAAAAAACAAGATAAGGCTAGAACAATAGGGAATTGTAATAAAGTGCTGCGATGTCAGAAACCGTGTAACTGCTTGTGCTAGATAAGGAGCTAGTATGAACCTTTGAAAACAGAAAGAATGTGAGCCAAGCCCTCGTACGAGGGGGCAGACAGTTAGGGTATAAAAATGCTGCCTGAATTTTGCTCTGTGTTCCTTCAATGCCTGAGGGAACCCATCTCTGCAGACACGTGAATAAAACCTTGTTTTCCTTGGATCAACGAATCTTTTTGTGGTTTTTTATCTGACTCCACCTCACATTCTGGAATTACTCCAAATCTTAAGCACAATTATTTTTCTCTCAATTCCAACAATGGCAGATTTTCCAAGCCTTTTTACATCACTCTGTTTATTATTTCTGTTTTATTTTCTAAAGGTTCCAATTTGTCACTAATTTGTTCAATTTATCCTGTAAGATAAGTTACCTATAGATCCTATAGATTCTTCATTATTATTATTTTTGGTAGCTTCTTCATTCATCTCATCTTTCAATTTTACAAAGCAATGTTCTTTCTCTCTTCATAAGCAACCAGTTAACTTTCAACAGATTTGACAGGATTAGTTTCTTCAAACAATTTTGGTAATATTTTTGGAGTAATTGCATTTTCTGTCCTTTTCTCTCCTGGCTCCCTTCTTCCTTCACTCTCACTTGTAATTTATCTGGTGACTACCACTTTTTAAATTTATAATCCAAAAGTTAAAGTAAATCAATTATAAAGCTAAAGGTAAAAGATAGACTGATCTTTTTTATTCCTTATTCACTGTGTCTTGGGCCTAAGATGTTAGTGCATTCTGTCTTTCTGTAGTTTTAATGACATAGTCCATCTTCTGTTATACTTATACTTGTTTTCTAAATTCTACTAATTATGTTTTCTCTTTGATTGGTTTAGCTTTCAAATGTATGCTCTCCACTTTATCCATTTACAAATTTATTACAAAAACATTTTTAATAATAATAGTATTAATTTTGGGGGGAAAACAATATAAGTAAAACAAAGTGCAACAAAAAATAAAAAACCCTCACATCTTCATCACAGTTATAAACAGTTTCATAATCTCTTCACTTCCTCTCAATTAATAAGTATAAAACTGTTTATCTGATAACCCCCCCTTGGTAATAGCCAAAGCAAATAAGCCATATCATTTTATCCCATTATCATCAAAAAACAAACAAACAAACAAAAACAAAGACAGCTCTAAAATAATAAATACTTTTTAATGTTTGTACAGTACATTGAATCACAATTAGAGTTCCCTCTTTGTTTGAATGGCAGAAGTAACCCACCATCATTACTATCTATTGAAAAACAGGAACAACATGTAACCCTTGGCCATCTTGCCCTGATATTTAAAACTTATGCCTGATTTAGCTTCTGAGTCGAAATGGATGTAATTTAAAAGGTAGCAACAGATCAAGAAAATATCAGAGACAAAATAGTTATAACTATGCTAGGTCCCAGTAAGGAGGAGCCCTGAGCCAAATCAGAATCACATGTTATTTATTTACCTTTGGCCTATTTGAAAGGCAAGAGAAAGGAAGAGGCAGACCCCAATACTTTTTCAACATTACAATGTGGGTGACCTTCTCATTATTTATTCTTGCTAGGTCAGCATGACAGAGTTGTTATCTCTGAGACAGGGTCAGTGAATATAAACAATTTGGTTTTATGGGTCACTGATCTCTGACTGATTCTTCTCCCCATTAGAGTCAATTCAGCTTGCTATGAATGTTTTCTTAGAAGGGTACTTTTAGCAGTTCAAAAGGGGGGTGGGCATCAGGTATCTCATAGGTTTAATAGAGAGTGCAGCTTATGTGTGAATGGGGTGGTACTTATATCATCAGGAATTCTTATAGGTACTTATATCATCAAGCATTCAGGAAAGAAAATGCACTTATTTCAATAGGTTTTTTTTAATTAAATGGTTGTGTTGACAAAGCATTTTTAATGGGGATTTTTAAATTAACTTGTTTATACAGTACCTTGAATCACAATTCAATAATAAGTGTAGCATGTAATATGAATACATGTTCTAGGTCTTTTTACCTGACAAAGCTAAACTTTTGTAAATGCAGCTGAAGAGATTCCCTCCCAATCACTGTAAAAGGTAGTCCTCATTTTATGGCCATAAGTGAGGCTAGAATTACACTCATAAGTTCTTGCAGTTGTTAAATGGTTCACCATATGACCATGCCCAATTTTATCAGTTTTTAGTTATAGTTGTTTAGAGAACACTGCAGTTGTTAATGGATCAGTACAGTCATTAAGCAAACCCATTTTCTTTTGTTTTATTTTGGTAATTGCAGCATCACAAAATCACATGACTGGGGGAGAATGGAGCTGTCAGAACTCAGGAACTAGGTCATAAGTAAGGTCTTATAAAGCTTCACATGGTCATTAAGCAACCAGCTATTAAGTGAGGACTACCTATAAATCTTTTTCAACTCCTTATGAGTTTTGACATTGCAAGCAGATTTTAAGTACATAGTTCAAAAAATACATTTCCAGCAGTTAAAAAAAAAACCCCTGGAAACTTGTTTTCCTTTGTTCAAATGAAAGCAAGCATCTTTGGAAAACAAAATCTAAATTTCTTCCAAACACTTCTCTGTTTCTTCAAATAAGGATAAGAAACAATACATTTGGAATCTCGTCATCTAGCTATCCATCCATCTATAAAGGCTAGGTTCCACTGGCTGATGGATGCAAAACATATGCAAAAAGGACACAGCGGACAAGCAAAATTTCGGGGGTGGCTCCATCCGTTGTTATTCTCTCCAAAAAGTGGCCCAAATTTGCATAAACAGAACGGTAAAGAACAGAAAGGAACGGATGGGGGTAGTACGTAGCGGGGATGTTAAATGGATGTTCGTAGGAAGCCTAGCGAATGGAAGCGGATGGAAGTGGATGACACATCTGAAGGGCTTCCGGGGTAGAATAGCGAAGTGGATGCATAGCGGAAGGGGTGGATGCATAGCGGATGATGCGGATGCCTATAGGAAGCAAAGCAGATGCATAGCGGATGTATAGTGGATGCAAAGCGTTCACTGCGTATGTGGAGAGTATGAATTGCATCAGCTCCACGGATATAAAAGGATGCAGCTCGCACGCAGTCAGCATTCAGAGGAAAGATGTGCTGCCACAGACATCCTCAAATAACACCATGGTTCGTCAGTTTGGGAAGAAGAGAAAGCCTGTGCCTACTCCTGCCAGCCCTGACAAGAAGGACATAACCACCATCCCACCCCCTGGCACTGACTCTGAAGCTGCTGGTGCTTCTCCTGCTGCTGGTGCTTCTCCTGCTGCTGCTGCTGCTGCTGGTGGTGGTGCTGCTGCTGCTGCTGCTGCTGCTGCTGCTGCTGTGGTGGACCAGCCCCAAGGCCCTCAAAGCCCTGCTGCTGAAGGCCCTGCTGCTCAAGCCCCTGCCAGAGGGAGGAAGAGGCAAGGGAAGGAGAAGGGAGAGAGGAAACAGTACACTGTTTCCGAGGACCATGAGGAGGAGGTGCTGGAATGGCTGAGGGAGAACGAGTACCTGGAAACTGTTGGCCAGGATGCCAAAGGTGTTTTCCACCACCTGCCTTGCCCTGGACAGCCTGTAGTTGAAGATCCTCTCTTCACGGGTGAGGTATCTGGAACAGTAGGGCTTCATGAGGTAGGTTCTGAGGGAGAAGGCATCATCACCCACATTGAAGTAGGGCACATCTTGTGTGTCATTGGGTAGGGGGTCTGGATCTGGAAAACCCATGATGAGGTTGCTTTCCAGCCCATCCTTGAGGTCACTGGCATTGTATATCTGGCTATCTGAAGCTGACCCGTTGCCTGAAGTATCGATGTACATGAACTTGTAGTCAGCATCAACCATGGCAAAGAGGATGATACTGAAGAAGCCCTTGTAGTTGTAATAAGTGGACCCTGAGTTGGGTGGAGCTTTGCAGGTCACGTGCTTCCCATCTATAGCTCCAACAGTGTGGGGAAAGTTCCACCTCTGATACCACTGCTCTGCAACTTTCCTCCAGCCTTCTTCAGTGGTGGGACAATGGAGGAGCTCATCCACGTATTCTTCGATGATGGCCTGCACCACTTCTCTGACCACTTTGCTGATGGTGTTGTGTGGCACCCTCCAGGCATACTGCATGTTTCTGTATGTGGTTCCAGAGGCCAGGTGCCACAGAGTCAGTGCAGCCTTCAGTCCAGGGTCCAGGCTGGGATGGAAGTTGGTGCTCGGCTTGGTCAACCTGGGTCTCAGATGCTCTACAATTTCATCAAACATGGCTGGTGGCATCCTCATGAAGTGCTGGAATGAATGAGTGTCTTGATTCCTCAGCTCCACCATCAATTGGTCATACAGTCCAAACTCCACTCTTCTCCCGATCCATCCTCAGACCCACACAGCTCTTGAACATCTCCTTTTCTCCTTGTGTAGAAAAGGTGAAACAGTCTGAACAGGGCTTAGTTCTGATGTTGAATGATCACAGCTACCATAAGGACTGTGTGATGATCCATGGTGGAGATCAATGGATGATATGGAAGAGCAAGACCAAGAGTGAAGAGGTCTGTACACCATGGCTGCTGGACTCATACACAGATCCAGGTGATTTCCTCCCCCTTTTTATAGAAAATATTGGTAGTCCGCTAGATGTCCTTCCACATACTCTAGGCATACTGCAGACATCCTAAATATCCGAGATACATCCCATATACAAACGTTTTGTCTATTTTAATGCTTTATATACAAGATGCATCAGCTTACATCCTTTTTATTTCCGTGCTACTAACGCTGTGTGGACGTTCATTGAACCTTTCGTTTCCTCCCTCTTTCCATTTTCAGCTGGAGCGGATGTGAGTTGCGAGGATGGCCAGAGGATGCCGAGAAGATACAGCAGACATTTAATGGATGATAATGGACATAGAAAGTTTGTTGCCTGTATATGTCACAGATGTACATCGTACGTCGCAGAAAGTTCATCCGCTCAAAAAGTTTTGTGCAGCTCAAAATTTCTTGCGTGGATGAAATCTCAGTGAATGGATGCTCGATGGATAGAGTGTATGAAACACGTATGCAATGAGTACACAACAGATGCATCGCGTTTTCCAATGGGTGGCAAGCTTTTTTGTCTGTTTTACATCCTCTTTGCATCCATTGGTGCAGTGGGACATTGGCTTAACTGGTGAAACAACCAGTATTATACTTAGTACCTGCATCTCACATTGTATACCCACTGAGTGATACCCAGAGCTGCCATATCAAATTTCTACTGTATAATTCATATTACAATGCTATAATACCAAATGGTATCAAAACTTAGGAGGAGGTGAGGGCTCTGCAATTTAGTCTTTTGCAATAAAGACATCAATATTTTTTCAGACTCTGGAACAGTAATAGCTAAAATCTCAGGTTGACTCTTTACTTATACCTGACAGATATTAACACTTTGAAGCTTATAATCAATGTTGTCTCTGCTAATGTTGGGGGAGGAAAGAAAAGTTATCACTGTTAACAGGCACTAATAGAATAATTAATACAGTTAATATAGGGAAGCTAGAAGATTTGTGAAGGGCTTGATGGGAAAGCCTAGAATGAATGCAAAAACAAAAAAAATAAAATCTCAATGTTTTCATGGAGACCACAATACAACAGTTTTGATGGGGTAGGAAAATTTTCTTAAATCTGGCTCCTCTCCAATTATGGAAAGTTACAATATCTGTGTACATCAGTATAAACATAGATACAGAACAATAGACAAGGAAATATTAGAGGAACTGTGTATTCCTTGTTTAAAATCTGGATAAATTTGTAGGTCTTATACTTTCATAGAAAGTAGTATTTATAAAGAAAAAAATACATACTTTTCAGAAATTTCAATGCTGGTTGCAGCTCTAAACTTATGCACAGACATTTATTGAATGGGCAACGAAATTCTAGTTAAATATACGTAAATGGGGGAGAGCAATAAATTGTTGACTTTGAAATAGTACAGATTATACAAATCGTACAAATCTGTTTATCATGAGAGACAGTTATGTATTTCAACTACCTTAAGCCCATGTCACACTGCCCAATGGATGCAAAAAGGACACAACGGATGAGCAAAATGTTCCTTCCGTTGTTATCCGCTCTCAAAAGGGGCAAAAATTTGCATAACCGGAGCGGATAACATGGACACGGGGAGGACGCAGGGCGGATGCAAAGCGGATGCGGAACGGAAGCCCAGCGGATGTAAGTGGATGGGAGTGGATGGCACATCTGCTGGGCTTCCGGGGGGGCTCAGCAAAGGGACACGGAACGGATACAGCGGATGCACAGCGGACGCGGAACGGATGAAGCGGATGAAGAGCGGAAGCCTAATGGATGCCTGGCATTAATTGCGCATGCGGGGAGGATGCATTGCATCAGCCCCACAGATATAACGGAAGCAGCTCGGAAGCAGGTCGCCATTCAGAGGAAAGACCTGCTGCCAGACGGATTGGCTGCTTTGACTGCCCTGCCTGCATGTCTGCTTGCAAGTCTTGCTGCCACCCTTGCTACCAGCCTTGGTGCCAGCCTTGGTGCCAACCTTACTGCCAGCCTTGGTGCCAGCCGGTCTGCCAGCCTTGGTGCCAGCCGGTCTGCCTGCCAGCCATGCTGCCTGCCTTCCTGCCAGCCTTGGTTCATGTCTGCCTGCCAGCCTTGGTGCCTGCCTGCCTGCCAGCCTTCCTGCCAGCCTTGGTGCCAGCCTCCCTGCCAGCCTCCCTGCCAGCCTCCCTGCCAGCCTTGGTGCCAGCCTTGCTGCCAGCCTTGGTGCCAGCCTGCCTGCAAGCCTTGCTGCCAGCCGGTCTGCCTGCCAACCTTGCTGCCTGCCTTCCTGCCAGCCTTGGTTCATGTCTGCCTGCAAGCCTTCCTGCCAACCTTGGTGCCTGCCTGCCTGCCAGCCTTCCTGCCAACCTTGGTGCCTGCCTCCCTGCCAGCCTTCCTGCCAGCCTTGGTGCCTGCCTGCCTGCCAGCCTTCCTGCCCGCCTTGGTGCCTGCCTCCCTGCCAGCCTTGGTGCCTGCCTTCCTGCCAGCCTTCCTGCCAGCCTTGGTGCCTGCCTCCCTGCCAGCCTTCTTGCCAGCCTTGGTGCCTGCCTCCCTGCCAGCCAGCCTTGGTGCCTGCCTGCCTGCCAGCCAGCCTGCCTGCCTTGGTGAAGGCCTGCCTGCCAGCCTTGGTGCCTGCCTGCCTGCCAGCCTGCCTGCCAGCCTTGGTGCCAGCCTCCCTGAAAGCCTTCCTGCCAGCCTTGGTTCCTGCCAGCCTCCCTTCCAGCCAGCAACCCCACAACCATGCGGAAGCACAGCAAGCCTCAGCCATCTGCTGCCAGCCCTTGCAAGAGGGACAGGGCTACCATCCCGCCCCATGGCCCTCTCTGGTTCTGCTGGGTCTTCTGCAGCACGGGCTCACTCTTCTGGGGCTGGGGCTTCTGCTGCTTCTGCTTCTGGAGGAGCTGATGACAAGCACTCCAGCACCAGCCACCTCCACAGCACCTGCACCCTTCACCCCTGAGTCTGAGCGACCAAGAGGAGTACCAGAGACTCATTTTGGTTTTATAGCTGGTTGTTAATGAAGTCTATTTTTGATTCACACACTTGCTTCATTTCTTTTTTTTAATAAAGTCTTGGTGGAAACTTTTAGAAATGGTTTAAGCCTTTGCATGCTTGTGGGATGGGTAAGGATAGCTTTGGGATGGGTTAGGATACCTGTGGGATGGGTAATAGCTATGGGATGGGTTAGGATAGCACTGGGATAGATAAATTTCCAGTGCAAGCATAGTGGGACTGTATGGTCCACCCTCCCAGGTGCCACACCTATGGCCCTTTATTATCAATAATAATGTAATAATTATCCACACATGTCAACATAAACAAAACTCTTTATTAAACGCCCTGTTCATTGTAGGCCAACCATTGTAGGCCAACCATACATGGCCCAATCTCATCTTGATGAGATGAAGGCTGAAGGAAGCATCCATTAAACATCTACAATCCTGTCTTGCCACTCCACTGCTCCAGCTGGGGAGTTGCACCAGTGTCTCAGGAGGTTGCGCTGCTTCTTCGCTTCATGTGAGGCTCTGTTGGGGCCTTGCACATCCTCAGTGTCGATCAGGTTTCGCCCTTGCCTCTATTCCCCAGGCTCCATGTCCCCATTGCCTTGTTGGAGGTCCACAAGCCTGTTCTGGAAGACTGGGTAGCGGGTGCGCATGAGATTGTGCAGGATGCAGCAAGCTTCCATGATCCTCCTCATGGTCTCTGGGCAATGCTGCATGGTAGTGAGAAGTACCTGGAACCTTTTGGCCAGGATGCCAAAGGCGTTCTCCACCACCCGCCTTGCCCTGGACAGCCTGTAGTTGAAGATCCTCTCTTCACGGGTGAGGAGTCTGGAGGTGTAGGGCTTCATGAGGTAGGTTGTGAGGGAGAAGGCGTCATCCCCCATGATGAAGTAGGGCACATCTTGTGTGTCGTTGGGCAGCGGGTCTGGATCTGGGAAGCCCAACATGAGGTTGCATTTCAGCCCCTCCTTGAGGTGACTGGCGTTGTATACCTGGGCATCTGAAGATGAGCCATTGCCTGAAGCATCGATGTACATGAACTTGTAGTCAGCATCGACCATGGTGAAGAGGATGATGCTGAAGAAGCCCTTGGAGTTGAAATAAGTGGACCCCGACTTGGCTGGAGCTTTGCAGGCCATGTGCTTGCCATTTATGGCTCCAACGGTGTGTGGGAAGTTCCACTTCTGATACCACTGCTCTCCAACTTTCTTCCATCCTTCTTCAGTGGAGGGGTACTGGAGGAGCTCCTCCTTGTATTCTTCGATGATGGCCTGCATCACTTCTCTGACCACAATGCTGATGGTGTTGGATGGCACCCTCCAGCCATACTGCATGCTCCTGTAGGTGGTCCCTGAGGCCAGATGGCGCAGAGTGAGTGCCACCTTGAGCCCAGGTTCCAGGCTGGCCCGGAAGCTGGTGCTCTGCTTGGTCAACCTGGGTGTCAGCCGCTGCACAACTTTGTCAAACATGGCTGGAGGCATCCTCATGAAGTTCTGGAATGCCCGAGTGTCTTCGTTCCTGAGCTCCACCATCAGCTTGCTGTACAGTCCGTCCTCTGCTCTTCTGGCGCACCATCTTCGGACCCAGACTCTTTTTGGCTGCCTCTTTTTCTTCTTGCAGTAGAGTTCACAGAGCCTGCAGATGGCTTCGCACTGTTGCAGAACAATGGTGGCTGCCGAAAGGACTTTGTTAAAATCCACGGTGGACATGACTGGATGCTGTGGAAGAGGAAGAGCCAGATGAAGGCTGCAGAGGTCTGCACCGCTGGGCTGCTGTTCTGAAAGCAGATGAGTTGCTCCCCCTTTTTATAGGAAATATAGGTTTTCCACTAGGCATCCTCTAGGCATCCTCTAGGCATCCTCTAGACATCCTTAATATCCGAGATAGGTCCCCTCTGCGAACGTTTTTTCCATTTTAAACGCTTTGTTTCTGTGCTGCATCCATTCTGCATCCGTTCCGCATCCGTTCTGCTTCCTCCCTGCATCCGAGCGAATGTGAGTTGCGCGGATGCACAGCGGATGCCTAACGGATATAGCGGATGCGTAACGGATGCGTAACGGCTGCCTAGTGGATGCGTAGCGGATGCAGAACGGACGAACTGGATACATTTTCCGCACAAAAGTTTTGGGCAGCCAAAACTTTTGGAGTGGGTGAAACATCAATAAACGGATGCTGGACGGATAGAGAGGAAGCCAAACGGAGGCAGTGAGTACATCGCGTTTTCCAATGGATGGCATCCTTTTTTCTCCATTTTACATCCTCTGTGCATCCGTTGGTTCAGTGTGACATGGGCTTTAACACCTGAAACACAAGAAATATAGTTCTTGTCCTATCTTGCTGATAATTTAAATTTCAAAGGAGAGAAAAAGAAAAGAAGATTGCTGTTTAGGATTTAATCTTTATCAATAGGAATAAATTGGTGAAACAAAGTGAAGATAGTATGAAAAAAAAACTTCAAAGAACATGATCATATTATAGTTTTTCGTATCAAGGGTAGAAGGAAAACAGCCCAATTTCTATATTAGTGTTATTATATATTATATATACATTCAAAAGATATGTCTGATCCAGTGTTTTGAAATCCTCAAAGCTAGGAAGAAACATAAATCTTGCAAAATAATAATTGAAGCCACAATCTCAAATTGAAAACAATTCCTATCAAAAGGGGAAAAATGGAGACATTAAAAAACCTAATGCAGATAAACTCAGAGCATTTTAAAATCAAAACAATACAGGGGTCATTTATTGGAAAGGGTATGAAGAAAATATACTTAAAGAAGGATACAGGGCAGAGTAAGTAGTAGTATTTTGGAAATGGCAAGACTGAATTTGATGTGGAATTATGCACAAATGATGATGTACATGTTTTTAATTGAAGCTACAGTTTTAGTTTTGTATATTAAAGGTGGTTTGCAAAGCACATTTGAAGGCAGTCAAAGCAAGATTCCCTTCAAAGTACTAAAATAAAATGCAATCAGACAAATTTTATCAGACACAAATATTCCAGCTTGACACTGTTTCTGCAGGGAAACAACCAAGTTCAGAGAGCACCAATGACCTCTCATCTCAATCCTATAATTTTTGTTTGAGATACAAATACTCTCATTTCTCGGATCTTCCAATTTGTTAGACAAGGATGCATTGAAGTTGAATAGTACTGAGACAAGAGCTGAATTTATTGTGGGAACCTGGACATTTTCTTGAAATATGTATGAGGGGATGGATGGTGGAGTAGGGCGTGTACATAAATTTAAATCACATTGTCTATCTTGGTTTGATTTTTAGGCATGTTTACCTAAACAAAGCCATTATATTTGGGAAAGAAGGAAATAAGGACACATGGTATATTGTTTGCAGATGTTTTCCCAGTATATCCAAACCAAGGAAATGCAATTAATTGCTCGGGAAAATGCAATGAATGCCATTTCATGTCTTTGTTCTGTTCCAAAATCTTTTCCAATTCATGCCAAATAAGCTGAAAAAATAGAAGCCAGGCACTGGTTATGTGTATATTTATTTCATGCAACTTTCCCTGTTTCCCCCTTACACACAGATAAACAGAGACAGAGAAGAACACAGAAATATACATACACATGTATTACAAACTATTCTAAAATTATGAGTTTCAGGTATACTTGTAAAAGAAGAAACAGACACCCTGCAATCTCAGGAACTTAAAATTCAATTTAATGTACTTACTAAACTTCCGTCATCCTCTGCTGACATCCTCAGAATATTAAGCTACCATTTTGCCTTTATATATCATGAATCAATTTAGTCCTTGCACGGTAATAGGCCCTCAACTGCCTCCCATCTGTAATTAGCTCTGTTGTTTTTGCTTCCTTCATGTTGGTCAAAGCATGCTTATCTCTTGTTGTTACTTTCTCCCATGCCCAACCCAGCCTGGAATGCTTATCTCTAGGAGATGATGTTAACATGTGATCTATTGAAATTAGTTTGCTTTGCTTGTGACCTTGTAGTTGGCCCAGCTCATTCTTCATTATTCCTGTCTGATATAACTTGAGGCAGCTCTGCTGAGCTCCTCTGTATTTGGACAGGACTGGCTGTGCCTTCATAGGATAAATCCACATGCCCAGGGATTGGGGGGGGGGGTGCCATCAGTCCCTGCTCCCCAATGGGAAGTAGTCTCTGCTCCTCCTGCAGGGTCTTTCCTGGTGTCTCAGTGCTTGGTAGGATGGTGGTAGTTTGATATGCCGATTGATAGAATTGCTCTTGGAAAACCAGGCTTCTTTTAAAAGGCGTATGTATGTATGTGTGACAGAAGGAGGGGGAGACAGGGAAAGTTACATGAAATAACATACAAACAATCTCCCTTTCCTGGTGCCTGACTTCTACTACATACATATACAGTTTATGTATGAGAGATTTCATTTCATAATAATAGGAAAAAACTGCAAAATGAAATTAGATGTTTCTATCTGTCTTTCTGCTCCCTCCCCACAAAAAAACCCTCTGTTTTGAATACTGTACATTGTCCATAGTATGTTTTATAACTTATCAAAAATTTTCCATCTAAGCCAGCAGCTGCCTTGAGTTAATTATTTGGGACAAATTTGAGCTGCAAAACATAGTATGCAGTTGGCCACATTTAAACACGCAGGTCTGTATATCTATAAAACATTGAAAATGGACAAATTTTAAATCATGCCTTTGCAAAGAAACTAACTTGAAAAGAAACAGAGAGAAATATTTTTGTGCTTTTTATTTTTCTGGCAGCTGCAGGATGTTTGGTCTCTCAAGTGAGCCTGAGATAAATTGGTATCCTACAACTGAGTTAATTAAAAACAGTTTTTAATCCTTTGGTGGGCAACTGGTGAGGAAATGAAAATGATTGCCATTTTCTTGATTGATAAATGATAATGAGGCAAATGCCACCAAGTTATATTATCACTTTGTGCATACTATAATGGAACTATATTTCCAAGACTCTCTGAGGTACATATTAATCTTTTCAAAGGATCCTCCAAATTCGAACACAGAAAGCAGAAAGAAAAAAAGTCACTTTTTTTTTAAAGTCTCAGGTCTCAGGTTCATTTTCTCTATACTATTTGCTTGGCTCTCTGATTCAAATACCAGCAATGTTCACTGACTATGAAATTCAAATACATACAGTTGTAAAGAAACCACTCATCTGTAAGAAAACTTGCTATGAATGTGTGAAGCTGTTGTAAAGTTGGAAATACTAAGTTATCCATTTTGTGGCAAGCACTGCTTATATTTAGGACTTACCTGTGGCATCCTTTTGTGAACTATGCATTAGGTGTAATCTTCCTTCTTTCTTTCCTTCCTTTTTTCCTTCACTCTTTCTTCTCTTTTCTCTCTCTTTCTTCCAAAAACTTTTAGTGTATTGCAAAGTCTCATAAGCAAAATGTATTGGAACGAATATTCAATTTAAAACTATTTGATCTCATGTGAGCAACTACTCTCATGGGAACAAGAACATTATTTGTTTTATCTCCAAAACAATATAAATTTTAAAAATGGCACTAGATTTGCATCTAGTACTCCATGGTGTAACTAATATAAAAAGCATTATAGTTTAATAAAAACAAAGGTTGGTTTTCTTTACAAATATAAAAACTCTGTGAGGAATTCTCTAGGCTCTCTAACTGTTTCTTTTTAGATTAGAAGGATTCTGCCTTTAGGAGAATAAGTCCAAGATTAGATTTCTACTTCATCTCTCACAGATTTTCATACATTTCTTTTCTCTGATGTCAGAAGTTCAACACCAAAGAAAGGGAAAGGGGAAATTTATGGTAGGGCTTTGGAAGATCAGAATAAATATTGGCACTGCTGAAAGACACAAAGTATCAATTTCAGCACAAGTCTAATATAATAATTTCCTTCTCATTGTTTGCAGTGAATAGTAAAATTAAACATATTGGGGCCAAGAAAAGGATAGAGATGCAAACATCCCTTCTCCCACACTTAGGTTTATGGATTTCTTGCAGGAAGGTTTTTGGAAAATGCAGTGTTTGTTGATGGAGTGCTTGATAAGATTGTTCGGTTCCAGAAATATTAAAAAAAATGTATTGGAAAAAAATCCTTGCCTCTTTGATCTGAATATATAGTGAACCTCTTTATAATGTCTCTCTCTTCACTAAAATCATAGAATAAGCAGTATTTGGATCACTCTAATAAATGGCCTTCTCTGGAGATATCTAGGGGGAATATTACTTTTTAAAAACTATATTTAAAACTTGCAGTAAGTTAATTGTACCAATAGAGATACGGATGAGCAGAAACTGTAACTGAAGTAGATTCTATTTCAAGAAGATGATGATGAGATATTACAATTTAAGCGTATACTTTAATCTATATGTTTTTCAACTTTGGCAACTTTAAGATAGGTGGACTTCAACTCCCAGAATTACTCAGATGGTTAGGGAAATTGAAGTCCACCAATCTTAAAGTTGTCACAGTTGAGAATCTGTATATTATGCATTCTGAGAGTTCTGTATTTTGTATCTTTATAATGGAATACCTGAAAATTCAGATTGGTCAGCTGATCCTGAAGGAAGACCATATATGGTATGCTCAGAGTCAACACCAATTTGAAGGGGTCAACCAAATCAAATCAATCAAAATTACTGGAATGTCACTATTACACAAATAATAATGATGCAAAAAAAAATGGCAACATGCACATGGTGGTATCATCATGCAAATAGTACTATTATACAGTATATATGTGACTTATCTGATGCAAGCATTCAAATTTATATGGGTTACCTTCTAATCCTTGGTAAAAGCAATGTGTAATGCACTCTTTGTTGTTAGGTATTGTAGAAAGGCTGAAAGTACCTTTCTCTGGGGGTTCAAATATTCCCGCTGGAGAGCTCTGGTGCAAGGATACAGACAACTGCTTGAAAGCTGGATCTTTTATTTTCAGGAAGGCTAGACTGCATTCCTGGAACTAGCTAGCTTTTGAATGTTAAGTTCCCAATTTTATACCTTTGTGTATAAGGTTTAGACACTAACATCCTGTCAGTTTCTTTTTCTTTTTGCCAAAAGGCAACAGATTTATTAAGTGATTTGTGAACAGAGGTGCGAAAACAAACTCTGCGGGGCAGCTTCTTGTATTACCGGGTTTTTCCTCTGATCTCTTTTAGTTTTTTTATGGCTTTTGTAATCTTCTATTCCTGCCTTTTGGCTGGTTTGGTATGTTGTGGCTTTTGTCTAGGGGCGTGTCTCAATTTTTATTAGGTTTCTTTTCCTATGCAAGCCTATTTCATGGCTGGCCTGATGTTCCCTTTCTACAATCCCTCATTTTTTTTTTCTAAGGTGTGATATCTGATTGAATGTCTTGGTATACTTGGTATTCTTGATCAATCTGGATCATCATCATAGCTGCCTGTCCCCTTTTTAATTTTCTCTTTTTAGAGGGAATACAGGCCTTCAGGCAGCTGAGGCAGGGTGGTATGCACCTACAGAGGCAACACATAAGGGCCCCAAAGACACAAATGGTGACTGTGGTTGTTATGAGGATTTTTAGCCAATGGAAATCTGGCATCCATGAGAAGAGCCATGAAAAGTCCAGGAATGATTGCTCCTGACCAATATTTTGAGCTAGCTCTTTCAGGTGGTGGATGTCCCTCCCTACAAGTTCCAGGAGATGCCTGGCTGTTTCTAGGGCAGTAGCATGGCGGCATGGGAAGACCTCTACCCAATGAGTTGGTTGGTCCCTACAGACAAGAGCATATTGATACCCATTTGCCTTAGGTAGTTGTATATAATCCATTTGGATCTTTTCAAATGGTTTCAAATGCCCAGGGTCTTCCTCCTTCATGAACTGTTTTTCTGGAAGTGGTATTATTTGCTTGGCAGGTTTGGCATGTTGTGGCTATCCTGGTAGCCTTACTATAGGCTCCAGGTGCATACCATAACCTCCTGATGGCATCCACCATAGCTTGCGTACCACAATGTCCCTTTATATGTAATCTTTGGCAGATTAGCCTAAGGCAGATTAGTTTAAGGAGACATCGTGGGGCTATAGGTCTGCCATCGGGGACTCTCCAAAATCCTTGGTTAAAAACTGCTGAAAATTTCTTTTCCCATTGGTCAGATTCCCCTTTGTCTAGAAATTGTGTGTATGATATTTCTGGTGTTGTTGTCAAGGCTGGTGTGATGATGGTATGAGGTAGAGGTTTGGTGGCCACCCATTTGGCTGTTGCATCTGCATATTGATTTCCTTTCATTATTGTAGAGTCATCTGTTTGATGGGCTTTACAATGGATGACTGCTAGCGCTTGTGGTAATTGGATGGACTCTAAAAGTTTGGCTACTAATGATGCATGTACTATTTGTTGTCCTGCTGAAGTTAAAAAACCCCGTTGTTTCCATAGGGCTCCTGTTGCATGGCAGACTCCAAAAGCATATTTGGAGTCTGTATAGATGTTGGTAGATCGGTTCCTAGCAGTTTCCCAGGCTTTCATTAAGGCTATAAGTTCAGCTGCTTGGGCACTATGGGAAGGAGGAAGGGGGGAAGCCCAAATAATTTCTTGTAGAGAGACTACAGCTGCTCCTGTTACTCTTTTGTTCTGGTGCATGTAGGAGGTAAAAAGTTCCAATTTGGGGTTTTGTAGCGGGGTATCTGTTAAATCGGAGCGGGGTAGTTCAGCATCATGCACTAAATGGAGGCAATCATGAAGATTGCCTTCTTCCTGTTCTGTGGGGACCAGGTTAGCTAAGTTTAGAGTATTACATCTTTCAAATGTAATGTGATCAGAGGTAAAAAGTTCAGCTTCATATTGAGCCAAAGGCTGCTGAGTAAAGGCTTGTGTCTGGCTCTTTAAGAGAATTGCAAAAACTTCATGGGGAACTTTTAGCAGTAGAGGATGCCCTAGTACCAAATCTTTAGATCGTTTCACCAGTTCAACTGTAGCTGCCACAGCTCGTAAGCAAGGGACAGTGCCCTGAGCTACTGGATCTAGGGTTACAGAATAATAAGCAACTGGCCGGTGTGTATGTCCAAAAAGCTGTGTTAGAACGCCAGAAGCAACATTTAATTTCTCATGGATTAATAAGGTAAAAGGTTTCCTATAGTCAGGTAGCCCGAGTGCTGGGGCTGATGCTAGGGTTTGTTTGATGGTCTGAAGTGTTTTGTCCAGATATTTGGACCATTCAATGGGGTCAGGCATGTTTTTGCCTGTCAATTGAATGAATGGTCAGGCTAATTCACCAAATGAGGGGATCCATGGGCGGCAGAAGCCCAGTACTCCCAGTAAAGCTCTTACTTGATGTTTTGTTTGGGGTGGTTTCATGGCTAAAATAGTTTCTACTCAATTAGGGGCCAATTTTCTAATTCCTGGTGCAATAATATAGCCCAGATATGTTATTTCTTGTTTTAAATACTGCAATTTGGAGGGAGAGGCTTTGTGACATCTTTCTGCCAGGGCTTTGTATAAATACAGGGTATCTGTTTTACATGCTAGCTCAGCTTGAGATGCTAACAATAAATCATCAACATACTGGATTAAGGAAGACTGATATGGTAGGGAGATGGAGGAGAGGTTGCCTTTAATATTTGTGAAAATAGGGTGGGGGACTCAGTATAACCTTGTGGCAATCGAGTCCGAGTATATTGTTGATCTTGCCAGGTAAAGGCAAATAGATATTGGGATGCTGGATCCACAGGAATGCTAAAAAAGGCAGAGCACAAATCAACGACAGAAAAGTAAGTGGCTGAGGCTGGGACTTCAGTGATTATAGTGGATGGATTAGGCACTATGGGGGCTCTAGGTATCACGTGATCATTTATGATCCTCAAATCCTGTACAAATCGAAAGATGGGGTTTCCATCTTTATCTACTGTAGATTTCTTTACAGGAAAAGTGGGGGTGTTGAAGGGAGAGGTACATTTAATGAGAACTCCCTGTTGTAGGTATGCTTGGATTAATTTCTGTATAGGGAGAATTGCTTCTGCAGGGATTTTGTATTGGGGCACACATGGAGGTGGCCCCTGTTTTACTTGGATAGTAACTGGTGTTGCTCCTTTAAGTAGTCCCACCTCTGATGCATCCCAGCCCCATAAGGAGGGTGGTAGGCTTTTTAAATCCTCATGAAGCCCCGTGTTGTTGGTTATCAGCATGATTGTTTTGTGCTTTCCTTTTCCTGAGATTTCTAATTGCAGCCCCTGTTTTCCACATGTTATGGTAGCTCCCATTTTACAAAGGAGATCCCTCCCTAGTAGGGATAGTGGTGACTGGGGGCAAATAGTGAATGCATGGTCTATTGTGAAAGGTCCTAGTTCTACTGGTATGTTGTGGGTAAATTCTACAGGGATTATTTTCCCTCCCACTCCCATTATGTTATCTTGAGCCCCTTCAGCCACTGCAGCTTTATATGGTGCTTCAGTAATTAATGAGGAGGTGGCTCCAGTATCAACTAAGCAATTGTATTTCTTTCCTCCGATAAGAACAGTAACAATGGGTTCCCCTTCTGGGCCAATTCTTAAGGGGATAGCTAGTCCGTTAAAGGTAGCCAGGAATTCAGTACTTTCATTGTCATTTTCTAGTCAAGAAGGGGGTAACTCATGGTCTCTCCTTTTCTCCCATTGATGTGTATTGTTTGTGTTTATTGGAGGAAAGGGAGCGCTGGGTGGTGTCTGGTGACTGAAACTTTGTTGCTCAGTGTAATGGATTGGATTATTGCCTGGCTTCATGTTTCTAGGTGGTGGGTGATACCAGTTGTGGGAGGGGTGTTGCCTACATTGCCTGCTAAAATGCCCTTCCTGTCCACACTTATAGCAATGCTGGCATCTGCCTTACGACCACCCTGCTTTATCGCAATGCCAGCATTTCTTTGAATTGTAAGAAGTTCTACCAGGCATTTGTCTGACATTATGTTGCACTACAGCAAACATTTTCAGGTCTTCCTGTCTTTCTATTTGTCTTTTTCTCTCTTTCTCTTTCTCTTCGTCTTTCAACTTGTCTCTTTGGTCATAGACAAAGTTAGCGATCCTGCACAACTCTGCTATGTCTAAAGTTGCCCAATTAGAAATGAAGTGATGGAAATGTTGTTTAATATCTAAGGTGGATTGATCCACGAAGGCTGAGGCTAAAATCCTCTGGTCCTTGAGGCAGCTAAGGTCTAGATGGGCATATGCAACAGCTGCCTCTGTTAGGTGGACCCAAAAAGCATCAGGCTTTTCTTTTTCCCTTTGCGTGGTTCTTTGGAATTCAGACCAATTTAGAGGCTTTTTTCCAATTTCCTCTAAAGCTTCTAATAAGTTATATTTTGCTCTTGTGTATTCATCCCAATGATTGGTATCATTGTAGTCCAAGTTAGGGCGATGTACTGGCCATGCGATGCGGGCTGGGGCTGCCTGTCCAGGGATGGTAGGTAGTTTAGCTATTTGTTCAGTTTTCTCAAATAATTTTAATAGCTCATCTTTCGTTAGAAAGATTTGTAGCAGCTGGGTCATGTCACCCCAAGATGGATTGTGGCTGTCTATGATTGACTTCAGGGTTTGAATTACTGTTTGGGGATCATCCCTGAAGGCTGGGGTATCTTTTTTGACTAGGTCAGAGGCAGAGAAGGGAGTGTGGGTATAAATGTATTTTAATTGTCCCCTATTTTGCACAGGTCTGTTTAAAAGGGGAGCCATGAATCGTGCCTCAGTTTGTCCATACAGGGAATGGGTTTCAGGTTTTTCCTGATCTTTTCCCTCAATCAGGTTTTTTGTCCTAGCCATTTCAGCCCAGCAGTACCAATAGGGTATTTGGCTGGGTTTAATGTGTGTTCTAAGTGCTTTTAGGGTTTTATGATCTAAAGTACCGCTATCAGGCCAAATTTGTCTTCCTGTGTCATCTCGCAATAAAGCCCACTTTTTGCAAATTCTTTTTGCATCTCTTTTATTCATTCCAGGCAGGACAGGCACTTGCCTTTCGTCCCAAGCCTCAAGTAATTTATTTAAAGGGGTCTCTTCCATTGCCCTTGAGCTACAACTTCCCATATTCCCTACCTGATGTGGGGATTATTTTGGTTTAGCCGGGCTACCGCCGTCAGTTTTCAGGCAAAAAAGGTCTGAAAAGGACTCCGGTTTCCCTACACATGGAGTTCGGGCCCCTTTCTCTTAAGGAAACTCCGCTGTCAGTTTGAAGACCCCCCTAAAAAATGGGATCTTGGAGGACCGTCTGCCCCCTAGCAGCACTGGTACGGGCCCCTCCTCACACACCGCCGTCAGTTTTCAGATCTCCCTTAAAGGTGGGGATCTGGAAGGACCTGCTCTGCTTTTGAAGGCAAACTATTTCCAATTTTGTTTGCCAGCAGCCGGTACGGGCCCCTTCTAACTGCACAGGGCTTTGCTTGTGGGATGCGCCAGGACTATTTCCCTGCTTTCTATTTATTTCCCAACACCAGTTCCTTTCTCAGCCCACTCGGTTTTTCATGCATCCTTCAGAAGGACTCACACTCCGTGATCACCCCTTGCATTCCCAAATCCAGCCGGTCACGGCTTGTTGGAGCTAGCAGCTGGTTGGGGTGTGGCTGGCAATCATGGAGGAGGTGAGGTTCTTCCGTTTCTGCAGAGAAAACCCACAGTCACACACCTGAATCACTCACGCTTCCACTCTCTTACCTAGTAAGGTTAGAAATTTAAAGCGGTACTCACCTGCTTTCAAGCAGCTGTTGAGCAGAAAGGCTCACGAACTCCCTTTACTACCCTTATGCCTTCCAGGCTGGGTCCATGGATGTTGTCCCTGGACGAAGAAGGTCCATGCCGGCTGGGAATTGATCTGCGGGCCCAGTCCGGTGGCAGGGTTGGCTGGAAAATCTTCGTGGGTCGCCAATTGTAGAAAGGCTGAAACTTTTCTCTGAGGGCTCAAATTTTCCCGCTGGGAGAGCTCTGGTGCAAGGATACAGACAACTGCTTGAAAGCTGGATCTTTTATTTTCAGGAAGGCTAGACTGCATTCCTGGAACTAGCTAGCTTTTGAATGTTAAGTTCCCAATTTTATACCTTTTTCCCTCCCTTTGTGTATAAGGTTTAGACACTAACATCCTGTCAGTTTCTTTTTCTTTTTGCCAAAAGGCAACAGATTTATTAAGTGATTTGTGAACAGAGGTGCGAAAACAAACTGCGGGGCAGCTTCTTGTATTACCGGGTTTTTCCTCTGATCTCTTTTAGTTTTTTTTATGGCTTTTGTAATCTTCTATTCCTGCCTTTTGGCTGGTTTGGTATGTTGTGGCTTTTGTCTAGGGGCGCGTCTCAATTTTTATTAGATTTCTTTTCCTATGCAAGCCTGTTTCATGGCTGGCCTGATGTTCCCTTTCTACAGTATCTTATGAACTACAAGTTATAGCAATTAGGATTCAAAAGTGGGCTTACAAATGACTCCTAAAATCAATAATGATCATAAAGATTAATGATATTAGTATTATTCTCATTTATATATCTGAAAGTATCTGATCAGAAAGAATGATTCTGAATGTTTGCTTGGAATTGGAGCAGATAAATAAAGCAGTAGCATGTACATGTACATTTGAAATTAGGAAACAATATCAGACTTTTTTTATTATTATTGAGCATTTATAAAAGGGTGTTAATCCCAAAGTGCATAACTAAAATATTATTTGTCTAGACTTTTAACTATGTACTTTGAGAAGAATGGTGAGGAATGTGAATGGATTTCCAGAAAAATTGCAAAGTACAGGAACCATTTGCACTCCAATTTTAAATGCAGACAACACAGACTCATCCACAACACCTGCAGCTATGTTCAATAGTGAAGGGGCACAGGGCAGAAAACATCTTGTAGCTAAGAAGACACTAGTCTTCTTGCAGCTAAGAAGGCATTGCCTTAATGTACTCTTGGATTTGAAACAACTATTTCATAAACACATGGCACAGCATAAGAGAACCAACACATCAGATTCAGACTAGATACAGCCATCCATCTGCATTTAAAAGACACAGGGCACTCTTTTGAAGACAACAAAGTCTATATTTTGGACAGAGAAGACCACTGATTTGAAAGAGGGATTAAAGAGGCCATCTATGTGAAAATTGAACAGCCCTCTCTCAAAGAGGGGGAGGGATACAAAATCATCTATCTCCATTTTGCAACATGGTCCTTTCAACAGTTCCAAAAATTCCACAATTTGCACCACTCAAGTGACCCTGATAACACAGATAAACTCAATTACTTTCTAAAAGAATGCAAATGACCAGTTGTCTGCAAGGAATATAAATCTTTCCATTCCCAACCATCCAGTCACAGTTGAAGAAGTTTCTTGGATGAGAAGTGAAACATCTTCAAAGGAAAACGAGAAATTCCAGTTGCCTCATGAAAAATTACCTTTGGGACAATTTCTCTCAATAAGGACTAGTTAAAGATTACAGAGGAAAATTGGAATGAAAATAAATTATTTTTTTTAGTACTGAAAGAAAAAGGAAATTTACCCAAAAGTGCATTGTCTATCACAGGATGAAGAATCAATATCACTAGGATGGAAGTTGTGTAGCTCACCTTATGTTATAAATTTGTCAGAGAAACTAACAGGATGGAAATAAAACTTGGCTTTTCTTGTTTTTGAAAATATGGGTGCCAACATATAAGAAGATGTTTTGTAAACTGAAAATTAATCTAAAGGCAGGGATGCACATGCTAGGAGTGGACATTAATTCATTAATTCAAAATACTATCTCATTCTTCAACTGCAATAATTCCCAGCACCATTTATTAAAAACAGATAATCCTGAATGGCATTGAGAACTATTGCTGAAAGTGTTCAAGAAATAATTCCGTCTAAACAGAGTTTTTCAAATTTGGAACTTCAAGATGTATGACTTTCAGTTCCAAAAATTGCCCAGCCAGCATACACTGAACTAAAAAGTCAAGGCACAGTCTGGGTGCACTTTTGGATCTACTATTGATAAGTTGACTTATATTGTTATCAGATGAACTACAGCTGCAAATTAGACTTTGATGGATACAGTTGATCAGATTCTGTCCACTTCTCTCAGACTGCATTTGTATGTGGTATTTTGGAAAATGCTCTGGAAATTATAACTGCTTCAGAATGATTCACAATTATTTAAGCCCCTGTCACACTGCACCAACGGATGGAAAGAGGATGTAAAATGGAGAAAAACACTTGCCATCCGTTGGTTAACGCAATACTTCCGTTTTGTACTCATTTTACTTCCTCTCTATCCGTCCAGCATCCATCTATTGATGTTTCATCCGCTCAGAGGGTTTTGAGCTGCTCAAAATTTTTGCGCGGAAAATGTATCCAATGCGTCCATTCTGCATCCGCTAGGCATCCGCTAGGCATCCATTCTGCATCCGTTATACATCCGCTATATCCGCTAGGCATCCGCTACGCATCCGCACAACTCGCATCCGCTCCAGCAGTAAACGGACGCAGGGAAGAAGCGAAACGGACACGGAACGGATGCAGAACGGATGCAGAATGGATGGAGAAAGGATGAAAGCAGATGCAGCTTGCAAAGAAAGCATTTAAAATGGAAAAAACATTTGCAGAGGGGAACTATCTCGGATATTAAGGATGTCTAGAAGATGCCTAGAGGATACAAAGGGACACATAGTGGAAAACCTATACTGACTATAAAAAGGGGGAGCAACTCATCTGGATCTCACTTTCAGACCAGCAGCCCAGCTGTGCAGACCTCTGCAGCCTTCATCTGACTCTTCCTCTTCCACAGCATCCAGTCATGTCCACCATGGATCGTAACAAACTCCTTTTGGCAGCCACCATCGTTCTGCAACAGTGCGAAGCCATATACAAGCTCTGTAAACTCTACTATGGGAAGAAAAGGAGGCAGCCAAGAAGCGTCTGAGTCCGAAGATGGATTGGGAGAAGAGCAGAGTACGGACTGTACAACAAGCTGATGGTGGAGCTCAGGAACAAAGACACTCGTGCATTCCAGAACTTCATGAGGATGCCTCCTCATGTTTGACAAAGTTGTGGAGCGGCTGACACCCAGGTTGACCAAGGCAAACACCAACTTCCACCCCAGCCTGGACCCTGGGCTCAAGGTGGCACTGACTCTACGCTACCTGGCCTCAGGGACAACCTACAGGAGCATGCAGTATGGCTGGAAGGTGCCACACAACACCATCAGCATTGTGGTCAGAGAAGTGGTGCAGGCCAACATCGAAGAATACATGGAGGAGCTCCTCCAGTGCCCCACCACTGAACAAGGCTGGAAGAAAGTTGCAGAGCAGTGGAATCAGAGGTGAAACTTCCCCCACACCGTTGGAGCCATAGATGGCAAGCATGTGGCCTGCAAAGCTCCAGCCAAGTCGGGGTCCACTTATTTCAACCACAAGGGCTTCTTCAGCATCGTCCTCTTCGCCATGGTCGATGCTGACTACAAGTTCATGTACATCGATGCTTCAGGCAACGGCTCATGTTCAGATGCCCAGGTATACAACGCCAGTGACCTCAAGGAGGAGCTGGAACGCAACCTCATCGTGGGCTTCCCAGATCCAGACCCACTGCCCAATGACACACAAGATGTGCCCTACTTCATCGTGGGGGATGACGCCTTCTCCCTCAGAACTTACCTCATGAAGCCCTACACCTCCAGACTCCTCACCCGTGAAGAGAGGATCTTCAACTACAGGCTGTCCAGGGCAAGACGGGTGGTGGAGAACGCCTTTGGCATTCTGGCCAAAAGGTTCCAGGTACTTCTCACCACCATGCAGCATCACCCACAGACCATGAGGAGGATTGTGGAAGCTTGCTGCATCCTGCACAATCTCATGCGCACCCGCTACCCAGTCTTGCAGAACAGGCTCTTGGACCTCCAACAAGGCAATGGGGACATGGAGCCTGGGGAATGGAGACAAGGGCAAAACCTGATAGACACTCAGGATGTGCAAGGCCCCAACAGAGCCTGACGTGAAGGGAAGAAACAGCGCAACCTCCTGAAACACTGGTGCAACTCCCCAGCTGGAGCGGTGGAGTGGCAAGACAGGATGATAAATGCTTAATGGATGCTTCCTTCAGCCTGTCTCATTACACTGATGAGATTGGGCCATGTATGTTGGATGGGCCTACAATGAACAGGGCGTTTAATGACATGTGTGGATGATTATTACATTATTATTGATAATAAAGGGCCATAGGTGTGGCACCTGGGAGGGTGGACCATAAAGTCCCACTATGCTTGCACTGGAGGTTTATCTATCCCACAGCTATTACCCATCCCAAAGGTATCCCTGCTCATTCCACAGGAATCCCTGCCCATCCCACTGCTGTCTTAACCCATCCCACAGATATCCTAACCCATCCCAAAGGTATCCCTGCCCATCTGACAGGTATCCCTGCCCATCCCATAGCTATTACCCATCCCAAAGGTATCCCTGCCCACCCCACTGCTGTCTTAACCCATCCCACAAGCATGCAAAGGCTTAAACCATTTCTAAAAGTTTCCATCAATACTTTATTAAAAAAAAGAAATGAAGCAAGTGTGTGAATCAAAGATAGACTTTATTAACAACAAGCTGTAAAAGAAAAATGACCAACGTCAAGTGGCCAAATAAAGTCCCCAGGTAGCCAGCCAGCCAGTCTCTGGCACTCCTCTTGGTCACTTGGAGGTGTGCCCAGTCTCAGGGGTGAAGGGTCCAGGTTCTGTGGAGGTGGCTGGTGCTGGAGTGCTTGTCTGAAGCACCATTGGGGTGCCAGGCCCTGAGAGGACCACATGTGATGGTGTGTTGAGAAAGCTCTCGGACATCTGGCTCAGCCCCGTGATGTTGAGACCTCCTTCCTCCATGCCATGGGGTGTCAGCCCCAGTACCGACGACAGATGTACTGAGGCCGGGCTTGGCTGTGGGGTGGAGGAAGGAGTAGTGTAGTGGGGCTGTCTGGTCTGCAGCTGGGTGAGGACTGGCGTGGGCGGAATCGGTGGTGTGTGTGGCATCAATGTCATGGGTGGCATCAGTGTCATGGGTGGCATCAGTGTCATGGGTGGCATCAGTGTCGTGGGTGGCATCGGTGGCATTGGTGGAACCGGTGGCAATGGTGTCATCCGATAACTCTGTTTCTGGACTGGGAAGAGCTGCTGCCTGTGCTGCTGGACCTCCTGGTAGCCGTAGCCCTGGTAGGTGAGGGCCTGTAGAAAGCCTTGGAAAGGGAGGGACATCACCTGGGGTGGAGGAGCAGACCTGGACTGGGTGGGAGCAGGTTCCTCTGGGTCTGGAGGGTTGTGAAGCAGCTCAGTGATCCGGTCCTTCACCACCTGGTACTGGGGTTCCGCCATGTCCGTGAGGGTCTGGTTGACGTAGGTGAGGAAGGGCTTGCAGTTGGAGGATGAGGAGTCGGTGTGGACCAGCTGAGAGAGGAGATCTATGCTGCTCCAGATGGTGTCCCTGATCTCCAGCAGGACAGTGTGGCTCGGCCCCTCCAGTCTGGCTCTCTGCCTTTCTGTGGAGGTGGAGCTGGGGGTGGATGCGGGTAGGGCTGTGATGGACGTGCTGTCTCCTTTCTCCCACTGCACCAGGGAGTCCTCCACCTGCTCCACCATAGTTAAAACACCTGTCCGCAAGTTCTCCGCCATGGCACGCTCCACAGAACCCTGCCAGGAGACAGGAGCTGACTCTCTGCCGGAAGAGGACTGGCTCTCAGCAGGCTGCTGGAGAGAGAGGGTAGTGAGAGGGGCTGCTGGTGCTCCTCGGTGGCGGATCTCACCCTCCAGGAAGCTGCACCTGGCCATGACATAGGTCTCTCTGTCTGTCAGCTTAACCGTGGCCTGGCCAGATTTCTTGAGGTGCAGCTTCCCGTACCAGGTGTGCATGTGCTTCCACCAGCCGAGGAGCACCTCTGAAGTGTAGCCCAGACTCTCCGCCTTCTCTCTTCAAGAAGCATGCTTCCACTTGGTGTCCCTGTAGAGATGGCGTCCCTTCCGCCACAGATAGTCATTCTCTCTCAGCCACTCCAGCACCTCATCCTTATGTTCCTCCTCAATGGAGTATTGCCTCCTCTCCCGTCCCCGCATATGCCTCTTCCTCCCTTTGACAGGACCAGATGGGCCCTCATCAGAGGGGCTTCCAGGTAGTAGGGGCTGCTCCTCCACACCACCAGCAGCAGCAGCACCAGCATGATCATGATCATCATCATCACCAGCAGGATCATCATCATCATCATCATCAGCAGCAGCAGCAGCAGCAGGACCAGCAGGACCAGGATCAGCAGCATCAGAGTAAGCACCAGCAGCGCCAGCAAGACCAGGAGCACGAGCAGGACCAGGAGCATGAGCAGGACGAGCAGGACGAGCAAGACTAGGAGCATGAGCAGGACAAGCAAGTCCAGGAGCTTGAGCAGGACGAGCAGGACCAGCAGGACGAGGAGCAGCTTCAGCAGGGTATGCACCAGCAGAAGCACCACTGCCAGGAGGAGCTTCAGCAGAGTAAGCACCAGCAGAAGTGGTGCACCACTGCCAGGAGAAGCCTCAGCAGAGTAAGCATGAGCAGAAGCACCACCGCCAGAAGCATCATCATCAGCTCCTCCAGAAGCAGAAGCAGCAGAAGCCCCAGCAGAAGCCCCAGCAGAAGCAGAGTCAGGGACAGGGGGCCGGAGGGTGGCCCTGTCCCTCTTGCCAGGGATTGCGGCATATTGCTGATTTCTCTTCTTCCCCATGGTTGTGGGGTTGCTGGCTGGCAGGGAGGCTGGCAGGCACCAAGGCTGGCAGGCACCAAGGCTGGCAGGCACCAAGGCTGGCAGGAAGGCTGGCAGGCAGCCAGGCACCAAGGCTGGCATGAAGGCTGGCAGGCAGGCAGGCACCAAGGCTGGCAAGCAGATTGGCTGGCAGGGAGGCTGGAAGGCAGGCTGGCAGCAAGGCTGGCAGGCAGGCAGACGGCAAGGCTGGCAGGGAGGCTTGCCAGGAGGCTGGGAGGCAGGCTGGGAGTCTGGCTGGGAGGCAGGCTGGCAGGAAGGCTTGCAGGCAGGCATGCAGGCAGGGCAGACAAGGCAGTCAATGTGTCTGGCAGCAGGTCTTTCCTCCGAATGGTGACCTGCTTCCGAGCTGCTTCCCTTTATATCCACGGGGCTTATGCAATGCATCCCCCCCGCATGCACAATTAATGCCAGGCATCCGTGAGGCTTCCGCTGTGCATCCGCTCGGCTTCCGCTCTGCATCCGCTTCATCCACTGTGCATCCGCTGTGCATCCGCTTCATCCGTTCCGCATCTGCTTTGCTGAGGTCCCCCGGAAGCCTTGCGGATGTGTCATCCACTCTCATCCACTTCCATCCGCTAGGTTTCCATTCCGCATCCGCTTTCCATCCGCTCTGCGTCCTCCCCACGTCTGTTCCTTTCCATGTTATCTGCTCTGGTTATGCAAATTTTTGTCCCTTTTGAGAGCGGATCACAACGGATGGAACATTTTTCTCGTCCGTTGTGTCCTTTTTACTAACGTTTTGCATCCGTTGGGCAGTGTGACAGGGCCTTTAGATTATAATAGTATGCCAGTTGTTTTTCATCTCCACAGTTTTTCAATCCATTTTTTAATTCACTTCAAGTTGCTGGTGTTTATCTTTAAACTCATAGTCCCAGTTACACAAAAAAGTGCTTTGTCTTTCATACAAACTGCGATTCACACTTAGTTCTTAGAATACTTGTGCTACAATTAATATCTAACAAAAACAAGTGTGACCTTCAGCAAAATACCTGTTTCACTGCAAAATGCTCCTATTCAGCCATATAATTGATAAAGGTTTGCAGACTTAAGAGGGAACAAATAAGGTGATTCATTTTCCCACTGTTCATTTACAGAATCTTACACAGAGTATCTTAATAAGTACTGTACTAACCAGGAATTTAAGATTGTCTGAATAGGTAAAAGATTCGGAGATGGTAATGGATTAGATATCTATGTTAAGTATTGCTCCCTGTTATTTTATGATCAGTAAACAGGTTCCAGATCAAAAGCTGCATTTGTATTCAAGCAAGTGAGAACACAATTCCCTTCTAATACCTTCTATCTGGCTTGATCCCTCAATGCTTTTAGTGGAGCATCTGACAGCATTTAATTTAGATCAACATTCTGTTCTCATATTGACTCTCCAGATGCTTATGGTTGGCATAAAGGAAAGCATGAGCACAAGAGTACATTTAATCTTTTGTTTCTACTGGGATATATAGTAAGTGGAAAATGAGCTTAATCAATAATTTTAATTATTTTTAATTTATGTTCTTGGTTTTATATAAAATTTACACCTCCTCTAACAAATACTTTAGATTATAACTTTGCAGTTTTACATCATTTTATAGCCACTTACAGAAAAAGGAAAAAGAACTAGACATATTTATATAGAACATTTATTAACTCACATGTAGACTTTGCCAGTTATTTGAAGTAGGCTAAATCAGGCATGGACATCAGAAAAATTCTTGATCATTACTTTATTGATATAATCTAGAAGAACTGAACTTTGAAAGCATGCCAACAGTTCTTCTTCCCTTCCTCTTATACGAAAGAAAGTCAAGGTGATGCAATCTTGAGTTTCTTTCTCATACCTTTTACTGGACTCAATTAATATTTTTCCAACAGTTTCTGCATATTATCTCTAAGGACATCTCAATATTCTTCCACAATGTATAGATGTTGGTAACACTGAAATATGGTGGAAATATTATTTCAGTCTCCATTTAAGGAAACAGACTCTAGAAAGATTATAGAAATGGTATGGTTGTGGTATATAACAACATAATCTTTCTATCCTCATTTTTGTATAAGAGAATCAAGGTGGGACAATCTTTATTTTCTTTCTTACTCTTCTTAGGGCTGAGCTGGTGCTTATATACTCACATTTCTTCCTTGAGATTACCTCCATATTCCCCTACATCTAATCAGGAAAATTAATATTTCTCTAGCACAGGGGTTCCCAACCTGGGGTGCTTGCACCCCCTAGGGGTGCGAGACGATATTCCAGGGAGTGCAAGAAAAGTCCAGGTAAATAATAGGATATTGGCTATATGTTGGCATTTTTATTTTCTTTTGCAATGGACTAACTTTGTTTTCATTTTAATGTTAAGTATGATTGTTTAGTGGCCGTCACTTACATAGCTGAAAAGATTCAATCCTACCATATATTTAATAATTAAATAATTCAATCCTACCATATATTTACCATATATTTCAGGGGGTGCAAGGTTCGAGTGAAATTTCTTTAAGGGTGCGGGGTGAAAAAAAAATTGGGAACCACTGCTCTAGAACAAAGATAAGGTTTTTTTAAAAATCTATATATTTTAGGAGCAACCTCTGTGATCATATTAAGAGCAACTGTGTTCTCTTTGCTGATGATGTAAAGCTATTCAACACCACAGACAATACTGCTACCCTTCAAAAAGACCTTGACTATGTATCAAAATGGTCAAACAAATGGCAACTTCAAATCTCAACAAATAAATGTTCTGTCCTACATATTGGCAAAAAAAATAATCAGAAAATAAAATACAGGCTGAATAGTCAAGACCTTGTTGATGATCCAAACTCTGTCAAGGATCTTGGAGTACTCATCTCTAATGATCTAAGTGCTAGAGCCCACTGTAACTACATACCAAAAAGGCCTTAAGATTTGTTAACCTAATCCTACATAGCTTTTACTCTGGTAATATTACACTACTAACAAGAGCATACAAAACATTTGCTAGAACAATACTCAAATACAGCTCATCAGTATGGAAACCACATTACATATCTGATATTAACATACCTGAGAAAGTCCAGAAATATTTTACAAGAAGAATTCTCCACTCCTCCACTCGTTATACCTTATGCCACCAGATTTGAAATTCTAGACCTAGAAAACCTAGAACTACGCTGCCCTTGGTCAGATCTAAGTATCGGATATAAAATCATATATTGCAATGTCCTACCTGTCAATGAATACTTCAGCTTCAACCATAACAAGAACAAACAATAGATACAAACTCAAGATTAATCACACCAAACTTGATTGCAGAAAACATGACTTCAGCAAGAGAGTAGTCAATGTCTGGAATACTCTACCTGACTCTGTGGTTTCTTCCCCAAACCCCAAAAACTTTAACCTTAGATTTTCTACTATTGACATCACCCTTTTCCTAACAGGCCTGTAGGGGCATGCATAAGTACACCAACGTGCCTACCGTCTCTGTCCTATTGTTTCTTTTATTTTTCTTACGTGTGTCCATGTATTCATAACTATGTTTTTACTTATACCTATGATCTTGTAAGCAATTGACAAACCTAATAAATAAATAAGTGTTAAAAGCTAAAAGATTGGAGATGTCATATACATACAGAATTTTACAGAAAGGAAATATTATATAAAAGACTGGATATATATTGTATAATGTTATGTTATTTTGAAATATATGCTTTGGCATATTTTTATTGATGTTTTACATAAGCCAGAGCTCTTCCAGTCATAAAATAGAGACAGAGGAGTAATAAAAAGAAAAGGGGAAATGCATTACATTACTTCTATTAAATATTTTATTAATATCTTACCTACAAACTATTTGCTGTAGAGAGTGGGAATTATATTAGCAATAGTAGAAAAGACCTTTCCAAGAGAAACTACTTTTCTGAGGTCTCATTTCTCAATTCATAACTATAGCTTTATGTTAAATCCCTCAATATGGAAATTATATTAAGGATCAAATTCCAATTTAGTGAAGCACATTCTTTATCACCAGGGGATGCATTCTTTTGTTGACCAATAAAGCTTTACTCAGTAGTTCTGTTTGAAATAGGGGGGGGGGGGGATACAGCTAGATTTATATAAAAATAAAAATCTCCATAAGCTTTCAGGAAATCCAGGCCATTAAATGTCCCTACCATGGACACCTGTAGATATATAGTATGCAGATAGTCATCAACTTATGATCACGAGCTCAACATTTATGTTGCTAAGGGAAACAATAGTTAAGTAAATTTTGCCCCATTTTATGGCATTTCTTGCCACAGTTGTTAAGTGAATCATTGAATTGATTAAGTAACATGGTTGTTAAGTGAATCTGACTTTCCCACTGACTTTACTTGTTGGAAGGTCACAAAAGTTGATCTCCTGATCCTGGGACACTCATAAATAAATTTGTCATAAATATGAACCAGTTGCTCAGCATCCAAATTTTGATCAGGTGACCATCTGTGAATGGTCATAAGTGTGAAAAACAATCATAAGTTACTTTTTTCCAGTGACATTGTAACTTCAAATAGTCACTCAATGAACTGTTGTAAAATGAGGACTATCTGTACATAATATTTGCACCTTTTAAATCAAAAAGAAGAGAAATGCATTTTGACTCTAGAAAAGATGTCAGGATGCCAACGAACAAAGGGACAGGCATGATGAAATTAAAGAGGCTTGTATGGCATTATTTATTTATTTATTTATTTATTTATTTTACTGTAAACATATTTTAAATCTCAATAAGAGTTATATTCCCCCCCTTTTTTTTCTGCAAAAAAGAAGTAAAACAACAGTTTATTGCAGTAATACTTCACACTGCCCTACTTCTGTAAATTGTCTTTAAGCTCTAGGGTAAAACCAAGAACATTCAGGTTTTAAATTGGATACAAAAGTGCTTTCTCTGCCATAGCATAAATTTCTACATGCAAGCTATCAGATATTTTTTAAACATATTGCTGTTCAGCAAATTGCAAACATTGTTAAGCATTGCTTTAACTAAAGCTGTTATTCCTAGTATTCATGTTAAGGGTTTTTCTTTTAATGCTTTGGGGTTAAAGGTTTAACAATAATTAAGTTCTTAGCTAGCTGCAGTGATTCCTGGGTTCTCATCTGGAAAGACGGATAATGCATCAAAGTGTAGGGTATGGGGACAAATACAGTTAGAGTCCCCAACAGAGGATGAGGCAGATTACACAAGAAGACATTTTGAGCTGCCTAGAGTTCTATTCCTTTATCTGAAAATGTTTGGTAACTTTGACAAGCCTATATAACAAGGAAAGAAATCCTCCAAGTGATCATAGGTCAACAGAGCTTGTTTGTTTATTCCACCTCCTGACATCATTAATTGGAACATGGATAAATCTCATAACAGAAAAACATCCAGATTTTATTTATTTTGTTGCCCTATCTTCTCTCTTCTTTCAACCTTATTTTCTTTCTTTTCACTTTTCTACACTCTGTTCCCATCCTTGCTATTCTTTTTTCTGTATGTATCTTTCTCTGTGTTTCTTAAGTGTGTATGTATGGGGGGGGGGGATATAACAATAAGGCTGGATTCTATTCCCAATTTTTGTAATTAAATATGCCCTTGTATTGTATGTATGGTTATAGTTCTAATCCATTTTAATGATGAAAAATGTGTCACAGGTCTAAAAGTATCTGAGATTCTTCATAGCAATATCAATAGTAGTAGCACTTAAATTTATATAGCACTTCATAGCGCTTCACACTTTACAATGTCAGTATAACTGTTCAGTCTCTGAACAGTTTACAATGTCAGTATAATTGCCCCTAACAATTTGGGTCCTCATTTTATCAATCTTGAAAGGGCAGAAGGCTTAATCAATCTTGAGCCCCATAACGATCGAATTCCAGGCTATAGGCACAATTTGCCTGCAATACTACCACTATTACTACACTGTGCTACCAGGTCTCCTCTTCAGCTTGTGTATTGTTCATCATAGATCTTCCTTCCTTCCTTCCTTCCATTATTTCAGCAAGGTGAGCAGCATATAGTTTGTGAGTATATAAATAAGAACCTATCCATAACTCACAGTTCAAATCAAATTTATGAAATCTGTTTCCTGACTCGGTCTATGTCAAGGTGCTGAAATCAATCTTGAAAGTCTGGTTGAATTGTATTAATTTTAGTAGTGATAATCAACACACATTGGAGCATACTCGGGTTGGAAAAGATTGCTGCAGAATTAAAAACATGAATAGCAGAGTGCTACATCCTCTGGCTAATTCTGTTCTCACTATGGCCAGCCAAATGTATCTAGAAACCCTCAAACAAAAGTCTCTTCCTTGTTAGTCTCCTGCAAGCAATATCAGGAAACATGCCATCTCTGATCCTGTAAGTAATATATATCATGAAAAGGCCTTTGATAGTCTTATCAGCTAATACCTTTTAAAGCTGCCCAAGCTGGTAACTAATAGAATTTGTGATAAGAAATTTTATAGTTCAGCAATGCAATGTGTAATAGAGTACTTTTTTCTCTTTGACCTCGATCTCTTGACAATCAGTTTTATTAAATTATAACAACTTGATAAGAAGAAAAAAAATATGCCTCACCATTTTATGCATCCTAAACCATCAGAGAAATATTCCCCATTAGGGATTTTTACCTACCTTGTAAGGAAATCATATTTCTTTCCTGATGATAAAATATTCATACTATTGCTCAAATATCAGAAAAAGAGTTTTCTCTTTTTAATGAGCTGGCTCCACAGAGAGATAAGGAAAAACAGCACGATGGAAAACCATTCTTCCTAAGTATCAGCCAGATTGCTATTAAAACAATGCCCTTTCAATTCTGAAGTTTTTTCTGTTTTTTTAATCCAACAATTTACTCAGCTAAAAACAAATAGTGCTTCCTACAGTTCGACCAATGCATATATATATATATATGTTTTTTTAAGCTTTCGCAGGGACTTACATGTGTGCTGTTTAGCTTCCTTCGGGTATTATCCCACATCATTGTAGTTCTGTTAAAGTTGTAGCAACGTTTCAGCAGAATCTCATCTGCCATCATCAGGCTTCTGTATAGAGTTAGTTCCTGGTTTCAAATTTGAGGCTGGTCCATTCTGATTGGCTAGGAGCCTGGGCCTGTGTTCATTGGACTTGGAGTTTGATTGATTGGTGTTTCTGGTTTCTTCTGTCTGCTTTGTGGCTTTGATTGGCTGGCAACACTCTGTTCTTGTGTTGGAGGCTTTTAGTGCAGCTTGGCTCCGTGTGAAAGGACGGCTGCTCTTCATTCGCAAGCTGCTATTCATTAGCAAGCTGAGTTTCACCTGGCTGCCTGGTGGGGGGATGTTTGAGTTGGAGCTATCAGAAGGAGTCTTTCAGGTCTTTTTTCAATCTCTATGGCTTCTCTGATGATTCTGTGGGTGGGGTTTTCTATACTGGCTAGGGTTTTAGTGCCATTGAAGTTGATGTTGTGACCTGTGGTTTTCATGTGTTGGACTAGTGAGGAGGTGTGTTCCAGCTTTTTTACTGCATTTTTGTGTTCATCTAGGCGGGTACTTATTCTTCTATTGGTCTGTCCAATGTATGTGGCCGGGCATGATGTACAGGGAATTTCGTATATGTCATGGTTTTCCAGGTCAATTTTGTCTTTGGGGTTCCTCAGGATGGCTGCTATTTTTTTGTCTGTTTTGAAGGCAGTCTTGATGTGATGCCTGTGTAGTATCTTACTGTTCTTTTGTAGATTGGTGCACCTAGGAATGGTAGTTGTTTGTTTATTTCCATTTCCATGGTGAACTTGATTTTGGGGTGTGTGTTGTTTAGGTGTGTTTGGAAAGCTAAACAAACATAAGTACCCATGAAAGCCTAAAAAAATATTTAGAGAGAGATTGAAAAAAGACCTGACAGCATGAATAGAAGAGATGATTCCACCAGACTGTCAATCATTTGGAAGCCTGCACTCTCAAATAGAAAGATCTCCATGCCACAAGCCAGGCAAACACCTGGGCAAAAACAGACTCCCTCTGATAGATCTAACCAAAACACCCCCCACCAGGCACCCAGGTGAAACCCAGCTTGCTAATGAATAGCAGCTTGCTAATGAAGAGCAACCGTCCCTTCACACGGAGCCAAGCTGCACTGAAAGCCTCCAACACAAGAACAGAGTGTTGCCAGCCAATCAAAGCCACAAAACAGACAGAAGAAACCAGAAACACCAATCAATCAAACTCCACGTCCAATGAATACAGACCCAGGCTCCTAGCTAATCAGAATGGACCAGCCTCAAATTTGAAACCAGGAACTAACTCTAT
>BLBF01000040.1:19976822-20000103 GCA_015471245.1 Laticauda colubrina
GAGATTCTGCTGAAACATTGCTACAACTTTAACAGAACTACAATGACGTGGGATAATACCCGAAGGAAGCTAAACAGCACACGTATATGTATATGTATATATATGGATCTTTCGTTATTCGGGTTTTATATACATATACATATACAATATATAACATTGACCACTTCTGGAACTTACAACATGTAACATTTTAAACTATTGTAACTTATAATCTGCCTTTCCTTAGTTGTCTGTTTTTAATTTTGAAACTAAATATTTTTTATTTCGTGATAGATTTCAAATATAAACTCTGTTTTCAAATGTAGTGCTGAAAAGGGATTTTGGTTCAGGCTCCAACTGTCTATAATATTTATTCAGAAAAATATTTTCTATAAATTTTTTTCTAAGATCCACTATTAACCAATATCCTGTCTATGTTCTTTTAATGAAATTGTAGAGCTATAAAGGATTGGAAATAACTAAAACAGGCATCAGTAATTTCATTTCCACGAGCTGCATTATTATTGGTTTGAACACAATCAAATTCCGTTTGCTTGCAAGATCTATCACTGAGCAAAAAGACAAATAATAATTTCATACAATTAGAAAAAGGATGCAATTATCTTCAAATCTAGGAAAAAACTCTCAGAAAGCACCTGAAGAGGTCAAGTTAAGAAATCAGACTTGGGATGTACTACCTTTGACTACAAAAGTATGACATTTTGGGGGCCTGATCTGGCGTCTTGGGGGCCTGAGATCGCTGCCGATATCTTTGCTCCTGGATGGTCCTTTTGGATCTAAACCATCCCAGAGAGTATCATGTGTGATAAGTAGGTCTTTCAGAAAAGCAACAGGGTACAGCCCAATTATACCTAGGGGTAGCATAATGTTACATAGAATAGGGGGTCATTATCAGAGGTGGTATTCAGCAGATACTGACTAGTTCTGGAGAACCGGTAGCAGAGTAGTTCAGAGAACAAACAAATGCCACCTCTGACTGGCCCTGTCCCCATATATCTTCTGCCTCCCAAGTCCCAGCTGATCAGCTGGGTCTTCTTTTGTTGCCCTGCAGAGGAGAACAGAGTTGGAAAACAGGTTAATGGGGTGGGGAGGGAACAGAGATTTTACGGTATCCTTCCCTGCCAAGCCCAACAAGCCACACCCAACAAGCCATGCCCGCAGAACTGGTAGTAAAAAAAATTGAATCCCACCACTGACCATCATCAATTAAGTCCTTTTTTGTTTTCTTATCAGAAGTTGATTCCTAATCAATGGGACCCATAACATACTGTGCCTTTCTGTCTTGAGGAGGAGGAGGAGGATGATTTGTATTGTTAATGTTAAGGTTGCAGATATACTATACATTCTTAACAAATTTAAAACTCACATTAAGTGCACAGTGCTTTTTGTTCTTTTTTGTCCATGTGTGTACCTTCCAGTCTGCTTCTTCCTACTTAACAGTATCACATTATTCATTGCTGCAATCTCACATTCAGATAATACAATTTAAGCCTAGCCAGTCAGCTCAAGTACTTGATAGATGTTTTGAATTACTTAAAAGAAATATTTAATGTCTGTAAAAGAGCCAGACACCTACATGCGTAGAGAAGTATTAATTCCAATATCCTTTTAACCCAATATCAATAAAAGGTTATATGTAATGGATTTGTTTATAATTAAAAACATGTTAATGTCAAGAATTCTACTGAATTTTAAAATTATTCGTCTTTCTAAAGTTCCTTTCCACTCCCTTTTGTTTTCTTTGCAAATGAAGCTCCTAGTCCTTGAAAACGTTATAATATTTATGGATTGATTTATGAATCTCTAGGCTTTTGCAAATTTCCCATGAGAACATGTATTCCAACTATTAAAACTCATTTAGTAACTGCAAATGTCAAACTTATTTCTTTTCTGCTGAATCAGCTTAAGCCTGTCATTCCACCTCAGAGAAAAATAATTTTGAAAGATTTTTTTAAAAAATAATAATAATTGTGGAGTATAAACCATCTTGAAGAACTCAGTTACTTTCATCTAAATAAATATGAGTCCTTAGAAATGCCTTAAATAGTTTAGTCTGTGTTGTGGTAATGGAAACAGTAAATAAAACAAAACATCAATATATTATTTTTAAAACATTAATTTACAATTAGCTAAGACAATCCAATCAAGATCTATCCAAACTCAGTAAAATATGTTTATCCAGAGCTTTCAGTCCTCATCTTCATGAAGAGATAGCAATAGCACTTACACTTATATACCACTTAATGGTGCAAAGCAGATTACAGTCAGCATATTTTCCCCCAACAATCTATGCTCCCCCAGCTGAGGGATCCAATATTGTCTGAATAACCTTCTATGATAAGCATGACTATACACCGAGGCATACAGACTGCTGTTACCTTCCCATCAAAGTGGTACCTATTTATCTACTTGCATTTGCAAGCTTTCAAACTGTTAGGTTGGCAGGAGCTGGTGCAAGAATGGGAGCTCACCCACTGAGTGTGGTGAAAGTCCTGCAAGTCCCTCGCAGTTCCTTCTAATCCCAAAGGTGCCTTTTCAGGAGCACTTGGACTTCCTTGTTTTTTCTTTGAAGACATTTTGCTTCTCATCCAAGAAGCTTCTTCAGTTCTGACAACCATGAGCTGAATGATGATAATCTCTACAGACTACAGAAGTCCTTTCTAATAATTATCAAAGTGTTGCACACATTAAACTAGAGCCCAATTTAATGACCCAGGCACTTCTTGAGTAATAATATAAGATTGATGTGCTAGGCTGGCTTAACAAACCTCTACTTGCACATGATTTCTTTAAACCACATTCACCAAGCTGGAAAGATAATAATAGAATCCCTTTGGCAGCAATTATAATAATGACAAAGACACATTTTCTGATGAGAGCAAGTTGGGTTATGTCAACTATTCCCTTACTTGCTATGAACTGTGCATCAGAAGGAAAGTGAAACACAAGTCACATAAATATCTTTCTTTTCCTTAAAGCTGGGGTTAAAGTTGTGACACAGTAACATTCAGTACTTTTCTTATATATTATTATTTTCAAACCCCAGTGAGCTAATTAAAACCATAATGAAAGCACCTTGGCATGAACTATACAGCATGCTGAAGGGATGGTATGAGACAGGCAGAGAATGGTAGTAGAAGCAAGTCTTCTTCTCATTTTTGGTCATAAAACTATCTGGGTAACTTTTGTTAGGATTTGATCCAGATATTATTTATAGCTGAGGTTGTTTTCAACAAGTTCCATGGTATGAAAAAGAGAGATAAAATAGTTTTAGCATTGAAATTATGTCAGTTAAGAAAGGCTATGGCAGAATGATGGACTATCTTTAAAACAAAAGTTAAAAGCTCTAAAATGAGATGACTATATGAAGAAGACAACAAGCAATTTTATTTAGTGACATTGCCTTTTGAAACAAGATTTAATAGGTTTTCCAGACTTTGAATAATATATCAATACATTATTGTATGTTTTAACCATCAAATGATAATGGTAGTATGTATCCTAGTACTGATCTAGACAGTTAAGTGATGTGTCTATTATAAATGCTTTCAGATTCAATTGAGATATCCATAATTTACAATTATCTCTGTTCCTAAATTCTCAAATGCTACCAATATATATATACAAAATGTCCAGCTTTCCTCAGATAGATTTAGTTTGCAGTCCTATATGGATCATACTGAAAGAAGACTAATTGAACCGATCAGGATTTGTTCCTGAATAGCCAGCTATGCACTGAATAGCATTGTGAATCTTAAAGAGTCAGTTCCCCCCCCCCTCAATTTGGAATTATTTTCTAAATTTAGACTGCTTTACAATTTAATTGCTAAGCAGCTAATCTTATTTGTCTTTATCTTTAAGCTTGGGCTATTTTGAGGGAGAAAATAGATCTTGACATAAGAGAAAAAATAAATCTATCTTCCATTACCTCCCCTTCTCAGCTAGTAAAAGAAAACAGAGGAATTGATGCTAAAATAATTTATCCTCCCAGTTCTGTACTTCAAAGATAGAGTTATTCCAGGAACAGTGATTTATCTTGAAATATGTAAACTTTTAAAGGTGCTTATAGATGATTTGAAGTATTATAGAACTGTAGAGTTCCAGCAGTTAATATCCTCTGTAGGTGCCTTAAAATCTGCTGTTGAAGGAATAACAGGGTGACTTTATTCTTTTGATATGAACATGAAAGTGTTAAGACAGATGGGTATACTTTTTCACAAGAAAAGAATAAACCACTTTGAAAGGACCTATAAAAAGCTCTTCTAAGGTTTTAAGGTCCTGCAGAAAAAGAACACAAATACTCAAGATGAACGAATCTGTTTATACGGATTATAATATATACAAATATAAACAATGTATGTTTTTGGAAATTCTGTATATGGCACAACTGGACCAGTTTTTTTGAACAATTTAATTCAAAAAAATGTGATTGTTTATCTCTGTGTTATAATTTGAAGATAGATTTGAATACCATATGGCTTGGGATTCTGTTTCCATTCATTCTGATCAATAATGATTCTTCAGAAATAATAAAAAATCCTTTATTATTTTGATTCAGTTTGGACTTTTGAATTGGAGACAAGGAGTTTTTGTGTTTTTTTTACAAATCCGCTCCCTCAATAATTTTTTTAAAAGCATAAAATGAGGAAAGTTTGGAGCAAAACAAAAGGTGACAAAAATTATTTTATCCATTTTGGGGGGCTTGTTCCTTAAAACAAACATTTAAAATATCTGATCCAAAAGCTGCTTCATCTACTGAAATGAAATAAGAACAGAAACAGCAATACATTTTTTTTTATATTTGAGATTGATCAAATTATTCAGGCACAACTGTATCTTCTAACCTGGTGGACACATTTAGCTAGGAATGTCTGTCTGTCAGTAAGTGATTCTTTGACTTCTAGTAATTCCTGAGATTTTAAAGATTGATATCAGCCCTGAAGTACATTAGATCAGGAACCAAGCACCACAAAGATTCAGAAAATGTTATTTTATGATTGTAGGACATAATAACAGAATCTTGAAAGCCTGGCAGAGTTTCTCATCTTATATCAAACAGAATTAAGGCAATTTTGATTTTTCCCCTTATGCTTTCCACTTTCCTGGGATTTTTTTTCTCTCCTAAATGTTCTTCAATTCCTTCTTCAAGGTTGTCTCTACATTTGAAAGGGTCAATAAAAAATACTTCCAAGATTTTGAGGATGCTGAAAAAAGAAATAAACAAAATGAACCCATCTTTTTACAGGTCTGTAGAGATTCTGGATCATTCAGTTCACAGTTGTCTCAAATACGTTTTGTTTTTTTTTTCAAAAGGAAACTGGACTGTTTCCTTTTTTCTTTGAGGAGGAAGAAGAAAACATTTCGCTCCTCATCCAAGAAACTTCATCAAGGTCCTGTCCCACTGCACTTACGGATGCAAAGTGGAAGTTAAAAAAAGCTTGCCATCCATGGAAAATGCTATGCATCCGTTGTGTACTCACTGCATACGTGTTTCATACACTCTATCCATCAAGCATCCGTCCACTGTGATTTCATCCACGCAAAAAGTTTTGAGCTGCACAAAACTTTTTGAACGGATGAACTTTCCGCCGCATACGATGTACATCTGAGACATATATGGGCAACAAACATTCTATGTCCATTATCATCCATTAAACGTCCACTGTATCCTCTCTGCATCCTCTGGCCATCCCCTCAACTCATATCCGCTGCAGCTGAAAATGGAAAGAGGGAGGAAACAAAAGGTACACAGAATGTCTACACAGCATTAGTAGCACAGAAATAGAACAGATGTAAGCATATACATCTCATATATAAAGTATTCAAAACGGACAAAATATTTGTATTTAGGATGTACCTCATATATTTAGGATGTCTGGAGTATGTAGAAGGACATCTAGCGGACAACCGATATTTTCTATAAAAAGGGGGAGAAAAAAATCTGGATCTCAGTATGAGTCCAGCAGCCATGGTGTACAGACCTCACCACCCTTGGTCTTGGTCTTCAACATCATCAATTGTTCTCCACCATGGATGATAAAACAGTCCATATGAAAGCTGCACTAATTCATCACCACAACCAAAACCTGTTCAGACTGTATCAAGTTTTACACAGAAGGAGAGGAAGGAGACGTCCAAGAGCTGTGTGGGTCTGAGGATGGATCGTGAGAAGAATGAAGTTTGGACTGTATGACCAGTTGATGGTGGAGCTGAGGAATGACCCTCGTGCATTCCATCATTTCATGAGGATGCCACTAGCCATGTTTGACGAACTTGTACAGCATCTGAGACCCAGGTTGACCAAGCCTAGCATCAACTTCCATCCCAACCTGGACCCTGGACTGAAGGTGGCACTGACTCTGTGGCACCTGCCCTCTGGAACCACATACAGAAACATGCAGTATGCCTGGAGGGTGCCACACAACAGCATCAGCAAAGTGGTCAGAGAAGTGGTAAATGCCATTATTGAAGAATACGTGGAGGAGCTCCTCAGGTGCCCCACCACTGAACAAGGTTGGAGGAAAGTTTCAGAAGAGTGATATCAGAGGTGGAATCTTCCCCACACCATTGGAGCCATAAATGGGAAGTACGTGGCCTGCAAAGCTCCACCCAACTCAGGGTCCACTTATAACAATTACAAGGGCTTCTTCAGTATCATCCTCTTTTCCATGTTGGATGCTGACTACAAGTTCATCTACATCGATGCTTCAGGCAATGGGTCAGCTTCAGGTGCCCAGGTATACAATGCTAGTGACCTCAAGAATGGGCTGGAACGCAACCTCATCATGGGTTTTCCAGGTCCAGACCCCCTACCCAATGACACACAAGATGTGCCCTACTTCATCATTGGTGATGACTTGTTCTCCCTCAGAACCTTCCTCATGAAGCCCTACAGTTCAAGATACCTCACCCATGAAGAGAGGATCTTCAACTACAGGCTGTCCAGGGCAAGACAGGTGGTGGAGAACACCTTCAACATCCTGGCCAACAGGTTCCAGATACTTTTCACCACCATGCAGCTTGAACCAGAGACTGTGAGGAGCATCATGGAAGATTGCTGCATCCTGCACAATCTCATGCACACCCCCTACTCAGTGTTGCAGAACACACTTGTCGACTGTCAACAAGGGAATGGGGACATGGAGCCCGGTGAATGGAGGCAAGGACATAACCTGATAGACACTGTGGATGTACAAGGCCCCAACAGAGCTTCACGTGAATGGAAGAAGCAGCGCAACCGACTGAGACACTGGTTCAACTCCCCAGCTGGAGCAGTGGAGTGGCAAGACAGGATGATAGTTGATTAATGGATGCTTCCTTGAGCCTGTCGCATAACACTGATGAGATTGTGCCATTTATGTTGAGTGGTCCTACAATGAATAGGGCATTAATAAAGAGCTTTGTTTATTTTAAAATGTGTTGATCAATGAATAAATTGTTATTGATAATAAAGGTCCATATGTGTGGCAGCTGGGATGGTGGATCATACAGTCCCACTATGGTTGCACTGGAGGTTTATCTATCCCATAGCTATCCTTATCTTTCCCACAAGCATGCAAAGGCTTAAACATTTTTTCAAAGTTTTCACCAACACTTTATTAAGTAAACAAAATGAACCAAGTCAACTTTATTAAGTGTCTTAAGCAAAGATAAGCTTTATTAAACTTTATTGCCTGACTGACGAACCATGGTGTTCCTGCAAGATGTATCTGGCAGCACGTCTTTCCCCTGTATGCTGACTGCATGCGTGCTGCATCCTTTTATATCTGTGGAGCGGATTCAATTCCTACCCCCCCGCATGCACAGTGAACGTTTTGCATCCGATATACATCCGCGCTGCATCCCCTTTGTTTCCTATAGGAATACGTGATGCATCCGCTTCATCCGCTATGCATCCGCCCCTTCCGCTATGCATCTGCTTCGAAATTCTCCCCCGGAACCCCTTCGGAGATGTCATCTGCTTCCATCCGCTTTCATCCTCTAGGCTTCCTATGAACATCCGTTTAACTTCCCCGCTACATACGACCCATGTCCGTTCTTTTCTGTTCTGTTTATGCCAATTTTCACCAATTTTTGGAGCGGATGAAAATGAATTGAGCCACCCCTGAAATTTTGCTCGTCCGCTGTGTCCTTTATGCATCCGTTTTACGTCTATCGGCCAGTGAGACCGGGCCTTCAGTTGTGATGGTAGGGGATGGAAAGGTAGGCATGGAAAATATTGTTTAGGTAGTGTTTTTATTTAATATTGAAAATATTGCCTTATTCACACCCTTAATATATTTAAGTCCTACATAGTGAGACTAGGACTTTGTATTTTCTGTTGGTGATTCTCTTAGTGATGTATTTTCAGGGAAACAAGAGGAAAATTGAAGCACTACCCGTTTTTAAGCATGTTTTGCATATATTGTATACATACAAAAAGTGACATAGTTTAGATCCCAAAGCCATGTCTCTACTTGATAGACCCCGCAGATAGTTTGCACCATCAATTTACTTTTTGTTTGCTTTCCCAGATATATGTAATGCATGTTGTGGAGCATATTTGTATGTATGCATGTGTGCCATTCTTAGATTCACTCCCATGTTTTGGTCATTAACTGTAGAATACATTCTAAGGAGAATGCACTGACAGAAAAAGAGAAGATCTTTGTATGAAATTCTTACAGGTGTAACAAAAAAAATCTATCGATGACAGAAATATTCAGCATCCTTCTGCTTTCCTTTGGAATCTTTCCCTTGCAGTTTTCTGATAAATTATGTTTACAAATTGACCTTGGAACCCTGAGCTTTAAAAATCCTGGGCATGTCTAGGTTTAATTAAATTAAACCCATGAAAATTTTCAGTAAAAGCTGCCCTTTTCAATTGAGTAAATTGGGCCAAGCAAAGTCAATAGGGAGCAATCACTATGTTTGTATATCTAAGGGCAGGATGTCATCAATCAAGTTCAAAAGAATGTTGTTGACTTTGAGAAAGCTTGAATAGTAGAATAGAATATTTTATTGGCCAAGTGTGATTGGACACACAAGGAATTTGTCTTGGTGTAAATACTCTCAATATACATAAAGAAAATGTACATTAGTTAAAAATCAAGAATCATAACGTATAACACTTAATGATAGCCATAGTTTACAATCAAATCTTACTAGGAAACAGTCAATATAAATTGTAAGGATACAAGTAATAAAGGAACAGTCCTACAATCACAAGTGGGAGGGGATGGGTGATAAGGAGTGATGAGAAGATTAACAGTAATAGTAGTGCAGACTTTGTAAATAGTTGAACAATGTTGAGGGAATTATTTGTTTAGCAGAGTGATGGCTTTCGGGAAAAAACTGTTCTTGTGTCTAGCTGTTCTGTGTCGTTTTGAGGGAAGGAGTTGAAATAGTTTGTGTCTGGGATGTGAGGGTTCTGTAAATATTTTCACAGCCTTCTTTTTGACTTGTGCAGTATACAGGTCCTCAGTTGAAGGCAAGTGGGTAGTAATTATTTTTTCTGCTGTCCTAATTATCCTCTGAAGTCTGTGTCTGTCCTGTTCGGTTTCAGAACCAAACCAGACAGTTATAGAGGTGCAGTTGATAGATTCAATAATTTCCCATAGAACTATATCAGCAGCTCCTTGGGCAGTTTGAGCTTTCTGAGTTGGTGCAGAAAGAACATTCTTTGTTGTGTTTTTTTGATAATGTTTTTGATGTTAGGTGTCCATTTTAGGTCATGTGATATGGTAGAACCTAAAAATTTGAAGGTCTTTGCTGTTGATATGGTGTTGTCTAGTATTGTAAGAGGTGGTAGTATGGGAGGGTTTCTTCTAAAGTCTACCACCATTTCTACGGTTTTGAGTGTGTTCAGTTCCAGATTGTTCCAGTTACACGAGACAAGTTGTATAACCTCCTGTCTGTATCCAAATTCATCGTTGTCTCGAATGAGACCAATCACTGTTGTGTCATCAGCAAACTACAGTATTTTTACAGATGGATCATTTGAGATGCAGTCATTGGTATATAGGGAGAAGAGAAGTGGAGATAGCACACAGCCTTGGGAGGGGGGAGAACTGTGCTGATTATACAGGTATCAGATGTGATTCCGCCTACTGCTGCTTCCTGTCTGTTAGGAAGCTTATGATCCACTTACATGTGTGTTCAAATACCACTAGTTGGTTTAGTTTACTTAGAAGAATGTTCTGGAATGATAGTATTGAATGCTGAACTGAAGTCTACAAAGAGGACCCTTGAGTAGGTATTTGGAGATTCAAGGTGTTGTAGGATGTAATGCAGAGCCATGTTAACAGCATCATCTGTCGATCTATTTGCTCGGTATGCAAACTGCATGGGATCAAACAGTGGATCCATGATGGTTTCTGTGTGTAATAGATCTTGCACTTCTTTTTCTGTGATTACCAGAGGTTGTGAGCCCAATGGATTGGGGCCAGTTGTAGGAAGGTTGGCTATTACTGATGTGTTTGAGATGTGGGTTGTGGAGATAGGTGGCTGTAGTTTCTTTTCAAACCTGCAGTAAAACACATTCAGGTCATCTGCTGGTTGTTGATTTCCTTCTGCCTTGGAAGGAGGTTTGCTGAAACCAAGGATGTTTTTAAGAGTTTTCCACATGTTTGCTGGTTCATTTGTTGAGAATTAATTCTTTAACTTTTCAGAGTAGCTTCTTTTTGCTGCTCTGATTTCTCTTGTTAATATGTTTCTGGCCTGGTTGTATAGCATTCTGTCACCTTTTTTGTAGACTTTCTCTTTGGAACAATGTAGCTCCTTAAGTTTAGCTGTGAACCAAGGTTTATTGTTACTATATATTTTTCAGGTTTCTTGTTGGTATACATAAGTCTTCACAGAAGCTAACATATGATGTTGCAGTATCTGTGAGCTCATCTCGGTCTGCAGAGGCATCTTCAAAAACATTCCAATCAGTGCAATCAAGGCAGGCTGGGAGTTTCAGCTTTGCCTCATCCGACCAAGTCTTCACTGATTTAATTGTTGGTTTAATGGTTTTAAGTCTTTGTCTGTAGGCAGGTACAAGGTGATTCATGCAGTGGTCAGAGTGTCTCACTCTGGTAAATACCTATAAGCATCTTTTACTGTTGTGTAGCAGTGGTCTGAAGTATTGTTGCCTCTGGTGGGACAATTTACATGCAGGAAATATTTTGGGAGCTCTTTCCTTAAATTTTCTTGACTGAAATCTCCTAAAATGATGGGAAGGGAACCTGGTGTTTAGCTTCAGCCTCCATAATTTGATTAGCAAGAGTTTGTAATGCCTTGTTTACACAGGCTTGTGGAGGAACATACAGAACTATTAGGAGAAATGAGGAGAACTCATGTGGAGAGTAAAATGGATTACAGTTGAGGTGTAAAGACACTAAGTTTTCATCACTAAACTTATATATTATAGTTATATCCTGAGATCAGATGCTGTTGATATATAAACATAATCTCCACCCTTTGTTTTATCTGATATATCTTCAATTCTGTCTGATCTAAAGCCCATGTCACACTGCACCAATGGATGCAAAGAGGATGTAAAAATGGACAAAAAAGCTTGCCATCCGTTGGTTAACGTGATGTACTCACTGCCTCCATTTTGCTTCCTCTCTATCCGTCCAGCATCCGTTTATTGACGTTTCATCCACTCAGAAAGTTTTGGGCTGCCTAAAACTTTTGCGCGGAAAATATATCCAATGCATCCGTTCTGCATCCTCTAGGCATACGGGGGATATCCGTTCTGCATCCATTACGCATCTGCTATATCCGCTAGGCATCCGCTGTGCATCTGCACAACTAAAATCCGTTCCAGCGGTAAACGGACGCAGGGAGGAAGCAGAACGGACGCGCAGCGTTAGTAGCACGGATGGAGAAAGGATGAAAGTGGATGCAGCTCATCCGCTCTGCATCCACTCTGCATCCGCTCTGCATCCTCTACCCATCCGCTCTGCATCCTCTACGCATCCTCTACGCATCTGCTCTGCATCCTCTATGCATCCACTCTGCATCCTCTACGCATCCTCTACGCATCCTCTATACATCCGCTCTGCATCCTCTATACATCCGTTCTGCGTCCTCCCCACGTCCGTTCCTTTCTGTGTTATCCGCTCTGCTTATGCAAATTTTTGCCCCTTTTGAGAGCGGATAACAACGGATGGAACATTTTGCTCATCCGTTGTGTCCTTTTTGCATCCGTTGGGCAGTGTGACATGGGCTTAAATGTCTGAAATCCTGGGATGTATATGGTGTTGTCCCCATGAATTTGTGGATTAAGCCAGGTTTCAGTGAAACAAAGAACAGCTCAATTATAAAAATCAGAATTCCATCTTTTTAAGAGATGAATTTCATCCATCTTGTTAGCCAGTGAGCGTAAATTAGTCAGAAAAATTAAAGAGAGAAGAGTCCCCCCCCCCCATTCCTTAGTCTATTTAAAATTCCTGCTCATTTACCTCATCTCCTCTTCCGGCGTTGTCACTTCTTTGCTTTCTTCATTGTAATCCATAGCTCTGGAGAATTGGTTAGAATCTCCTCTGTGTTTGCAAAAACAGGTGGGGTGGAGAATCAGAAAGCTGCTCTTTAAGGAAACATTGCCTAATTCTTAGCAGATGGTCTCATGAGTATGAAATCCATAGTGAATTGCAGATAATAATAAGGAATAAAGAAACCACTAGAGACCATTTCACTGAGGCAGCCATTGTCAGCGCCATCTTGGCAAGAGCCAAACTGAGTCAAATTGGAGGACTTTTTGTTTTGTTTTTTACTTCTACAACACTTTGGCTATGACAATTGTTGATAACGAGGTTCTTATCAAAGGTTTTTGAAAATCTAAGTAGATGAATTCTACTGGCCTGCCCTAAACATTTATATAAGGGGAATACCAAATTATCATACATTTAGACTTTTAAGAAGTCTTTGATAAAGTCCTTCATCAAACAGTTATTAAACTTGGCAGTCATGGAATAAAAGGGCAGGTCTTTTTCTGGATAAGATAAATAACAGAAGGCAAAGAGTAGGAGTAAATGGACATTTCTTGCCAAGGATGTTTCTCAAAATTGTCCATGGCATGCACAATGTAAGGATATAATGAGTGAGTACTTCAGAGTTCTGTCCTAGGACTTTTAAGGTGCTTTTAAGATATTTCTAAATAATATGGAATTGAGCATGACTAATGGAATAGTCAAGCATGTCTATAATATTAAATTGTTCAGAAAAGGTATAAACAAACAGGGGCTGCAAAGTACCCATTAAGGTAAATGACAGATGTCATTCAACATAATGGGTGGAAATAGCTCTACATCTTAAGGATGCAAATATTGCATCACAGATTGGGCTGTGGGGGGGAGGGGTTTGGTGTGGTGGCAGCAACAGGCAGTGGCAGCAAACAGCAGTAGCAATTCCTGCTGCCTGAAACAGCTGATCAGTGGTATTCTGGGAAGCTGATCCAACCACCAATCAGCTGCTCAGTTGAAGGCTCCAGCATTCCCTGGTGGAAATAGCAGAAATGGAGGAGACAGCAATGGCAGTGTTTCCAATCAGCCAGCCCACTGATCAGTGAGACTATGTGAGGTCAGGATCTAGCCATCGTTCGGCTGACTGGTGATGGGTGCAATGGAGCAGAGCCATGTACTGGAGCTGGGAGGCAAAGACAGATTTTTTTTTTTCTTGTTTTACTCCTCTAAACCTAGGTGTGTCTTATGTCAGGAGTTTCTTATGGAGTAAAAAATGCATCATGCAAAACAAAGACTGAAAAATCAAAAAAACAAGTTAATGAATCCTGGACAGACCCAAAGGGTAGTTTGATTTCACTCTGAATTCTCTTTAAATTCACCTTGAAAATTAAATGAAACCATAGCAGCAGCTTTCATTATTAAATGTTTAAACTTGGGGACAACTTTAGCTTCAATTTGTAGTGGGAGTTCATGGTGGTTACATAAGGAAAAAATGGCATTACAAAGTAGAGAATTGCACTAAACTGGATTTATTTGAAAGGGGAGGAAAAGTGACATTTATAAATTCCATTATTCTATACAGTATATGAATATTGCAGGTAATGGTTCCAGGAATTGCTCTTAGAGTAATAAATGTAATATAGGAACATCATGAAAACTTTTTCACTGTTTTTAAATTTAATATTTCCATGATTACAAAGGTAATTGAATGTAAAAGCTTAAACAGTGGAAGAACAATTTAATGATGAGCTACTTAGATTGTATCTCAATTAAAAATGAATAAATGGATCTTAAAATGTCACTTAAATGTACTAGTTGGTTTGCTTCACAACTGACAAAGAACAAATGCCATTCAATATCACATGGTTTTAAATTTTTTGAGTGAACTTCTTAACTAGTTTGAATGTCATCAGGAGCAATTGTTATCTTTGGACTAAGGAATGTAATGAAAAATGTCACACCTGATCGATCCTTCTAATGTATATTTCTACATTATCCTCAACTATTACCTCCCACCCCACCCCTCTGGAATGAGTAACTCAACAATTAGTTTATGTTCTCTTCTATCTCTGACATTTTTACATTTATTCATTGAAGCCTGCCCTATTCTGTTTTCAAGTTAATTGGATAAAAAAGTGAATTGTCAGATAAAAACAATACATTAAAATGTTTTTAAGTATTATCTATCAAAATATATCCAAATATCTATGTGTCTTCAGTTATGTGTTTTTGAGCCTATTAATGCTACAGGAATCAGAAAGTGGGGAAAATGAATAATAATTTGTTTGATAATTCAAAATGGCACAGACTTCTCCAATTCTTTTAATCTTTTCTCAGTCAACAAATTAGTTTTTGAAGCTATCTTTGAATCTGTCTTTTTAGCTCAAGGTTTGATAAGAGTGGCAGCAGTTTTATACAACTGATAATCTCTTGGATTGTTATTTGATTAGAATTTAAACAGGTTGTAGTTCCCTTGGATTATTATTCTATAATAAATTCTGATATGTCTGTAAGTCTTTGAAATATATTATTGCTTTTCTGCTTATAACTGACCTATTCTATATTACCCTAAATCCAAAATTCTTGATCAGTCTCCTTCCTTCCTTCCTTCCTTTCTTCCTTCCTTCCTTCCTTCCTTTCCCCCCTCCCTCCCATCGACCCACCCACCTACCTACCTACCCGACCGACAAGTTATATCTCAAATATGCAACCTGAAGTAAAGATCTCTATCACATGTTTTTTCAACTCTGGCAAAATATTTCTGTGAAACTATCCATTCATTCTCGTTACTTGTACGGTTCTGCAATTAATTATACCATAAGAGAAGACAATTGTACTTTAGGGAAGAGCAATAACCAAGAAAATAAAAGATCTGCCAAAAAGGAAAGGTACCAATGTGTACTATATAATAAGGTTTATGCTTGAGGCATGATAAACCATACAAGATGAACATACATAACATAATTTTAAAACATTCTGTTCAGAATTCACATTTTTTGTATGTGTTTATTTAGTTACTGTATTCATCTCCTGCTTTAATTAAAGAAAATTAAACTTCTGCATATAAACAGCACATTAAACTATAATTAGTCATATGTGACACTATAAAGGACCCATAATTCAACACACATCTTCAGAAATATATTTTGTGCAATGTAATGGGTGGAACCCACAATTTTTGTGACCAAGGTTAAAGATGGTTGAGGATGCCCATTATCTCTCTTATGTCATAATTATTCCTCCTCCTGTTCCTTTTTTCTTGATTCTTTAGCAACATGCTTCAGGAAAGGCACTACAGAGACAACTCTTATTGAAGACCTAAATTTTGGTTGAATCATGATGACTTCAGTGTTGTAATAGCCCGAACACTTATGTTCTTAGCAACTAACTTGATATGTAGAAGATTCCAACTACAATGAACTTCATTAGCCATATTCACACTATACAATATTATATAAAACTCGTTCATTTGTGGGGGGGGATTTTACACAATACACTAAACTAACTAAATTATCTAACTAAATAGGCTAAGAAGAGAAGAGAAAAGAAGAGAAGAGAAGAGTAAATAAGAGTAACTAATATACACACACACATATATATATATACGCTGCAATTATAGCTGAATACATTGGATGCAAATTTGACAAACTGGATAAAAAACCAAACAGCACACCACCAAAATGAAAAATCACATTGGAATATAACATCAGCAATTTAGGATCAGATGCAAGCCAGCTAAGAACAATTGAAAGTAAAGAAGTTGAAAAATAAGGTCAAAGAAAAGCTCATCAAGAAATACCATCTAGAAACAAGAAAAATCAAGGAAGCACTAGAAATAATAAAGCAACAAATAACACTGAGCATGGAGTTGGACTGCTTAGGCAGGGCTTTGCACTAGAAGATCTCCAAAGTACTTTCCAGCTCTATTATTCTATTTTCCACGTTCTAAGAAATGATGGAGAAAAGGGCAAAGAAAATAATAATTAAAAAAAACAAGTTGGTCAACACCAGGTGAAAATCAACTGCATGTTTCTGGTTGAAATATCTGATAGGTCTGAATTGACTTATTGCCAGACATGCTGCAAGGAGATGAAATTACAGGAAAATATGGGCTAATATCTTGTAAAGCCTACCTGATAATGAAAAATTCAACCAAAGAGGCAGAATCAGGCAGCTACAAGCCAATTTACCAGTTTATCAGCAACTTTCAAGCTCTGAAGCCCCTGTACCACTGCACCAACGGATGCAAAGAGGATGTAAAACGTTAAAAAAAGCTTGCCATCCATTGGAAAACGCAATTCATCCGTTGTGTACTCACTGCATACATGTTTCATACGCTATCCCTCCAGCATCTGTCCACTGAGATTTCATCCACACAAGAAGTTTTGAGCTGCACAAAACTTTCTGAACAGATGAACTTTCCACCGCGTACGATGCATATCCGTGACATATACAGGTAACAAATGTTCTATGTCCGTTATCATCCGTTAAACATTCGCTGTATCCTCTTGGCATCCTCTGGACATCCTCGCAACTCACATTCGCTGCAGCTGAAAATGGAAAGAGGGAGGAAACGAAAGGTACACGGAACGTCCACACAGAGTTAGTAGCACGGAAATGGAAAGGATGTAAGCATATGCATCTCGTATATAAAGGATTAAAACGAACAAAACGTTTGAATCTGGGATGTATCTCGGATATTTACGATGTCTGCAGTATGTCTAGAGTATGTAGATGCAGTATGTCTAGAGTATGTAGAAGGACACCTTGCGGAAAACCGATATTTCCTATAAAAAGGGGGAGGAAATCACCTGGATCTCAGTATGAGTCCAGCAGCCATGGTGTACAGACCTCTTCACCCTTGGTCTTGCTCTTCCACATCATCCATTGTTCTCCACCATGGATCATGACACAATCCGTATGGTAGCTGCGATCATTCATCACCAGAACCAAAACCTGTTCAGACTGTTTCACCTTTTATACACAAGGAGAAGAAGGAGACGTCCAAGAGCTGTGTGGGTCCGAGGATGGATCGGGAGAAGAATGGAGTTTGGACTGTATGACCAGTTGATGGTGGAGCTGAGGAATGAAGACCCTCGTCCATTCCAGCACTTCATAAGGATTCCACCAGCCATGTTTGACAAATTTGTACAGCATCTGAGACCCAGGTTGACCAAGCCGAGCACCAACTTCCATCCCAGCCTGGACCCTGGACTGAAGGTGGCACTGACTCTGTGCCACCTGGCCTCTGGAACCACATACAAAAACATGCAATATGCATGGAGGGTGCCACACAACAGCATCAGCAAAGTGGTCAGAGAAGTGGTGTAGGTCATCATCGAAGAATACGTGGAGGAGCTCCTCCAGTGCCCCACCACTGAACAGAGCTGGAGGAAAGTTTCAGAAGAGTGGTATCAGAGGTAGAACTTTCCCCATACCGTTGGAGCCAATGATGGGAAGCACGTAGCCTGCAAAGGTCCAGCCAATTCAGGGTCCAGTTATTTCAACTACAAGGGCTTCTTCAGTATCATCCTCTTTGCCATGGTTGATGCTGACTACAAGTTCATCTGCATCGATGCTTCAGGCAACAGGTCAGCTTCAGATATCCAGGTATACAACACCAGTGACCTCAAAGATGGGCTGGAATGCAACCTTATCATGGGTTTTCCAGATCCAGAACCCCTACCCAATGACACACAAGATGTGCCCTACTTCATCCTTGGTGATGATGCCTTCTGCCTCAGAACCTTCCTCATGAAGCCGTACAGTTCAGGATACCTCACCCGTGAAGAAAGGATCTTCAACTACAGGCTGTCCAGGGCAAGACGGGTGGTGGAGAATGCCTTTGGCATCCTGGCCAACAGGCTCCAGATACTTCTCACCACCATGCAACATGACCCACAGACTGTGAGGAGCATCATGGAAGCTTGCTGCATCCTGCACAATCTCATGCGCACCCGCTACCCAGTCTTGCAGAACAGACTTGTCGACCGTCAACAAGGGAATGGGGACATGGAGCCTGGTGAATGGAGGAAAGGACGAAACCTGATAGACATTGTGGATGTCCAAGGCCCCAACAGAGCTTCACGTGAAGGGAAGAAGCAGCACAACCTACTGAGACACTGGTGCAACTCCCCAGCTGGAACAGTGGAGTGGCAAGACAGGATGGTAGATGGTTAATGGATGCTTCCTTGAGCCTGTCCCATCACACTGATGAGATTGTGCCATGTATGTTGAGTGTCCCTACAATGAATAGGGCATTAATAAAGAGCTTTGTTTATTATGAAATGTGTTGATCAATGAATAAATTGTTATTGATAAAAAAGGGCCATTTGTGTGGCAGCTGGGAGGATGGACCATACAGTCCCACTATGCTTGCACTGGAGGTTTATCTATCCCACAATTATCCTTACCTATCCCACAACTATCCTTACCCATCCCACAAGCATGCAAAGGCTTAACCATTTTTTCAAAGTTTTCACCAACACTTTATTAAGTAAAAAAAATGAACCAAGTGTGTTAAGCAAAGATAACCTTTATTAATAACTGTTTTAAGTAAACTGTGTGACTTTGTTTAAAAAGCAAAATGAACCAAGTAAAGTGTCTTAAGCAAAGATAAACTGAACAGGTAACAACTCAGTCTCTGGCACTATTCTCAGTCACTTTGAGGCATGTCCATGGTCTCAGCTGTTAAGCGGGCAAGGACTGTGGAGGTGGCTGTGGCTGGACTGCTGGTCTGAGGTGCCATTGGGGTGCTTGTCCCTGAGAGTACAACAGGGGATGGCGTATTCAGGAAGCTCTCAGAGAGCTGACTCAGTCCTGTGAGGTTGAGAGGCCCTTCATCAAGTACCTGGGATGTCAGTCACAAGATTGATGACAGATTGTATGTTGAGGGGCTTGGCTGTGGGGTGGAAGAAGGAGGAGTGTATTGGGGCTGTCTGGTCTGCAACTGGGCGAGGTGTGGCATCTGTGGTGTGCGATGAACCTGGGCCTGGACTGGGAAGGGCTGTTTCGGCTGTGGAAAGTCCTGGTAGTCGTAGCCTTGGTAGGTGAGTGTCTGTTGGAAGCCGTGGAAAGGCCATGACATCACCTGGTGTGGAGGAGCAGACCTGGACTGGGTCGGAGCAGGTTCAGCTGGGCCTTGAGTGTTGTGCAGAAGTGCTGTTATCTTTTGCTTCATCACCTTGTATTGGGCCTTGGGCAGGTCCATGAGGGTCTGATTCACGTAGGTGATGAAGGGCTTCCGGTCTGAGGATGGTATGTTGCTGTGGACCAGCTGAGAGAGAAGTTCTGTGCTGTGTCTTGATTTTGTCCCTGATCTCCAACAGGACATTGTGGCTCTCGCCCTCCAGTCTGTCTCTCTGCCTACATCCTGTGGAGCTGGGTGTGGGTGTGGGTGTGGGTTGGCCTCTGGTGGCTGCTGCTTCTTGCTCCATTTGTGACAAGTTATCCTCCAAGTCCTCCGGCATGGGGACTGCAGGTGTCGGGGGGGTCTCTACCATGGGGCCCTCCGAAGACACCTGCCTGGACAGGGCAGCTGTCTCCTGGCTGGAAGAGGAATGGCTGTCTGAGGGAGAGGGGTGTCAGAGGGGCTGCTCCTCAGTGGCGGACCTCACCCTCCAGGAAGCTTCACTTGGCCATGATGTACATCTCCTGGTCAGTGAGCTTAACAGCGGCCTGGCCAGATTTCTTGAGATGTAGCTTTCCATACCAGGTGTGCATGTGCTTCCACCATCCCAGGAATACATCTGCAGTGTAGGCCAGGCTTTCTGCCTTGTCTCTCCAAGCTGCCTGTTTCTTCTTGGTGTCGCAATAGAGTCTGTGGCCCTTTCTCCACATGTACTCGTTCTCCCTCAGCCATTCCAGCACCTCCTGGTCCTCGGAAATGGTGTACTGTTTCCTCTCTCCCTTCTCCTTCCCTTGTCTCTTCCTCCCTCTGGCAGGGGCTTCAGCAGCAGGGCCTTCAGGGGTTTGAGAAGCAGGGCTTTGAGGGCCTTGGGGCTGGTCCACCACAGCAGCAGCAGCAGTAGCAGCTGCACCACCAACAGCAGGAGAAGCACCAGCAGCAGCAGCAGCAGCACCAGCAGCAGCAGCACCAGCAGCAGGAGAAGCACCAGCAGCACCACCAGCAGCACCAGTAGCACCAGCAGCTTCGGTGCCAGGGGGTGGGATGGTGGTTCTGTCATTCTTGCCAGGGCTGGTAGGAGTAGGCACAGGCTTTCTCTTCTTCCCTGACTGACGTACCATGGTGTTATTCGAAGATGTCTGTGGCAGCACATCTTTCTTCTGAATGCTGACTGCTTGCGAGCTGCATCCTTTTATATCCATGGAGCTGACTCAATTCATTCTCCCCGCATGTGCAGTGAATGCTTTGCATCTGCTATGCATCCGCTATGCATCCGCTTTGCTTCCTATAGACATCTGTGATGCATCTGCATCATCTGCTATGCATCCACCCCTTCCGCTATGCGTCTGCTTCGCAATTCTCCCCCGGAAGCCCTTCGGATGTTTCATCTGCTTCCATCCACTTCCATCCACTAGGCTTCCTATGAACATCCATTTAACATCCCCGCTACGTACTACCCCCGTCCATTCCTTTCCATTCTTTTCTGTTCTGTTTATGCAAATTTGGGCCACTTTTTGGAGTGGATAACAATGGATGGAGCCACCCCCAAAATTTTGCTTGTCCGCTGTGTCCTTGTTGCATATGTTTTGTATCCGTCGGCCAGTGGGACCTAGCCTTAAGAAGGGCAAACAACAGAATACTGGTAATCATCTGAAGGCTACGAAGAATGTTAGTTTAGTTATGTCTAGCAATTCAACTGTAAACCATGATTTGTGGGTTATTGATAGTGGAGCATCGTCATGCATTACTAAAAATAGAGAGAGGTTTGTAAAGATGTCTACAAGGAATCAACATGAATCATTGGCAAATGGATGGCAGATGAAAGCAAATTGTTCTTCTGTAAATGAGCATTGAACTATATTATATGTACCTAAACTGAAATTTAATTTGTTAGCAGTAAGGGCTTTAGTTAATCTTGGTTATGTAGTAACCTTTCGGGGAGATAACTGTACAATAGAGAAAAAGTGTAAAAGTGTTATTGCTACTTTAGAGAATGATTTATATGTGATACATGATGATCAGTTGGCTAACTCGGTTTATAACAATGTTAAGCCACATTATGAATGTATACATTAACTGCATAGATGTCTGGGACACAATAATTTCAAATGCTGAAACAAACTGTTGACTTGTCAGAGGGAGTAAAATTAAAACCCTGTCGCAAGTATTTAAACTGTAATGCCTGCAGTCAGGAGAAAAGCAAGGTTATTCCAGCAAACAGACTAAATGAGTTTAAGACCAAAGAACTTTTAGAGGTTGTTTTTGCTGACATTACTGGTCCTAAGAAACCCAGTTTGGGAGGTGCCTGCTATGTTTTGAGTATAATGGACCATTACTCATGGTACGGTTTCTGCTATCTCATGAAAAACAAAACAGAAACATTCCAACATTTCTTTAACTGGCTAAGATTTGCTGAGAGAAAAATGAGGAGTAAAGTAATTGCTTTAGTTACTGATGATGGGACTGAGTTTGTTTACAATAGATTCCAAATGATGCTAACATTGGCTGGTGTTGAGCATAAACGTTCTGCACAGTGAAACACTGTGGGGTGAGGCCATAATGTGTAGCAATCATGTGTTAAACAATGTAATTAACACAACAACTGGGGAATTGCCATTCACTCATTGGCATGGCAAAAAGCCAAATTTAAGCTATCTGCACACATTTGGAGCTCCAGCATGGGTGCATATTCCCTCACAAATAAGACTGAAAGGGCAACATAGAGCTAGGAAATTACTTTTTGTAGGTTACAAGGCCTGTTAGGGATAACATTGTTTATCCTAACTGGTTTAGGTAAAATAATAACTATGAATCATATTTTTGTATGTTAAAGTGTCTGCAACTTTAACTGTGGGATAGTAATTAAGGGAGTGGTTGTGAAAGCACTTTAAAAGAAGCAAGACTACAGCTTGCTCTCTCTCTGGCTTTGATGATCCCTGATTTCTGCTTGGAATCAAGACTGCATTGCTCGAACGGGAGAGAGAACAAAGGACTAATTTGTAAGTGAACTGACATAGGATATTCTACATGGACTTTGCTAACTGAATATCCCTGAATGGACTGACTACTTGATACATGACTATTGGACTGTTATTTGACTATGCTATGAACTTATAATGGAATAAACTATATTCTTGATAGCACAAGTGTATCTGTTATTTTTACTGTATGTTAATAAACATACAAGCTTAGCTCACTCATTTATCTGTGTGCCTATCTGACTAACGCTGCACATTCTGTTTAGCTTGTCTCCCTAACCCTGGTTGGGGAACCCAGGCTTAACACTGGTTATGGGCCCAGAGGCTGCAAAGTCAGTTTAACTAAGATAAAACAGATTTATGTAAAAAGTGAGAGTTTGTGTTGTTATACATTACAGTAAACAGACAGCTTTGTTTTATTAATTATATTTTTATATCCATATAAGAAAACATGGCACAAGTCAATCTACAAAGTTTGTCCCTTATATCCAAGCTGGATGGAACAAACTATGTATCATGGTCTACAAAATGTAGTCTACTTCTACGAAGAGAAGGTCTGTGGAACATAATTGAAAATCCACCAAACGTAGAAGAATGGGATCCAGAGGATGAGGAAGACAGACTAAAGATAGAAGAATTTATGCATAAAAATCAACAAGCCATTTGCATAATTGGGTTAACCTTAACTGATCAACAGCCGTTTTCTCTCCGTGGATATAAACAAGCTGTTGATCAGTTAAGGTTAA
>BLBF01000040.1:20015103-20025573 GCA_015471245.1 Laticauda colubrina
GGTGGTTTCGTTGTGCATAAGATGTGAGTAACCTGGTGTCTTATTCTGTCCGCTTCATCTGTATTTAATTTGGTTAGGCTGGATTCTACTGCACATATGATGGATTCTGTTAGGATTTTTTTGGGTGCTATGGCACAATTGAATCCTTTGGATAGGACATCTGTTTCTATTTTGTTGTGTTCTCTGTTGGAAACGTTGTATACTAATTGTTTCAGTTGTTCTGAGTTGTTGAGGGTTTTCTTGTAATGAAACTAATTTCTTTAGTTTCTTTGAGAGTTTTTCATTTTTGTAAGTATTTTCAGTTTCAGCTCTCCAAGTTGTAAGTTGTTTTATCTTATCCCAAAGTAGAGGGTGGATTTTGCTCCTCAATTCCAGGTGTAGTGGAAGCAAATCTTTGTTTAACTGATGTAATTGGAATCTTTTACTGTGAACTTCATTTCTGAGTAGAGATATCTCTGTCCTTTTCAGGATACGTTTGGTAGCTGCTGTGTTCTTATGAAATGTTAATTTGCAGCTCTGCAAATCTCTGCAGCTGCATAGGAATTTTAGGTCACATTGTATTCCTGCTCTTTCAACTTCCAGCTTCTCATAGCTTCTGATCTGGCTGTTTATTTCCTCCCCGTAGAGGTCAGATATTTGTTTTCTTAGGTTTTCGTGGGTACTTACATGTGTGCTGTTTAGCTTCCTTCGGGTATTATCCCACGTCATTGTAGTTGTAGCAACGTTTCAGCAGAATCTCATCTGCCATCTTCAGGCTTCTGTATGGATATGGGTCTTACAGCTCCTGGTTTTAAATTTGAGGCTGGTCCATTCTGATTGGTTGGGAGCCTGGACCTGTTTCATTGGACTTGGAGTTTGATTGATTGGTGTTCCTGGTTTCTTCTGTCTGTTTTTTGGCTTTGTTTGCCTGGCAACCCTCTGTTCTTGTGTTGGAGGCTTTCAGTGCAGCTTGGCTTCGTGTGAAAGGATGGCTGTTATTCATTAGCAAGTTGGGTTTCACCTGGGTGCCTGGTGGGGGGGTGTTTGAGTTGGAGGCATCAGAGGGAGTCTGTCTGTGCTCAGGTGTGGGGGTGTTTGAGTTGGAGGCATCAGAGGGAGTCTGTCTGTGCTCAGGTGTTTGTCTGTTTTGTGTTGTGGAGATCTTTCTATTTTTTTCTTCTTTCTCTTCTTCTTCTTTCTTCTCTGATGATTCTGTGGTTGGGGTTTTCTATAGTTGCTAGGGTTTTGGTGCCATTGATGTCAATGCTATGACCTGTGACTTTCATGTGTTGGACTAGTGAGTAAGTGTGTTCCAGCTTTTTTACTGCTTTTTTGTGTTCATCTTGGTAGGTACTTAAAGATTAAAACCTGGACTTCCAGTTTGCAGGGCTTTGGAGGCACGCAGGAGTCCACGATCGTGCACGGTTTCTGCCTGGGTGCGCCGCCAGAGTACCCCGAGCCAGCTGGCTTTCAGGATAAGCCACCCCATAGAGGTTGGTGAAGTCTGGGGAGATTCTAGCAGGGTCAAGGAAAGCTGCATCTTTCCTCCCCAGCTGGCTAAACTCCCTTTCCCGAAGGTGGTAGAGCAGCAGTCAGAAATGGCCACCTCAAAGAAGCCCTCATCTGGAAAAGAATGTGCAGGAGGAAGAAAGTGCTGAAGTGAAAGTTTTGACTGACTGGGATAAGAAACAACAATTAAGGCATCCTGGAATTCAAATTTCAAAAAAGGATACATCGCTCTCAAAGAAGATTCGGAAGCAGCGAACGAAAATGAAAACGGAAAAAAAAATTTCAACTCTCCTTCCTTACATTGACAGCGAACAGAGATGAATGAGAAATCAGAAAAAAATCTGCTTTGGCATCAACAGATATTTAACCTGGAAAACTTAATGCCAAGGGGATAATAAAGATTTCTAAATATAAAAGGAAAAAAAAAAGAGAAGGAATTTTATTTTTTATTTTTTTTCCTGTAATTGGGAAGGGAGAGGAGGAGAATTAGAACAGGATTTGGAAGGTGGAGATAGCCTGGAATCTAAAAATCTAAAGTTAAATTTTAACAGGACTTCTAAAAGATACATTTGAACTGGAACTTTGTAACTAAATACTAACCCCAGGAATAGAAAGCGAAAAAAGGAAGAAAGTGTAAAAAGAAACAGCTTGTATGTATTTGGATTGCTTGCTGACTTTGGGACTTTTGGAACTATATTTGAAGGATTAAAAACACTTGGGTGGTTGTTTTAAAAGAAAAAAAACTCTACAATGGCATCACTTGTGGATGAATTGAAAATAGAATTTAAAAAACTTAAAGAAGAGGAACAAGAAGGGAAGGGCTCTCTTCGTTCCGTTTTTCAATTCTTAGAAATGGTGATCTCTACCTACGAGAAATTACAAGAAAAGACTATGCAACAAGAAGATTGGGACAAAGAAGAAGCCATTTTAATTGAACAAGTAACTCTACTTGGGGAAGAAAGGGGAAAGAGAGGAAAGAGAATGGAGAATTTGAGACCTAAAAAAACAACCAAAAAAGGGAAAACAAAGGTGAAAAGTGGATATAATGTGAGAAAGCAACAGAAAAAGGGAATACAGAAAAGGAAAATTGAGGTGGAGAGACAAGGGTGTAAAAAGGGCAGAGAGAAGAAGCAAAGGAGGAGGGGAGGGAAGAGAAGCTACCAGGGTGTGAAGCAAGATGTAAAGAAACAGGATTTATTTAGAGATAATGGGTAAAAATTTAATTGAAAAAGTGATTCTGCAAAGGTACATATGATTGTACATTTAGTGAAACATTTGGAATAAAATAAATGGAATGAATTAAATGAGAGAATTAATTTAGAAAGTAATGGGTACATTTTAATGACATAATGTTTTAAAATGCAAGTGAAGTGGGGGGAAACTAATTATGGAAAGTTTATAAGCATTCCCATAGAAGGGTGATACCTACTTGAAAAGTAATGTGTTAAATGTTTAAAATTTCAATGAATATTAACATTAATGATAGAATTGAATTGGTATAGATTGTTGTTTTAATTATATTATATATTTATATTTTTCTTTTCTTTTTCTTTTTAAAATGTAGCGTGTAGCTTTAATGTACTGCGCAGAATCTGAATGGAAGTTATGTTCTATATTAAGTGTTATAATTTTAGGGGAAAGATACAAAGGCATCATACTCCAATCAGTGACCACAGGAGGAATTTTGTTTAATGAGAAAAGATAATAGACAGTTGAAATAGGACAGACAAAGAATATAAATATAATGATCTGATTTCAGATGAAACAAATAAAAATAAAATTAAGAAAGTTAAAAGAGGGGAGAAGCTTTCATGAAAGCATGAATAGAAGAGATGATTCCACCAGACTGTCAATCATTTGGAAGCCTGCACTCTCAAATAGAAAGATCTCCACACCACAAGCCAGGCAAACACCTGGGCACAAACAGACTCCCTCTGATACCTCCAGCTCAAACACACCCCAACCAGGCACCCAGATGAAACCTAGCTTCCTAATAGATAATAGCCATCCTTTCACACGAAGCCAAGCTGCACTGAGAGCCTCCAAGACAGGAGCAGAGTGTTGCCAGCCAATCAAAGCCACAAAACAGACAGAAGAAACCAGAAACACCAATCAATCAAACTCCAAGTCCAATAAACACAGACCAAGACTCCCAACCAATCAGGATGAAGAAAAAAACCATTCTGGCACAGCATAGACTAGCCTCAAATTTAAAACCAAAGACTGTGAGACTCTGACCCACATACAAACTCTATACAGAAGCCTGATGATGGCAGATGATATTCTGCTGAAACATTGCTACAACTTTAACAGCACTACAATGACGTGGGATAATACCTGAAGGAAGCTGAACAGCATGCACACACACACACACACACACACACACACACACACACACACACACACGACTCTTCAACAAATCTGTAGGTGTCTTTCATAGTATCCATTTCAAAATGAGTTCATGAGATCAAAACCAGTCCAGATGTATGTATGCTAATTAAAATAAATATATTTCATGTATTAAAACTAACTTTTCAAAAATATTCTGTATGTTCCGCATTCTTGACACATTTGAAAATTCATGCTAATGAAACAAAGTATACCTCATTTACCTTGTATTTATGAGTAGTCCATGGAAAGTTTCCTCTAGGAAAGAGAGTTCATTAATTAAATTATAGATAACATTATGTAATTAATATTGAATCAATTTGAAAACATGAATAAGTGATTAAAAATCTTTTGTTTGACTATAAATAATTTCATTAATAAGGCAACATGTCCTAAAAGGAAAACAAATAATATTAAATTAGTTTAGGTTTTAATACTCATATTTAAAGAGTTCTTTAAATGAGAAATTCCCCTACATTTTTTTTTAATAGAGTCTTGTGTTCCTAGTATTTGTTCCGGCCAAAATGAAATTCTTATGTTTATTATTAGTTTGAATACATTAATGCCTGTACTCCAAGGATGTCATTTGATTTAAAGAAAAAAAATGGAATCCCTATCTTCTCCAAATTGACCTGTGTTCCCAAAATGATATTTGACCTATTCATGCATGCTAAAGTACTCGTGAAAGCTTGCAATATTGATTCATTGTACTGTAAAAAGGAGTGGGAGGCAGAGGAAATTAATTCCATGGGAGGAATAATAAAATGGCCAACATAAAAACACAGGGAAAATGTCCTTACATAAATCTTAGCATAATTATATTTTAAATACTGTGTACAGTTTTCATCACTACACCTTCACAAATATTTTGTAGAGTTGGAAAGAATATGAATATGGAAACAAAATAAATGTAGATCTATTGTGTGAAAACAGAGAAGACCCTAATGCTTTGGGGGGGGGGGGGAGAGAGAATCAAAATAGCAGCTGGCTGATGATCTAAAACAAATATTATTTCTGAGGACATATGCATGAGCTTCAAGAAGCAGTTACTGAAAGTCAATTTGACAAAATTATGTGTTTTCAGGTTATAAAGAGTTGGAAGCAATTGAATGACTGAACAATGATCAGGAAAGTGGATTTTTTTTTAACCCAAAGGTGTTTTTAAAAGGCAACTTGACTTTCTTGTTTTGTTTTTTTCCTTGAAAATGTTTCGCTTCTCATACAAGTAGATTTTTTTAGTTCTTCGATGAAAGGATATATATTCCTTAGCAGTCATCTGGTCATCTGGAAAATAGTCTGGCTTTCCTGGACTATGCAGTACATATTAAGGAAGACAGAAGCCTCAACATCTAAGTATTCAGAAAACCTACACACAGATCAATATTTACATTTTGATTCTCACTACCCACTGGAGCACAAAATGGGAGTGATCAGACACTACATTACCTGGCTGAAAATTTTCCTACCAGCAAAGAGGGAAAAGAAAAAGAACTAAAACATATCAAGGAAGCCCTCAAAACTTATAGCTAACCCAACTGTGCCTTCATCAAATCCAAGAAAAGATCCAGCAGGAACTCCTCCATAACAGACAAAGAAGAGAACAACAAACAAAGTAACATTGTCACTCCATACATTGCAGGAATATCTGAAAAGCTAAGGAGGATTTTCAATCAACATGACATATGTGAACACGAATACAAATCTAAGAATACATTAAGGTAAAGGTTGTCCACTCCAGGGGACAAACACTGAGACACAAACTGGGCAATGTGGAATATATAGTACAATGCAGTGAGATGTGCAGATCTGTGCAGATCTGAAACAGAACAACCCCTTCATGAACAAATGGCACACACAAGAGAACAACCAATCAGGACAATATTGAACAGTCAATCTGCATCTGAAAGACAAAAGTCCACATTCTGGACAAAGTGGGGTCAAAGAGGTCATCTATATTAAAATTGAACAGATCTCTCTCAACAAAGAGGGAAAGATATTTTATTACCTATTGCTAGTCTACAACACAATCCTTTCAGCAATCTCAAGAACATTTCATACCCATTTGCATTCTGATTCGGGTGATTCTGAGAATACAGATAAATTCCCAAGTGGCTTCAATGACTGTCAGCTAACAACCCTCAGAGAACTAACAACCAAATGACTGCAAAGGAATATAAATCCTTCAATTTCTTACCATTCAGCCAGAATTGTAGAAGCTTCTTGGATGAGAAGTGAAACATTTTCAAGGAAAAAAATCTAGTAACTTCCTGACGATCTCTTCATCTCATGGTATATCTTCAAGCCTCCAAAAATTGGTCATATGACTTTAGAAATAAATGCTACAAGTTGTAAATGCAAGGACTGTTTGTAACTCACTTTTTTTAGTATTGTTGAAATGTCGAACAGTTACGAAATGAATGGTTGTAAGTTGACTACTATCTGCATCATGCTGAATATTTTGTTTTATATTTCAATCCACTACAGATTTCAAATAATCATTTTCTCTTTTTTGTGGATATTTATTAAACAATGTACAAGTCTCAAGATATTTAAACTATCAGGATTTTGAAAAATTCATATTTTTCTTCTCCAAATCCCATTTTCCAAAGTCATTCTGTTCCCAGATCTGCAGCTATAAAATTGTAACTTGTAGATTGCTTCAATGAAAATACACATAGCAAAATATTTATTAGACTCCTGAACTTTTTGGCATAATATTAAACTGTTCTGATGTTTACACAAAAGTATTTATTAAGAAAAGCATTATAATGAATTTTAATAAACGCAAATGTACCTTGCAAATTTCAAACGTATCAATCTGTACAAGGAGTTTTCTGCATATTCATGATGTAATATTTTATACTTTGTGAATTATAATAGCGATGCATGTATAATATCCCATGTTTTACCAACAATGTTCTTCTTTAAGATTTTATCCGTCCCTCATTCCTTGGTACAATGATTAAATGAAACACCCTAGGGTAAAATTTTACATCAAACAGTTTTAAATGTTTAGAACAAACATGAGCACAACCTAACTGAGATAATAGATGCTAATTGTGGAAATTATTTGTTTTCAGTGAGTTAAAAATTGCCATAATTTCAAACTCATCCAGAGAGGAAATATTTTCAGAATCCCACTTTTTCTGTCAAGACTGCATTAACAGAAATTAGAAACAAAATATCCAAAATGGTTGACATTATTTTTGGAATGATGGATTGATGGATGAGAGTAGATTAAGGCAGCCAGTGAATCAGCCAGCCAGCCAACCAACCAACCAACCAACCAACCAAACAAACAAACAACCAATCAGGCTTCTATGGTTTTTTAGGTTAATAAGTTACATATAGACTGCCAACCCCCCAAAGGATGCCCCTTGACCTGATAGGATGGAATATTTTAGCTACTACAAGATCACTATCATTTGTTGCCTGCTGGGTCTTAAGATTTAGAATACTAGAAATTCTTCTAGGGAAGGCATGTCTTCATTTTGTCTAATGGTATTCACTAGCCCAAGCATTTCACTGGGGGCCCTCAGGATATGCAGAGATTTTGAGCCTTTCAAAATTTAAATGCCATTTTAAATTCCCATTTAAAGCTAATGTTCAAATTCAACCTTTAAAGGAAAATACTTAAATGAGCATGCAATTGATACATAAGGGCTTGATTAGCTTCAATATGTTGTTGTTAAGTTGCAAGTTACGTCTGACTCTTTGTGATCCATAGTACCCCAGGCTCCCCTGTCCTTTACTGTTTCCCACATTTGCCCAAATTCATATTCGTTGTGTCAATGATGCTATTTAATCATCAATATGAAGTACATTAAACACAAAATTTTGAGGGTAACAGGTATTTTTAGCGCTCAATATTTTCTCCTTTTTACCATGGAAACTGATCTGTGGTCTGTTCAGGAGCCAATATTCAAATATTTAACTATTGGTTAAAGATTCTGAATCATTCAAGTGACAATGATATTTAAAATCATGTTTTCTAGAGACATAATGGAAAATCCTTAATCAGAGTATTTGGTTCTTAATGATTGCCAGTATGAGTTTTTTCTTGGAATACTTTTCTTCCCTGGAACTGCCTTCATCTAAAGCCCATGTCACACTGAACCAACGGATGCAAAGAGGATGTAAAATGGACAAAAAACCTTGCCATCCATTTGAAAACGCAATGTACTCACTGCCTCCGTTTGGCTTCCTCTCTATCCATCCAGAATCCGTTTATGGACGTTTCATCCGCTCCAAAAGTTTTGGGCTGCCCAAAACTTTTGCGTGGAAAATGTATCCAGTTCGTCCATTCTCCATCCTCTACGCATCCGCTATGCATCCGTTACGCATCCGTTATGCATCCGCTATATCCGCTTGGCGTCCGCTGCACATCTGCGCAACTCGCATCCGCCCGGATGCAGGGAGGAAGTGGAACGGAGGCAGAACGGATGCAGAACACATGCAGAAGGGATGCAGCATGGAAATAAAGCGTTTAAAGTGGAAAAAACGTTCGCAGAGGGGACCTATCTCGAATATTAAGGATGTCTAGAGGATGCAGAAAGGATGCCTAGAGGATGCAAAGGGACACCTATACTGCCAATAAAAAGGGGGAGCAACTCGCCTGCATCTCACTTTCAGAACAGCAGCCAAGCTGTGCAGACCTCTGCAGCCTTCATCTGACTCTTCCTCTTCCACAGCATCCAGTCATGTCCACCGTGGATTGTGACCAAGTCCTTTCGGCAGCCACCATCCTTCTGCAACAGTGCGAAGCCATCTACAGGCTCTGTGAACTCTACTACGGGAAGAAAAGGAGGCACCCAAAAAAAGTCTGGGTCCAAAGATGGTTCACCAGAAGAGCAGAGGACGGACTGTACAACAAGCTGATGGTGGAGCTCAGGAGCGAAGACACTTGGGCGTTCCAGAACTTCATGAGGATGCCTCCAGCCATGTTTGATGAAGTTGTGCAGTGGCTGACACCCAGGTTGACCAAGGCAAATACCAACTTCCGGCCCAGCCTGGAACCTGGGCTCAAGGTGGCACTCACTCTGTGCCACCTGGCCTCAGGGACCACCTACAGGAGCATGCAGTACGGCTGGAGGGTGCCACACAACAACATCAGCATTGTGGTCAGAGAAGTGGTGCAGGCCATCATTGAAGAATACAAGGAGGAGCTCCTCCAGTGCCCCTCCACTGAAGAAGGATGGAAGAAAGTTGCAGAGCAGTGGTATCAGAAGTGGAACTTCCCCCACACCGTTGGAGCCATAGATGGCAAGCACGTGGCCTGCAAAGCTCCAGCCAAGTCAGGGTCCACTTATCACAACTACAAGGGCTTCTTCAGCATCATCCTCTTCGCCATGGTCGATGCTGACTACAAGTTCATGTACATCGATGCTTCAGGCAACAGCTCATCTTCAGATGCCCAGGTATACAATGCCAGTCACCTCAAGGAGGGGCTGGAAGGCAACCTCATCGTGGGCTTCCCAGATCCAAACCCGCTGCCCAACGACAAGCAAGATGTGCCCTATTTCATCGTGTGGGATGACGCCTTCTCCCTCACAACCTACCTCATGAAGCCCTACACCTCCAAATACCTCACCCGTGAAGAGAGCATCTTCAAGTACAGGCTGTCCAGGGCAAGGCGGGTGGTGGAGAATGCCTTTGGCATCCTGGCCAATAGGTTCCAGGTACTTCTCACCACCATGCAGCATAGCCCAGAGACCATGAGGAGGATCATGGAAGCTTGCTGCATCCTGCACAATCTCATGCGCACCCGCTACCCAGTCTTGCAGGACAGGCTTGTGTACCATCAACAAGGCAATGGGGACATGGAGCCTGGGGAATGGAGGCAAGGGCGAAACCTGATCGACACTGAGGATGTGCAAGGCCCCAACAGAGCCTCACATGAGGCGAAGAAGTAGTGCAACCTCCTGGAACACTGGTGCAACTCCCCAGCTGGAGCAGTGGAGTGGCAAGACAGGATGGTAAATGCTTAATGGATGGTTCCTTCAGCCTGTTTCATCACACGGATGAGATTGGGCCCTATATGTTTGGTTGGCCTGCAATGAACAGGGCATTTAATAAAGAGTTGTGTTTATGTTGACATGTGTGGATGATTGATTATATCATTATTGATAATAAAGGGCCATAGGTGTGGCACCTGGAAGGGTGGACCATACAGTCCCACTATGCTTGCACTGGAGGTTTATCTATCCCAATGCTGTCCTAACCCATCCCACAGCTATTACCCATCCCACAGGTATCCTAACCCATCCCAAAGCTATCCTTACCCATCCCACAAGCAAGCAAAGGCTTAAACCATTTCTAAAAGTTTCCACCAAGACTTTATTAAAAAAAAAGAAATGAAACAAGTGTGTGAATCATAAATAGACTTTATTAACAACAAGCTATAAGACAAAAATGAGTCTCTGGCACTCCTCTTGGTCGCTCAGTCTCAGGGGTGAAGGTGCTGTGGAGGTGGCTGGTGCTGGAGTGCTTGTCATCAGCTCCTCCAGAAGCAGAAGCAGCAGAAGCGCCAGCCCCAGAAGAGCGAGCCCATGCTGCAGAAGCCCCAGGAGAACCAGAGTGAGGGCCAGGGGGCAG
>BLBF01000040.1:20052626-20064022 GCA_015471245.1 Laticauda colubrina
GTGTGTTTTCTTTTGGTATATGGTGTGTCCCAGTGTGCCATCTGTTCTTTTGTAGATTAGTACATCTAGGAATGGTAGTTGTTTGTTTATTTCCATTTCCATGGTGAACTTGATTTTGGGGTGTGTGTTGTTTAGGTGTGTTCAGAAATTGTTTAGGTTTTCTTTTCCATGGGGCCAAATCACAAATGTGTCATCGATGTATCTTAGCCATAGTTTGGGTTTGTGGGTGGCATTAGCCAGGGCTCTGGATTCAAATTCTTCCATGAACAGGTTTGCAATGACGGGTGACAGTGGTGATCCCATAGGGGCTCCTTCAATTTGCTTGTATCTTTGTCCTTTGTATATTAAATATGTGTTGGTTAGGCAGTGTTCTGTTAGTTCCATGAGGTCTTTAAATGGTTGGTATTTATTTTTGATGATTTCAAGAGTTTCTTTTATTGGGACTTGAGTGACTAGTGAAACCACGTCGAAACTTTTAAGCAGATCTTCTTGTTCCACGTGTAGATCTTTGATCATTTCTAAGAAGTGGTATGAGTTTTGTACATATGAAGCTGCGGTTTCAGCATGGGGCTGTTGTTGTTTTGCTAAGTATTTAGCTAGGTTTTGTAATGGTGCTCCTATGGAGCTGACTATGGGTCTGAGAGGTATGCCTTCTTTGTGTATTTTTGGGAGGCCGTATAATTTGGGGCATCTGGAAGATTTTTCTCTTGGGATGATCGTCTGTTGGATTTCTTTGCTTATGTGGCTGGTTATAATTTTCTTCTTGGTTAATTTTTCTAGATATGTGGTTGGGTCTGTGTTTAAAAGTTTGTATGTGGAGTCTTGAAGTAGGTTTGTCAATTTTGTTTCATAGTCTTTTCTGTCCATTACTACTGTGGCATTTCCTTTGTCTGCTGGGAGTATTATGCTGTTATCATTTTTCAGGGTTTGTAGTGCTATGAATTGATCTATTTGCAAATTATTTTTTGCTGGTTTCGTTGTGCATAAGATGTGAGTAACCTGGTGTCTTATTCTGTCAGCTTCATCTGTATTTAATTTGGGTAGGCTGGATTCTACTGCACATATGATGGATTCTGTTGGGATTTTTTTGGGTGCTATGGCATAATTGAATCCTTTGGATAGGACATCTGTTTCTGTTTTGGTGAGTTCTCTGTTGGAAACGTTGTATACTAATTGTTTCATGTGTGGTGAGTTGTTGGGGGTTTTTGAGTCATTTTCTAATTTTTTTAGTTTCTTTGAGAGTTTATCATTTTTGTAAGTGGTTTCAGTTTCAGCTCTCCAAGTTGTAAGTTGTTTAATCTTATCCCAAAGTAGAGGGTGGATTTTGCTGCTCAATTCCAAGTGTAGTGCCAGCAAATCTTTGTTTAACTGATGTAATTGGAATCTTTTACTGTGAACTTCATTTCTGAGTAGAGCTATCTCTGTTCTTTTCAGGATACGTTTGGTAGCTGCTGTGTACTTATGAAATGTTAATTTGAAGCAGGTTGGTGTTATATTGTTGTCTCTGCAGCTGCATAGGAATTTTAGGTCACTTAGTATTCCTGCTCTTTTAACTTCCAGCTTCTCATAGCTTTTGATCTGGCTGTTTATTTCCTCCCCGTAGAGGTCAGATATTTGTTTTTTTAAGCTTTCGCGGGTACTTACATGTGTGCTGTTTAGCTTCCTTCGGGTATTATCCCACGTCATTGTAGTGCTGTTAAAGTTGTAGCAATGTTTCAGCAGAATCTCATCTGCCATTATCAGGCTTCTGTATGGATGTGTGTCTCACAGCTTTTGGTTTCAAATCTGAGGCTGGTCCATTTTGATTGGCTAGGAGCCTGGGTCTGTGTTCATTGGACTTGGAGTTTGATTGATTGGTGTTTCTGGTTTCTTCTGTCTGTTTTGGCTGGCAACACTCTGTTCTTGTGTTGGAGACTTTCAGTGCAGCTTGGCTTCATGTGAAAGGACAGCTGTTATTCATCAGTAAGCTAGGTTTCACCTGGGTGCCTGGTGGGGGGGTGTTTGAGTTGGAGGCATCAGAGGGAGTCTGTCTGTGCCCTACAGCTATTCCATAGGTCTGTTGATCTTCTATGTCTGTGTTATGTCTTGGTGTGTTTTTATGGATCAAGCTGGTGATTCTGTTTTTGTGGAAGCCGTTGGCTGTCAATACTTTAGTCAGGGTGCATAGTTCATATGTGTCTTGTCTGCCAGGCGTTTGGTTCTGGTAATTAGTGTTTTAGCCACGGAATTTATCTGTGCTGGGTGGTGGTGGGATTGGGCGTTGAGGTAGCGGTATATATATATGAAAAGTCCTTTTATAAATATAGTTTATCCTAATGTAATTACATTGTCTCTTTTTATATTTCTTTCTCTCTTTTCTTTTCTGTTTCATTGAATACTGTATATAAATAAAAATTGGAAAAATGTATTTACAGTAAGTATAGGAATATAGACCTGTTTACAATTTCTCCTACAGAACAAACAGACCTTCAGAGAATCAGTATAAATTGCTGACTAAACTGGAATATTACAGGGTGAATTTATTTCTTCCCAAGGCAATGAGAAAAATTAGGCTGAAGATTCTGTTCCCACAGAGAATCTGAGATGTACATTGATAGAACACAGAGTAACAGAGTTGAAAGGGATCTGGGAGGTCATTTAATCCAACTCCGTACACAAGCAGGAGAGCTTATGTCACTTTAGATAAGTGATGTCCAGAGTCTTCTTGGCAGCCTCCAGTGATGCGTCACCTACAACTTCTGAAGTAAGGCATTCCACTGGTTGTCAACATTAGGAAATTCCTCCTTATTCTAGGTTGCTTTTTTCCTTGATTTGTTTCCATCCATCCATTCATTCTTGTCTTATTTTCTGATGTTTTGGAAAATAGTTATTCCCCCTCATCTTTGTGACAGCTTCTCAAATAGTGGAACACTGCTATCATATCTCTCCTATCTCGTCACTAGCCTCGGTATACTCAAATCCTGCAACCATTCTTCATATGTCTTAATCTACTACTCCCTAATCAAATTTGTTATTCTTTTCTGCACTTTCAACGCCTTTTTTGTAACCTGGTGACCAAAGATGAAATATTCCAGATGTGGTCTTACAAAGGTTTTATAAAGTGGTACTTTATGTGATCTTGACTCTGTCCCTCTATTAATGCAGACTAGGATTGAATTGACTTTTATCGCTGAACTCCTACACTGTTGCTCATATTGATGTGATTGTCCATTTTGACTCAATAATCTGTCTGAGTTGCTGGCATTGAGCCAAGTTTGACCTAATCTGTATCTGTACAGTTGGTATTTCTTGCCTAAGTGTAAAACCTTACTTTTCAACCTATTTCACTGTACTCATCTAAAATAATGCTAATGATCATGCAAATGATTTTTTTTTTTTGTAGAAATGCCTCAATTTAGCAAATTGTCTTAAAAAGGAAAGGGGAGATTGATATGTTTCCTCTGGCATGTGAATATCAAGCTATAGTGTCTATCTCACCATTATGTACCAACCAGCATCTTTAGAAAGACTTGTAAAAAATAGAGACACTGACCTAAGTAAATTTTTCTGCCAAGGAATGAAGTTAAATATTTTGAAAAACCTATAAAAGTTCATAATGTGACATTCAACACAGGGTATAGCCCATGTCACACTGCACCAATGGATGGAAAGAGGATGTAAAACGGAGAGAAACACTTGCCATCTGTTGGTTAATGTGATGCATCCGTTCTGTACTCACTGCATCCATTTTTCTTCCTCTCTATCCATCCAGCATCCATCAACTGAGGTTCCATCTGCTCAAAAAGTTTTGAGCTGCTCAAAACTTTCTGAGCGGAAAATGTATCCAATGCATCCATTCTGCATCCGCAACGCATAAAGGGAACATCCGTTCTGCATCTGTCATCATCCGTTAGGCGTCCGCTACATCCACAAAGCATCCGCTGCGCATCCGCGCAACTCAAATCTGCTCCAGCGGAAAACAGACACAGGGAGGAAACGAAACGGATGCAGAATGGACGCGCAGCATTAGTAGCACGGACGGAGAAAGGATGAAAGCGGATGCAGCTTGCAAAGAAAGCATTTAAAATGGAAAAAGCGTTCGCAGAGTGGACCTATCTCGAATATTAAGGATGTCTAGAGGATGCCTAGAGGATGCCTAGAGGATGCAAAAGGACACAAAGGGGGAAACCTATATTGCCTTTAAAAGGGGAGCAACTCATCTGGATCTCACTTTCAGACCAGCAGTCCTGCTGTGCAGACCTCTGCAGCCTTCATCTGACTCTTCCTCTTCCATAGCATCCAGTCATGTCCACCATGGATCATAACACAGTCCTTTTGGTAGCCACCATCGTTCTGCAACAGTGCGAAGCCATCTACAGGCTCTGTGAACTCTAATACGGGAAGAAAAGGAGGCGGCCAAGAAGCGTCTGGGTCCGAAGATGGATTGGGAGAAGAGCAGAGTATGGACTGTACAACAAGCTGATGGTGGAGCTGAGGAACGAAGACCCTCGTGCATTCCAGAACTTCATGAGGATGCCTCCAGCCATGTTTGACGAAGTTGTGGAGCGGCTCACACCCAGGTTGACCAAGCAGAGCACCAACTTCTGGCCCAGCCTGGACCCTGGGCTCAAGGTGGCACTGACTTTGTGCCACCTGGCCTCAGGGACCACCTACAGGAGCATGCAGTATGGCTGGAGGGTGCCACACAACAACATCAGCATTGTGGTCAGAGAAGTGGTGCAGGCCATCATCGAAGAATACCTGGAGGAGCTCCTCCAGTGCCCCTCCACTGAAGGATGGAAGAACATTGCAGAGCAGTGGTATCAGAAGTGGAACTTCCCCCACACCGTTGGAGCCATAGATGGCAAGCACGTGGCCTGCAAAGTGCCAGCCAAGTCGGGGTCCACTTATTTCAACTACAAGGGCTTCTTCAGCATCATCCTCTTCGCCATAGTCGATGCTGACTACAAGTTCATGTACATCGATGCTTCAGGCAACGGGTCAGCTTCAGATGACCAGGTATACAACGCCAGTCACCTCAAGGAGAGGCTAGAACGCAACCTCACCATGGGCTTCCCAGTTCCAGACCCCCTGCCCAACAACACGCAAGATGTGCCCTACTTCATCGTGGGGGATGACGCCTTCTCCCTCAGAACCTACCTCATGAAGCCCTACACTTCCAGACTCCTCACCCGTGAAGAGAGGATCTTCAACTACAGGCTGTCCAGGGCAAGGTGGGTGGTGGAGAATGCCTTTGGCATCCTGGCCAACAGGTTCCAGGTACTTCTCACCACCATGCAGCATCGCCCAGAGACCATGAGGAGGATCATGGAAGCTCACTGCATCCTGCACAATCTCATGCGCACCCGCTACCCAATCTTGCAGAACAGGCTCGTGGACCTCCAACAAGGCAATGGGGACATGGAGCCTGGGGAATGGAGGCAAGGGCGAAACCTGATCGACACTGAGGATGTGCCAGGCCCCAACAGAGCCTCACGTGAAGGGAAGAAGCAGCGCAACCTCCTGAAACACTGGTGCAACTCCCCAGCTGGAGCAGTGAAGTGGCAAGACAGGATGGTAGATGCTTAATGGATGCTTCCTTCAGCCTGTCTCATCACAGTGATGAGATTGGGCCATGTATCTTTGGTGGGCCTACAATGAACAGGGTATTTAATAAAGAGTTGTGTTTATGTTGAAATGTATGGATCAATGAATAATTGTTATTGATAATAAAGGGCCATATGTGTGGCAGCTGGGAGGGTGGACCATACAGTCCCACTATGTTTGCATTGGAGGTTTATCAATCCCACAGCTATCTTAACCCATCCCAAAGGTATCCCTGCCCATCCCACAGCTATCTTAACCCATCCCAAAGGTTTCCCTGCCCATCCCACTGCTATCCTTACCCATCCCACAAGCATGCAAAGGCTTAAACCATTTCTAAAAGTTTGCACCAAGACTTTATTTAATAAAATAAATGAAGCATGTGTGTGAAGCAAAGATAATCTTTGTTAATAACAAGCTGTAAAAGAAAAATGACACAAGTCAAATGTCCAAATAAAGTCTACAGGTAGCCACCCAGTCTCTGGCACTCTTCTCTGTCACTCAGAGGTGTGCCCAGTCTCAGGGGTGAAGAGTCCAGGTGCTGTGGAGGTGGCTGCTGCTGGAGTGCTGGTCTGAAGCGCCACTGCGGTGCCTGGCCCTGAGAGGACAACAGGGGACAGTGTGTTGAGGAAGCTCTCAGACAGCTGGCTCAGCCCCATGATATTGAGAGCATCTTCCTCCATGCCATGGCATGTCAGCCCCAGTACCGACGACAGATGTACTGACGCCGGGCTTGGCTGTGGGGTGGAGGAAGGAGGAGTGTAGTGGGGCTGTCTGGTCTTCAGCTGGGTGAGGACTGGCGTCAGTGGCATCGGTGGTGTGGGTGGCATCGGTCGCGTTGATGGCAGCAGTGGCATGGGTGGCATCTGTGGCATCAGTGGAACCGGTGGCAACGGTGGCGTCCGATGAACCTGTGCCTGGACTGGGAAGGGCTACTGCCTATGCTGGTGGACCTCCTGGTAGCTGTAGCCCTGGTAGGTGAGGACCTGTGGAAAGCCTTGGAATGAGAGGGACATCACCTGGGGTGGAAGAGCAGACCTGGACTGGGTGGGAGCAGGTTCATCTGGATCTAGAGGGTTTTGAAGCAGATCGGTGATCCTGTCCTTCACCACCTGGTACTGGGGTTCCGCCATGTCCATGTGGGTCTTGTTCACATAGGTGAGGAAGGGCTTGCGGTTGGAGGATGAGGAGTCAGTGTGTACCAGCTGAGAGAGGAGATCTATGCTGCTCCTGATGGTGTCTCTTATCTCCAGCAGGACAGTGTGGCTCTGTCCCTCCTGTGTGGCTCTCTGCCTTTCTGTGGAGGTTTAGCTGTGGGTGGATGCAGGTTGGACTGTGGTGGAAGTTCCGTCTCCTTTCTCCCACTGCGCCAGGGGGTCCTCCACGTGCTCCACCACGGTTAGAGCAGATGTTGGCATGTTCTCCATCGTGTCACGGTCCACAGACACCTGCCTGGAGACAGGAGCTGACTCTCTGCCGGAAGAGGACTGGCTCTCAGCAGGCTGCCTGAGAGAGAGGGTTGTGAGAGGGGCTGCTCCTCGGTGGCGGATCTCACCCTCCAGGAAGCTGCACTTGGCCATGACGTGGGTCTCTCTGTCCGTCAGCTTGACCGCGGACTGGCCAGATTTCTTGAGGTGCAGCTTCCGGTACCAGGTGTGCATGTGATTTCACCAGCCGAGGAGCACCTCTGAAGTATAGCCCAGGTTCTCTGCCTTCTCTCTCCAAGCAGCCTGCTTCCTTTTGGTGTCCCTATAGAGCCTGTGTCCCTTCCGCCATAGATACTCATTCTCTCTCAGCCACTCCAGCACCTCATCCTCATGTTCCTCCTCGATGTTGTATTGCCTCCTCTCCCATTCTCACATCTGCCTCTTCCTCTCTTTGGCAGGACCACATGGGCCCTCATCAGAGGGGCTTCCAGGTTGTAGGGTCTGGTCCTCCACACCACCAGCAGCAGCAGCACCAGCATGACCAGCAGCAGCAGCAGCAGAGTAAGCACCAGCAGTGCCAGCAGCACCAGCAGCGCCAGCAGGATCAGGAGCATGAGCAGGACCAGCAGGACCAGTGGCACGAGCAGGACCAGGAGCACCAGCAGAACCAGGAGCACCAGCAGGACCAGCAGGACGAGGAGCAGCTTCAGCAGAGTAAGCACCAGCAGAAGCACCACGCCAGGAGCAGCATCAGCAGAGTAAGCACCAGCAGAAGCACCACTGCCAAAAGCAGCATCAGGAGAGTAAGCACAAGCAGAAGCACCACCGCCAGAAGCAGCATCATCAGTTCCTCCAGAAGCAGAAGCAGCAGAAGCCCCAGCCCCAGAAGAGCGAGCCCATGCTGCAGAAGCCCCAGCAGAAGCAGAGTGAGAGTCAGGGGGTGGGAGGGTGGCCCTGTCCCTCTTGCCAGGGCTGGCAGCAGATGGCTGAGGCTTTCTCTTCTTCCCCATGGTTGTGGGGTTGCTGGCTGGCAGGCAGGCTGGCAGGCAGGCTGGAAGGCTGGCTGACAGGCAGGTAGGCAGGCAGACTGGCAGGCAGGCTTGAGAGCTGTGTCTGGCAGCAGGTCTTTCCTCAGAATGTTGACCTGCTTGGGAGCTGCTTCCCTTTATATCCACAGGGCTGACGCAATGCATCCTCCCCGCATGTGCAGTGAACGCTAGGCATCTGCTAGGCATCCTCTAGGCTTCCACTAGGCATCTACTAGGCTTCTGATCTACATCCACTTCATCCGCTTCATCCGCTCGGCGTCCACTCTGTATCCGCTCTTTCTGTTCCGCATCCACTTTGCTGCGCTCCCCCGGAAGCCTTGCGGATGTGCCATCCGCTCTCATCCGCTTCCATCCACTAGGCTTCCATGGAGCATCCGCTTTCCATCCGCCCTGCATCCTCCCCCCCGTCCATTCCTTTCCGTGTTGTCCGCTCTGGTTATGCAAATTTTTGCCACTTTTGAGAGCGGATAACTACGGATGGAACATTTTTCTCGTCCGCTGTGTCCTTTTTACAAATGTTTTGCATCCGTCGGTCAGTGTGACAGGGCCTTAAGGAAGAGGAGAAAAGCGATACTACGGTTTTGTATTGTAATGGTTTGTCATATTTGTTGTTGAAAATATTGTCTTGTATTATTCTGCTTATGCATGTAACTATTTGCAAACTACTTAAAATCAAATGTTTAAATGTTTTACACTTAGAAAAAAAAACAGTTTTCAACTTCAGAGATTGATTTGCAAGTTAACCCACTTAATCCTCACTTAACAACCGATCATTTAGCTCCCATTTGAAGTTAAGATGGACCTTCCAAAGCTACTAATAACCCAATTCCAGATTTCCAACAGCCACAATTACACCCTCCTTCTCCAGTTATATGATCACATTTTGGGCATTTGACAATCAGCTCACATTTATAGCTATTTGTACTGTCTTGTACTCATACGATCATAATTTTCAGTATTTTACATCAGTTTCTTGCACTTACTTCTGTTTTCTGAGAGATAAAAACATTCACTGAAGAAAACAGATTCTTTTAACAATAGCCACATTCAGTTAATGTCCGTAGCATTCACTTAACAACTGTCACAAAAAAAAACATTGTAAAGTTGGACATGGTGACCTGATTGCCTCTTGAACAACTGCCATGACTTATGAATACAATTCCACACTCATTTACTGTCATAAGTCAAGGACTACCTACACAGCATAGCATGAACTAAATCAGTGTCTATCAAAAAGGCAGATTCACTACTTAACTTTTTTTTTTTTAAAAATATGCCTCCATCAGTCATGACTTTCAGATGTTAAAAGACAGCTCTATTCCACTGAACTTTTAATGTGCTCAAAGAATGATAGATTTGTAGAATTGTAAGGGAGTGAGCTTGAAAATTTTCTTTTCCAAGTCCCTGCCCAGGGCGGAAAACCTCATACCATCTCAAACAAATGCCTGTCTAGTCTTTTCTTAAAAACCTGCAGTGATGAAGCACCCAGAGTTTCTGGAAGCAATCTGTTCCACTGCTTGTTAACTCTTGGAGGCAGGAAATTCCTCCTTATTTCAAGTCTGGATTTCTCTCTGTAATGTTTCTGCTTTTCAGTTCATGTCTTACCCTCAGGTGCTAGGGAAAATAAATGGATTCTCTGTTTGCTATGACAACCCTTCATGTATTGGATGTCTGCTATCATATCTCCCTTTATAGCCTTCTCTGTTTTTGGCTAAACATACTGTGTACCCTTTTAAAAGTTTTTAGGCATATTCATTCTTGATGTTTTTATTGGGGGGTTTTCTTCTTCAATTTTTTTTAAATGTTTCATTGTTTTCATTGTAATATATTCATTTTGAATTGTAAACTGGCCAGAGTCATTGACTGAGGTGGAAGACTATAGAAATTGAATGATTGAATGAATAAATGGATGGATGAATAGATGGATGGATGGATTTAGCTTCCAAGCTTATTACCAACTCATTGGTTTATTCTCTGTCCATTTTCTACTTCCTAACATTTTATTCCTATTAATGCAACTAGAACTGGGCATGGTATTCCAAGTACATTCTGAGCAATACAGAAAACCAATCAATTCCTGTGATATTTGGTCTGTTCATATAGTCCAAAACTGCAATGGTTCTTTAGGTAACCGTACCTCATGGTGGCTCATGCTTAACCTATGAGTTACTAGGACACCCTATCCTTCTTACAAAGATTATGGCTAGGTAAGGTGGTACCTATCTAGTGCCTTTTTCCTGCCTATATGCAGAACCATTCATTAGTCACCATTTAATAACATTTTTTTTAAAAAAATAGGTCCCAATGTTTTTCATTGTTTGCAGATAGCTGTGCTAGATTTGAATTTAACCCAGAGGTGGTATTCAGCAGGTTCTGACCAGTTCTGGAGAACTGGTAGCAGAATTGGAGAACCAGCAAATACCACTTCTGCTATGCCCATCAAGCCATACCAACAGAACCGGTAGTAAAAAAAAAAATTGAATCCCACTACTGATATCCACATTCATCTATAACCAAGTTTTGCGTTCATATTGTTTTTCTCTGTCTATTTACCTGTTACTAATTTCTCCATAAAATGTCAGTAGTTATACTAATGATGGAAACAAAGAAATCTGATTTTTTTTAGAGGAAATATTTTACAAATTAGTTGCAAATAAGTAGCATATTACAAGGCTTAAGGCTAGGTCACATCGGCCGACTGAAGCAAAACGTATGTAAAAAGAACACAGCGGACAAGCAAATTTTCAATCCGTTGTTATCTGCTCTCAAAAGTGCCCCAAATTTGCATAAACAGAGCGGACAAAAACTGAAAGAAATGAATGGGGGGAGGATATAGCGAAGATGTTAAGTGGATGCTAAACGGAAGCCTAGCGGATGGAAGCGGATGACACATCCACAGGGCTTCCGGGGGAGAACAGCGAAGCGGACACGCAGCGGAAGGAGCGGATGCAGAGCGGATGCCTAGCGGATGACACGGATGCATCACGGATGCATAGCGGATGCCTAGCGGATGCAAAGCATTCACTGCGCATGCAGGGAGGATGCATTGTATCAGCCCCGCAGATATAAAGAGAAGCAGCTCACAAGCAGGTCACCATTCAGAGGAAAGACCTGCTGCCAGACACATCTCCAGCCAACAACCATGGGGGAGAAGAGGAAGTCTGTGCCTACTCCTGCCAGCCCTGGCAAGAAGGACAGGACCACCATCCCACACCCTGGCGCTGACTCTGCTTCTGCTGGGGCTTCTTCTGCTTGGGCTGACTCTGCTGGTGCTGGTGCTTCTGCTGGTTCTGCTCCTGGTGCTGGTGCTTCTGCTGGTGCTGCTTCTGGTATTGGT
>BLBF01000040.1:20064032-20121834 GCA_015471245.1 Laticauda colubrina
CTGCTCCTGGTGCTGGTGCTTCTGCTGGTGCTGCTTCTGGTATTGGTGCTTCTGCTGGTGCTGACTCTGTTGGTGCTGCTCCTGGTGCTGGTGCTCCTGCTGGTGCTTACTCTGCTGCTGGTGCTGCTGGTGCTGCTGGTGCTAGTGCTGCTACTGCTGGTGGTGGTGTGGTGGAACAGCCCCTAGAACCTCAAAGTCCTACTGATGAGGGCCCAGAAGGCCCTGCAGAGGGAGGAAGAGGAATTCGCGAGAAAAGGGTGAGAGGAGACAGTACTCCATTGCAGAGGAACATGAGGAGGAGGTGCTCGAATGGCTGAGGGAGGAAGGGACACAGGCTCTATCGAGAAACCAAGCGGAAGCAGGCGGCTTGGAGAGAGAAGGAGGAGAGCCTGGGCTCCACTTTGGATGTCCTACTGGGGTGGTGGAAGCACATGCACACCTGGTATGGGAAGCTGCACCTGAAGAAGTCTGGCCAAGGCGCAGTCAAGCTCACCGACTGGGAGACCTACGTGATGGCCAAGTCCAGCTTCTTGGAGGGTGAGATCCACCACCGAGGAGCAGCCCTCTGTCAACCCTCTCTTTCAGGCAGCCCACAGACAGCCAGTCCTCTTCTGGCCAAGAGTCAGCTCCTGTGTCCAGACAGGTATTTGTGAAGTGCCCCACGATGGAGACCCCCCTGACAGCTGTACTCCCCGTGGCAGAGCACGGGAAGGAACCCCTGACGCAGTTGGAGCATCAAAAGCAGTGTAGATCTCCTCTCTCAGCTGGTACACACTGACATACCATCCTCAAGCCACAAGCCCTTCCTCACCTACGTCAACCAGACACTCAAGGACATGTCCGAATCACAGTACCAGGTGATCAAGGAGAGGATCACAGGTCTTCTACACCACCCTCCAGGCCCAGCTGAACCTGCTCTGACCCAGTCCAGGTCTGCTCCTCCACCCCAGGTGATGTCACAGCCTTCCAAGGCTTTCCACAGGCCCTCACCTGCCAAGGATACAGCTACCAGGAGTTCCAGCAGCACAGGCAGCCCTTCCCAGTGCAGGCACAGGTACATCGCACACCACAGGTGCCACCGATGCCACCGATGCCACCGACGCCACAGATGTTTGTTATTAATAAAGTTTGTTATTAATAAAGTTTATCTTTGCTTCACACACTTGGTTCAGTTCTTTTAGTAAATAAAGTCTTGGTGGAAACTTTTAGAAATGGTTTAAGCCTTTGCATGCTTGTGGGATGAGTAAGGATAGCAGTGGGATGGGCAGGAATACCTGTGGTATGGGTAATAGCTGTGGGATGGGTAAGGATAGCAGTGGGATAGATAAGCCTCCAGTGCAAGCATAGTGGGACTTTATGGTCCACCCTCCCAGTGCCACACCTATGGCCCTTTATTATCAATAACAATTTAATCATTCATCAACACATTTCAGCATAAACACAACTCTTTATTAAATACCCTATTCATTGTAGGGACACTCAACATACATGGCACAATCTCATCAGTGTGATGAGACAGGCTGAAGGAAGCATCCATTAAGCATCTACCATCCTGTCTTGCCACTCCACTGCTCCAGCTGGGGAGTTGCAGCAGTGTTTCAGGAGGTTGTGCTGCTTCTTCCCTTCACATGAAGCTCTGTTGGGGCCTGGAACATCCGCAGTGTCTATCAGGTTTACTCCTTGCCTCCATTCACCAGGCTCCATGTCCCCATTGCCTTGTTGGCAGTCCACAAGCCTGTTCTGCAACACTGGGTAGTGGGTGTGCATGAGATTGTGCAGGATGCAGCAAGCTTCCATGATGTTCCTCATGGTCTGTGGGCAATGCTGCATGGTGGTGAGAAGTACCTGGAACCTGTTGGCCAGGATGCCAAAGGCGTTCTCCACCACCCGCCTTGCCCTGGACAGCCTGTAGTTGAAGATGCTCTCTTCACGGGTGAAGCATCTGGAAGTGTAGGGCTTCATGAGGTAGGTTCTGAGGGAGAAGGCATCATCCCCCACGATGAAGTAGGGCACAACTTGTTTGTCGTTGGGCAGAGGGTCTGGATCTGGGAAGCCCATGATGAGGTTGCGTTCCAGCCCCTCCTTGAGGTGACTGGCGTTGTATACCTGGGCATCTGAAGCTGACCCATTGCCCAAAGTATCGATGTACATGAACTTGTAGTCAGCATCGACCATGACAAAAAGGATGATGCTGAAGAAACCCTTGTAGTTGAAATAAGTGGACCCTGAGTTGACTGGAGCTTTGCAGGCCAAGTGCTTCCTATTTATGGCTCCAACGGTGTGGGGGAAGTTCCACTTCTGATACCACTGCTCTGCAACTTTCCTCCAGCCTTCTTCAGTAGAGGGGCACTGGAGGAGCTCCTCCAGGTATTCTTCGATGATGGCCTGCACCACTTCTCTGACCACAATGCTGATGGTGTTGTGTGGCACCCTCTAGGTGTACTGCATGTTCCTGTATGTGGTCCCGGAGGCCAGGTGGCACAAAGTCAGTGCCACCTTCAGTCCAGGGTCCAGGCTGGGCCAGAAGTTGGTGTTTGCCTTGGTCAACCTGGGTCTCAGCCACTCCACAACTTCATCAAACTTGGCTGGTGGCATCCTCATGAAGTTCTGGAATGCACGAGAGTCTTCGTTCCTCAGCTCCACCATCAGCTTGTCATACAATCCGTACTCGGCTCTTCTCATGATCCATCTTCGGACCCACACACTTCTTGGACGCCTCCTTTTCTTTGTGTAGAACAGGTGAAAGAGCCTGTCGAGGGCTTCGCACTTATGTAGAATGATGGCGGCTACCAAAAATAGTGTGCGATGAACCATGGTGGAGATGACTGGATGCTGTGGAAGAGCAAGAGTAAGATGAAGGCTGAAGAGGTCTGCACCACAGGGCTGCTGGACTGAAAGTGAGATCCAGGTGATTTCCTCCCCCTTTTTATAGGAAATATATGTTTTCTGCTAGGTGTCCTTCCGCATCCTCTAGACATCCTCCAGACATCCAAAATATCCGAGATACGTCCCCTATACGAACGTTTTTTCAATTTTAATGCATTATATGTGAGCTGCATCCGCTTACATCCTTTCTATGTCCATACTACTAATGCTGCACGGATGTTCCGCATCCGTTTCGCTTCCTCCCTCTTTCCATTTTCCGCTGGAGCAGATGCGAGTTGCGCGGATGTGCAGCAGATGCTGAGAGGATACAGCGGATATGTAACGGATGTAGAAGGTTTGTTCCCCGTATGCGTCGCAGATGTAGAACGGACGCTGTGGAAAGTTCATCCACTCAAAAACTTTTGTGCAGCTCAAAACTTTTTGAGCGGATGAAATCTCAGTAGACGGATGCTGGATGGATAGAACGTATGAATCACGCACGAGTGAGTACAGAACGGATGCATCGTGTTAACCAACGGATGGCAAGCGTTTTTCTCCATTTTACATCCTCTTTCCATCCGTTGGTGCAGTGTGACATGGGCTTAAAGGCCAGTGTGTGTGTTTGTGGATGTGAGCTGCACTTTTGAGGGAAAAGAATCTTCTGATCTTTTTATGTATACTAGTTTATACTTTAGGATAGTAAACTTGATTTATGTATCCTGAAGATTATTGTTTGCAACTCATCTCTTTTTTCTCAGGCATTCAACATTAAACACAGATATAAAACAAAGCTTATTTGTGGATAGGTACAGTCTGTACATTTTACAATGTGTTAGTTCCACCAACATGGTATTGTAGAATTGTTGTTAAAATTCTTCACTGAATTCAAAGTTGAAAAGTAAAGTAAGTTATTACTGCAAAAGCACTAAAATGCTCTGTCCAGCAATTAACATCTGAGTAAAGTTATAGGTTTTTTTTTTTTTTTTTTGCATTTGTCACAAATAAATCAGCTGTGTTTATGGGTTCGGAGGAAGATTCTAATATAATAAAAAATTTTGTATTAAAAGCTCTGCATGAGTTAAAAGATATTTAGAATATAATTTCATCCTGATTGAGAGAAGCTAATATTCATTTTGATATATGGATTACAAGTAACATTAGGAGATCTCTTGATAAATAATAATACTTCCCCAGGATATTAATTATTGTTTCATTTATTTATAATGTTATGTTTTGTGCTTCCTTTGAAAATGTCACAGAAGGACACAGCATTGTTTTTTGGGGATCTAAAAATTCTTCTGGGAGAAAGGAGAAGAGGGAAATATAACAATGTTAACCATAATGTGTGAATCAAAATGCTTTATCCATTTGTATTTACATTTTGTTTCCTTACTCCTGAAGCCCAAATATGCACAAACCGAGGAGCACAGTTGTTCCAAATGCTTTTTAAATAGAAAAGTGGGGAGTTAAAAAAAATTAACAGCAACAAGAATGCTTTATGCACAGAAATAGAAAGATACTCTAATTACCAAAATGAGTGAGTAGGTGGAGAATCTGATGGAACTAGCAGTGATGGCTAAATTAACTCCTCTAATCATAGAAAATAATACACCTGACTCCGTTTCTACATGGAAACCACTTCTGGACTTTGTGCTCATGACAGAAAAAAATAAAAAAAATAAAACTTTGATGTTGGTTTTTGCTGATTAGATAAGGTTATTTTGGAAGTGGCTAGTACATATTATATAAAAGTAAAAAGTTGAGGCAGTAATATTGTTATTTTATTCGAATGTGCTAACAAATGTTGAAAGTTGATGCTTTCTTTCTTTTTTTCTCTTTACCCTACACTTCTTTCTTTCATCTTTTCCATTTTTCCACTATTTTCATTTAATTGGTATTTTATATTTTGACAAATTTAATAAAATTATTGAAAAGAAAAAATGACAAAGATAGATCTCAAGAAAAATAGACAAAATAACCCAGCACTGTACTTATAGCTACAGATATTTTATTAATAGACTGATTCATATTTATCTTTCTGGTCAATGTATGAATTCTCTTCCTAAAAGACTATTTCTTTGAGAAATGTTGCTTGTATTGTCTTCATAACTAGTGGATGCTTCTATTTTTAAACCACTACATAATTTTATATTTTTCCTTCGTTGTACCTTAAATTTTAAGTTGTACTTAAAATTTGAAGGTTTAAAGTATGCAAGTACTTCAAAAACAATAAATTGAAATGAAACATTGCATTATCCAATTAAAAATAAGGGACAATTGCAAAAGCAGCAGAAAAATGGCATAACAGTAATAAAAAAGAGTCTTCATCTTCTAAGTAAGAATATACCAAAGGGGTCAAATACAGCTTTTACTGATTGTCAAGAAAGTAGGTCTTAGTAATAAATTAGCTCTCTGTGTCTATGATCTCAAAATGTCTTCTCCCTCACACCTGTATTTTTCAGCTTATTAGACTAGTAACATTTCAGCATGAAAAGATGAGATATATATCTGTTCATGCATATTAAAAGATTCATTTTCCAATACCATTTTTCAGGATTTTCTAACCAAACATGAAAATAATAAAAAGAAACCTGTTTTCTGTCTATACAAAAGTTTTTTTTTCATAGAAGTTAGAAGACATATTAAGAGACAATTTAGGATATTCAAAGTAGACATGCCTGAAGAGCTTAATCTACATACAGTCTGAGGTGTTTGTTTCTGTGGGACTGGAAATATATCACTTCCTCAATCTCTCATTTAGAAAGGGGAATTAGTCTGTTTGATTTCCATTCCAGAAGTGACTTCTTCCTTGAAATTTAGATTTCCAGAACAAATGAAGGAATCCCGATACCTCCTTTCAGAAGCTGAAGGAACTTTTCCGAGGCAGGCCCAAGTCCACTGGTCTCTTCACTCTAATTATGCCCACTTAAAAAAAAAAATCATCTGTTTTATAAGTTTTAAATGAATACTTTTCATTATGAAGTACAACCAGAGGTGATATTCAGCAGGTTCTGATCAGTCCTGGAGAACCAGTAGAGGAAATTTTGAGTAGTTCAGAGAACTGGCAAATACCACCTTTGATTGGAGATTTTACAGTATCCTTCCCCACCACACCCACCAACCCACGCCCACAGAACAGGTAGTAAAAAAAATTCAATCCCACCACTGAGTACAACCCACTATTTTCAATGAAAACAAAGTCTATCAGGGAATATTGGATAACACTACAGTGAGAGCTTTGTATGGCAACTGGAATTTATATCAGAAGAGCTATTCAGCCAAATGCTTGTCTCAACCCAGGGTTCCAAGCCTATTACTTGGAATCCTGATAGCTTGTTTATGAGCTATTACAGAACTGCCCACCAATGCACATATGGTACAAATTACTGATACATTCTCTTGAAGACCATTCTGGAAGATGTTATTGTTGTTGTTGTTGTACTACTAGTCTTCCATTCTACAGGATCCACCATATTTCAAACTAGGACTTCAAAGAGAGAAATAAAAAATTCACAATCTTCTCATAATGAATGAAACTTCTGTCACTCTTTTGCAAAATCTAAGATACTATGGCATTGTCCCTGCTACTATTGACCATATTTGTCTAGGCATAATTTGCTGGGGCTACACTGCATCAACATGAGCATGATTAAAACCAGATGGGGAAAAGGGACAGAACCAGAATTGAATGGGAGCCATGAATTCCCTTTTGACTGTCTGCCTTTTGTTTTCTTGCTTCCTATTTTCTCTCTTTGCATTTCAGATTATTTTATTTTCTTTCCTTTCCTATCTCATGCAGGAGGTCTAACACAGATAGACAGATGGCTCTTGCCAATGTACAAATGGCTTGAATTGCAATTTCTTTTTAAAATTAGGTGATGAGCCACCAGAAATTACACCAAAGTTCACATATGGTTGAGGAATCACATGCTGCTTATCCCTGTTGTACGAACAATTTTATGAGTATAAATTATTAACTCCTAAACCACACAATCTGTGATGTTTATTCATTGCAAAAGATGTGCACTATTAGACTATGTCTGATATTTAGAGTCAGCCAAGCTCAGAGAGAACTAGGGACCCTTCATTATCTGAGCTACAAATAATCTCTTTTATTGATTCAGAATCAAATTGGTCTAACAGTATCTCTTCTGTTTTTCTTTGTTTTATTTACTTTTAAAAGATTTATCCTTAAATAAAAATGAAACTAAGGAAAGATGAAGTGGAACAAAACATCCTTCACCTGCTAGATACATACCTCAGCCTCATTAAAGTCTGGTTTCAGTAAAATCTTAAAAGAGCAGTGAGATATCCTTTTATAATACTTCCAAAGGTTAGGCATTATATTGTTTGCATAAATAGTGGAAAGGAAAGTTGATTCACAAAATTATCATTTCAGATTTGTTTCTGTTTTACTATTTCAAATACCAGTCCAAACTGGATACTTTCCAATTTCTCACCATAATCATTTAGTGTATTCAATTGAACCCTAATGAGAGAAGAATACTGTATACTTTAATAATACTTTTTCTTACTTCTCTCAGGCCTCAAACAGTCTGAAGATGCACTTTGCAAGTTTAGGACTCTCTGAAAATAATAAATATCTGCATTGAAAATCTGGGTTACTCATGTCACTGTATAAATCAACCTGAAGAACACATTATATTCTATTTCTCCAGAAACTGATTTAACCCTTGTCATCATTGATTCAATACAAACCACAGAAAATAGTAGCCTGCCAAAGAAGATTGCTACAAAAAGGAATAAATACGTTTACATAAATTATACTACCTTAAACTATTGAATACAAGTTGCCTGTGTGTGTTTAAATATAAGCAGTAGGACTCATTGAAATCTAAAAATAGATCTGCTTTACCTGTAATTCACACAGGCTTATTACAAATTAATACATGAAGAAGGACCTTACATTTTCTTCTATGATTTGCTAGTGAAAATAGTGGAGGTGAGAAGAAAGCACCAGCAGAAAAATAAAAATGATAATGTTGTTCTAACTATTTCAGATAATTACCATCCAACCTTCTTTTTCTCAGTGAAGATAGTTGAAAATGTGGTTAGAAAATGATTGCAAATGCTCTTGAAAGAAATTATCTGGATGCATTCCAATAAGGTTCAGACCACAACATAGTATGGATAACACAGGTTCTGACCAGTTCTGGAGAATCGGTAGCAGAAATTTTGAGTAGTTTGGAGAACTGGCAAACACCACCTCTGACTGGCCCCACCTCAATCTATTCTCTGCCTCCTGAGTCCCAGATGATCAGCTGGGTCTTCTTTTGTTGCCCTGCACAGGAGAACAGAGCTGGAAAGCAGGTTGGTGGGGTGGGGAGGGAATGGGATTTTGCAGTATCCTTCCCCTGCCATGCCCACCAAGCCACACTCACTAAGTCACACCATGCCCACCAAGCCATGCCCACAGAACCAGTAGTAAAAAAAATTGAATCCCACCACTAATGGATACTACATAGGTCACTCTTATTGATAACCTTTGATGCAGCCGTGATAAGTATGTGTGTATATGTCCATCCTTGTTCTCTTTGATCTCTCAGCAGCTTTTGATACTGTACCATTACTGTATCCTTCTGCAAGATTTGAGAGTGGAAGGTGTTGTATTGTGGTGGTTTATTTCCTTCTTCTGTGGTCAGTTTCCCTTGATTTGTATGGTAAAGAGAGGTTGTATCTACGCACCCTCGTTTGTACTGTGCCTCAAGACTCAACACATTCTCCTCCTATTTAATATTTACATGAAATGAATTAGAGCATCAATCAAGAATGTCATGACTCTGAAGCTGTTCCATCTGAGCCTGTGGAATGTCAGCCTAAGAAAGAAGAAAGGCAGTATCACACAAAGCTGATCAAAAGCACCAGGCTAAGTACATGGACCTGTCTGGTGAACTTGAAGGAAAGCCTCCCAGTCCCTGGACCAGGTAAATAAAAGAAGAGCAGAACATAGGAAATCTATTAGGTTATTTTCCAAACAACAGAATAAACATTCTGATTGCAGAATGTCTGAAACCTGAAACAAGACAAAGGTTTGGTGTTATCAATATATTGGCACCAAGTTATAAATCTTGACTCCAAGCTGACCTGGTGATCCTGCAAATAGCCTACCATATTGTCTGGATATTAAGTTTGGAGGTGGGGAACAGACTGAGTCTCAATTCTATTAAGACCAAATGGTTCTGGCTGCTTGGTTCCCTAATCTTGAAGTTTTTCACCTTTAGTCTTGCTTGGGATGGCACTTGGGGGCCTTCCTGGATACACAGATCCTGCTCAAAAGGCAGGTGGGAGTAGTGGTCCAGGAAAACTTTTGCACAAATCTATCTTCTACACCAGTTGTGCCTATTCATACAATGAAAGAGATAGCCAGTCATAAAGTACCCTAGCCATATGGTTCAGTTATTGCAATGCACTCTATATGATACCATTCTTGAAGACTATCGCCTGGTCCAAAATTCAGTAGCTAAGATGAGTATATTTGATATACCAATGGGCGGTTGGTACTCCATTAACTGCCTTAATTGCCACTTTGAGTTATATTGTAATTCAAAGTATTGTTTGTCACCTATACAACTCTTCAGATATAAGGCATCTTTCTCCAGTGGTGGCTGCCCATTAATATCAGGTATTCTTGGCATTCTATTATTGCATTTAGAGCAGTGTATTATTTTCTGTTGTTGAATCTCTCATTGGAATAACATACCCTCAGAGATCTGTATGGTTCTCCCTGTTCCACAAATTTTTGAAACCATGGCTTTGCTTCCAGGGCTGAGATTAAATTCATTATGGGGCCCCTGATGTTCATCAGTTTTCTAAACATTGCCATTGCTTTCTCCTGTTTTCCAAAGCCACTCCAGCTGCCATCTACATCTCTATGGAACATTATCCTAAACATCTTTGAATAAAATCTCAGATCTTCTTGAAATTGGACACTGGTTGAGCAGATCCTGTGGGCAGGAGTTATAAGTGTCAAGACTGAATTTAATTTGGAGGTGGAGTTGTATGAATTCAATTTGACACACTTGAGGATTGGAAGGGGGAGAGACCTGAGGTGGATGAAGCTCCAGCCAAAACAACATAGCTGGTGATGTCAGCTACATTCCAACTGCTGCTTGGCTGGAGAAAGGGGGAGCGAAGTTGCTGGAAACTATTTCATATCCTGATTGGACAATGTAACTTATTGTTTTGGAATGAGAAACTTTTGGCTATAGTGATGTGGAATCCTGGGAAACTTTCAACACTGGCTTCCACCAGTTAGTGCCAAGATGTGTAACTAAATTAAATAGTTCTTTGAGGAATTACAATGCCTCCGAGTTCATTTTATGATGATTGCATTACTTGGAACCTGACATGAGGACTGTAGGCATGGTTCTCTTGATTATCTGGAAAGAGATTCAACTTATTGGTCCTAAAGAAGTGGGCAGGTATTACATCAATGTAAGTTTTGACACTTATGTTTTAGGTCCATGTCCATCCTGGCCGACTAAAGCTTCCTGGTAGGTAATCTTTGGTTAGATCCAAACTGCAGTGAACTCTCCTTTGAAAGAGGGGAAATTTGAAAGAGTTAGTCATCTGTTTTCTCCTTAAAAAGCCATCCTTGGATTCAGTATTATCAAGGGTTTGATTCTCTTTTCACCACATTGATATGAAGTTTCTGAAGTAATCCATTGGCAACAGTGTATCATCAATATACTGATGATATTGATTATACATCTTATCAGAGTTGCACAGGGTCTGAATGAAGATTTAATAGTTTCAGAATCCTATAAGATTTCAAAACTCTATAAGATTGAGTGCCTATGAGTTTTTGAACTTTCTGATTCAAGAACTGTTCTGCAAATAAGTCTTCATGAACCCTTTCCCCCCTCCCCATACAAAGGTAGAGTGCAATCTGGGAGTCATAAATCCTTTTAGTGAAACAGGTGGCAACCATGGCTAGGAGAGACTTTGGACAAATAGATTTTGCATTCCTATTGAACCCTTCTCATAGCAGGAGATCTTGCTCTTGGTCACTCAAGATTGTGCATTTACTTCTGATCACTACTCATATTCACCTTGCTGGAAATATATATCAGAATGTTTTTCAAGCAGGAACACAAACATGCCTACAGCTGCAAATTCTTGACTTTTTGTCTTCATTTTGTTTCTTAAAGTGTCACAGAGTACTTTTTCATTTGCTTATTTGTGAACTCTTCTCAGGATCTCAGATTAAGAAAGTACATATTTTTAATTTATACGAAACAATTTGTAAGAAACTTTCCCTTGTATTCCCTTGCAAACTCATCTTTATTCACTCAGGGAGCTTGAAACTGATCCCTGAAACTGATTTACTCATGTTCCTGCTACAATCTCTGCTTACTCAGCAGAAATCCAGTAATCACCTACAATGGGCAATTAGCAGCTCTCAAGGACATATCCCTTGCAATCAACAGCTATTCATGAAATAAGCGTTCTCCATCGCTTATGAGTACATAGTCATCTCTTTTCTTTAGCTTTTTCTCCTGTTGACAAATTCTGCTTTGCTCCTTCTGTTTCCTTGTACAATGAGTTCACTACATAAACCTTGTGTCAAATAGTTTCCATGAATGGTTTGAATCTGGATTTAAGGAAATTGGTTCCAACAACTTAACTGCTGCATCATACATCAATAGCGAGGATAAAACAGTTAATCTTGTAGCTGTGATCCAAAGGAAATTTGTATGCTAATACATTTCTATATGAAACTTGTGTTTAATTTATTCTTTAAACCCCATTGCAATGAACATGAATCATTTTCATTTATAGATTATTTCAAAAATGAGGAAGTGTGGTTTTTTTCTTTCCGAATGGAATATTACAATTCACTTTTCTATGTTGTACAGTTTTGGCTTTTTTCAGAATATTGGTCTGTATGCATCTGGCAACAAATTGGTGAAGCTCTGAAGGTTTCCTGGAAAACCATGTGTGTATGTGTGTGTATGATTTATTTCTTTTTTTTACATAAAAAATTGCTATCTACCATGCTTCTCTGACAAGACACCCTCCCAATAGGAAGCATGTTTTCTAGGCATAAGGTGAAATTAAGCCCCTCACCCAAAATTTAGGGCTATTTAAACCAAGTGTTCCCCACCATTTCTCACATCACTTGAACTATATGAGATGAAGAGAAATGGGGGGGAAGGGTGGGGAGAAACGTGCCTTTAGGACCCCCCCACAGGTAGCCTTGGCTAGAACACCCCGCAGGCAGACTCGCCTCTATTGGGCAATAAAAGCACCCCAAGAGCATAATCTCCTCACCATGAGGCTGCTTCTACTAGCAGATAGAAGCGCCCCGAGGGCAGAGTTACCAGCCACTTCTATTGGCCAATAGAAGCAGCTTCCTTGCGAGGCATGGCTATGCATCAGGTTCCCAACTGCAAACTTAATCAAGTACATATACCATTGTCAGAGCAAATATCAGACAATCTCAAGATTCCTGTTGCATTTCTGCTTCCTGAGCCAGCCGCTCTTCTTTGTCCATTCAGATAGCCCTATTTCCCCCCCGGCCCCAATTTCCCACTGCAACCACTTTGATGGAATGGGTTGCAGGAAGGTCACGAAAGAAGCTGATTTCACCTATCACCTGCAATGAGCAGTTCCAGGCCCCTCTGCTTAGGCTGCCAACTAAGGGAACTCACAGTTTACTCAATTGCTCAACTGGTTTCAAAGGGAGATCGGGGGGGGGGGATCTTTGTGCCCCTTGTCATTCACTAGCATCTCCCAGGGGGAAGGTATGCTTTGTGGGGGAATGCAGAGATTGCTGTCTGTAAAACTGTGAGCTAAACAGCCTGCCTTTCTCCTACCTTCTTCTCAAGGTTTTGCTTGCAGCCCAATCACTGAGAGGTGGTTGAGTCCGACTTCAGCTCTCCCTTGTGTGCTTGGTAGGGTATTTTGGCATCTCTTTTTCAGACAGTACAAGGGTGAGGGTAATCCTCAATAAAGTTTTGGCTTCTGCACAGACATTGTAGTCTGTGATGTAGTTTGCACAAATACGGTACCTACCTCATCCTGTTTCTTTAGTTTTCCCATAGAATAAGATGATACACATCTCTTAAATCCCCCATTCCTAGATATTCCAGGCCTCATGGTGAGGCATGGCTGCCCACAGGGTGCTCCATGAGGTTGCTTCTATCGGCTGATAGAAGTGGCTGGTGACTCTACCCTAGGGGTACTTCTATTAATAAAGAGACCTACCCACATCCACCCCCAGCTCCACCTCCACAGAAAGCAGGCAGAGAGCCAGACCGGAGGGGCAGAGCCACACTGTCCTGATGGAGATCAGGGACACCATCAAAAACAGTGTAGATCTCCTCTCTCAGCTGGTACACACCGACATACCATCCTCAAGCCGCAAGCCCTTCCTCACCTACATCAACCAGACCCTCAAGCACAGTCCGAATCACAGTACCAGGTGATCAAGGAGAGGATCACAGGTCTTCTGCACCATCCTCCAGACCCAGCTGAACCTGCTCTGACCCAGTCCAGGTCTGCTCGTCCACCATAGGTGATGTCACAGCCTTCCAAGGCTTTCCACAGGCCCTCACCTGCCAAGGATACGGCTACCAGGAGTTCCAGTAGCACAGGCAGCCCTTTCCGGTCCAGCCACAGGGTCATCAAATGCCACCGATGCCACCGATACCACCGATGCCACCGATACCACCGATGCCACCAACGCCACACATGCCAGCGATGCCACAGATGCCACAAACACCTAACCTCACTCACCTGCAGACCAGACAGCCCCACTACACTCCTCCTTCCTCCACCCCACAGCCAAGCTCGGCCTCAGAACATCTGTCATCGGTCTTGGGACTGACACCCCATATCATGGAGTAAGGGCCTCTCAACATCACGGGATTGAGCCAGCTCTCTGAGAGCTTCCTCCACACACCATCCCCTGTTGTTCTCTCGGGGCCAGGCACCCCAATGGTGCCTCAGACCAGCACTCCAGCCACTGCCACCTCCACAGCACCTGGACCCTTCACCCCTGAGACCATGGGTGACTGAGAAGAGTGCCAGAGACTGGGTTGCTACCTGTTGATTTTATCTTTGCTTGGAGACACTTTACTTGGGTCATTTTGCTTTTACAGTTTGTTATTTATAAAGTTTATCTTTGCTTCACACACTTGGTTCAGTTCTTTTAGTAAATAAAGTCTTGGTGGAAACTTTTAGAAATGGTTTAAGCCTTTGCATGCTTGTGGGATGGGTAAGGATAGCAGTGGGATAGATAAGCCTCCCGTGCAAGCATAGTGGGACTATATGGTCCACCCTCCCAGTGCCACACCTATGGCCCTTTATTATCAATAACAATTTAATCATTCATTAACACATTTCAACATAAACACAACTCTTTATTAAATAAACTGTTCATTGTAGGGACACTCAACATATATGGCACAATCTCATCAGTGTGATGAGACAGGCTCAAGGAAGCATCCATTAAGCATCTACCATCCTGTCTTACCACTCCACTGCTCCAGCTGGGGAGTTGCAGCAGTGTTTCAGGAGGTTGCGCTGCTTCTTCCCTTCACGTGAAGCTCTGTTGGGGCCTGGAACATCCACAGTGTCTATCAGGTTTACTCCTTGCCTCCATTCACCAAACTCCATGTCCCCATTGCCTTGTTGGTGGTCCACAATCCTGTTCTGCAACACTGGGTAGCGGATGCGCATGAGATTGTGCAGGATTCAGCAAGCTTCCACGATGTTCCTCATGGTCTGTGGGTAATGCTGCATGGTGGTGAAAAGTACCTGGAACCTGTTGGCCAGGATACCAAAATGTTCTCCACCACCCGCCTTGCCCTGGACAGCCTGTAGTTGAAGGTCCTCTCTTCACAGGTGAGGCATCTGGAAGTGTAGGGCTTCATGAGGTAGGTTCTGCGGGAGAAGGCATCATCCCCCATGATGAAGTAGGGCACATCTTGCATGTCGTTGGGCAGAGGGTCTGGATCTGGGAAGCCCATGATGAGGTTGCGTTCCAGCCCCTCTTTGAGGTGACTGGCGTTGTATACCTGGGCATCTGAAGATGACCCATTGCCTGAAGCATCGATGTACATGAACTTGTAGTCAGCATCGACCATGGTGAAGAGGATGATGCTGAAGAAGCCCTTGTAGTTGAAATAAGTGGACCCTGAGTTGGCTGGCGCTTTGCAGGCCACGTGCTTCCCATCTATGGCTCCAATGGTGTGGGGGAAGTTCCACTTCTGAAACCACTGCTCTGCAACTTTCTTCCAGCCTTCTTCAGTGGAGAGGCACTGGAGGAGCTCCTCCAGGTATTCTTCGATGATGGCCTGCACCACTTCTCTGACCACAATGCTGATGGTGTTGTGTGGCACCCTCCAGGCGTACTGCATGCTCCTGTACATGGTCCTGGTGGCCAAGTGGCGCAGAATCAGTGTCACCTTCAGCCCAGGGTCCAGGCTGGGCCGGAAGTTGGTGTTTGCTTTGGTCAACTGGGGTCTCAGCCGCTCCACAACTTCGTCAAACATGGCTGGCGGCATCCTCATGAAGTTCTGGAATGCATGAGGGTCTTCGTTCCTCAGCTCCACCATCAGCTTGTTATACAGTCCATACTCGGCTCTTCTTGTGATCCATCTTCGGACGCAGACACTTTCTTCCCGAAGAACAGGTGAAAGAGCCTGTAGAGGGCTTCGCACTGTTGTAAAACGATGGCAGCTCCCAAAAGGAGTGTGCGACGATCCATGGTGGAGATGACTGAATGCTTTGGAAGAGCAAGAGCAAGATGAAGGCTTAAGAGGTCTGCACCGCAGGGCTGCTGGACTGAAAGTGAGATCCAGGTGATTTGTTCCCCTTTTTATAGGAAATATAGGTTTTCCCCTGTGTGTTCTTTTGCATCCTCCAGGCATCCTGCAGACATCCTAAATATCCAATTTACGTCCCCTATACGAACGTTTTTTCCATTTTAATGCTTTATATGCGAGCTGAATCCACTTTCATCCTTTCTACGTCCATGCTACTAACGCTGCGTGTCCGTTCCGCATCCGTTTCACTTCCTGTGTCTGTTTTCCGCTGGAGCAGATGTGAGTTGCGCGGATGCACAGCGGATGCCTAGCAGATATAGCAGATGCGTAATGGATGATGATGGATGTATAACCGATGTTCCCCGTATGCGTAGCAGATGTATAACAGACACGTTGGATACTTTATCCGCTCAAAAAGTTTTGTGCAGCTCAAAACTTTTTGAGCAGATGAAATCACAGTAGATGGATGCTGGATGGACAGAGAGTATGAAAAACGGATACAGTGAGTACAGAAGGGATGCATCGCGTTAACCAACGGATGGCAAGTGCTTCACTCCATTTTACATCCTCTTTCCATCCGTTGGTGCTGTGTGACATGGGATTTAACCCGTTTGTTTTTTCCCTCTCATACAGAGCACAGAAACTCCTGCACTTCTACGCCCCCCTTGCTTTTCCTGACCTAATGATCATGGCTCTGTGGAGCCAGCAACAAGCAAGAGGATGGCTGGAGGCCAAACAAAGAAATGAGATCCAGCTGCTGTCCAAAGATGAAGCAACTTTCACACACACATTCTTTCCCCTTCCCTAACAATAGATCCTGTGCTCTGGCAACCCCCTTATGCTCTCCAGACTCTTGGTCTTTCTGTGGTAAGGAAATGCACAGAGATAGCAAGATCCAGTTGTGTCTGGGAGAAAGACCCTCTTACTCACACACGTAAGGGCATACACACATTTCCCATGCTTTAAATTTAGAATTTAGAGATGCTCACCTTCCTTCCAAGCAGCCTTTGAGCTCAACACTCAATACCCCTTTAAAACTTTTTTTACAAATGGCCAAGGTCCAGGAAAACTCACCCACAGACTCAATGGGTCTGCTTGCTGGCAAGGGAATCTTACCTGGTCCTGGTCCATTGGTTAGGTTAGCTTAAAGTCCCATCTCTTTGGGTGCCAAATTGTTGGAAGAAATATCCTTCTGGGTTCAGTTCCAAGTGGGGAAGAAAGACACTGGAAAGATGGTGACTGCTTGGAAAGATGCTTTAATGGTGGACAGGATCACATGGCCTGGTGAAGAAAGAAGGGAAAAGGACTGAGATGCTGAGAGTTCCTTAGTTATACAACCTCTGTTGGGCCCCACCTTAGTGTTTCCTGTTCCTGTGTAAGAAATGTAACCCATTGGCTGTCAGACTCCCAGGGGGCGGGGTCTTAGCTAACTTTGTAGGCTTTATCTGGACCACATGGCTTCACCTGAGTGCTGGCTGATGCAATCTTCCCAGTCTTCCCAGGCCAGATGATGAGATGGGCAGAGGCTTTTATTATGTAGAATACTCTGGCCTAGCCCTTAATGGCCCACCCATTAACAAAGTGGAGGTGAGCTTCTGCTTCTGTGGTGAGTTTCTGCTTCTGAGTTTCTACTTCTCTTTTTAGGGGAAATCTTTTGCCTTTTTAATATTTCATTTTTCTAGGAGAGGAGTGGGTGCTAACTTCCAACACTACAAAATATGAAGAATGATTGTAGGAATTGGGTATGGCCAGTCTACAGAAAAAAAAGAACTAGGGATGACATGGTAGCAGGGTTCCAGTATTTAAGGGGCTGCCACAAAGAAGAGGGCATCAACTTATTTTCCAAAGCACTGGAAGGCAAGACAAAAACAAGGAATGGAAACTAACCAAGGAGAAAAGCAACTTGGAACTCAGGAGAAACTTCCTAACAGAGGGAGTGGTTAAAGTGGAACAGCTTGCTTTCACAAGCTGTGGGTGCTTCATCACTGGAGGTCTTCTGCTTGAGGAGTGGGGGTTGGACTAGAAGAGCTCCAAGGTACCTTCCAGCTATTTTCTGGTTCTAATTCTGATTCTGAATGCTAGAATGCTTTTATTCTTGAGGATACCTACATCTTCTAGTCAAATAAAATACTTGTTTGGTAATGCACAAAGAGCCAAGCCATTTCTTTATCCATTTAATTGTTGTTACATAAGCAGATGCTGATGATCTATTTTTTGTCATCCTTCCTATTCAAAATGTTGACTCACATTACTCTGTTACTGCACTGAGTGGAAATATGTTTCATCTGCTTGATCCTAAGTCAAAGTGCTGAGCTGTTTGTTATAGTACAAGACATTAAGTTATTGCACTTCCTTCATGGTGACAGAGTACTTTGTCAAAAAAAAAACAAAAACCCAACAGTCTGTCTGTATTTGTTTGTTTGTTTCTAAAATAACTATTTTGAAATCTGACTCATCTGGATTATTCATCAGTTCTGGCAAGTGTACAACTTAAATCTAGGAAAATTAAAAGCACCAATACTGATTCTGTTGCTAATGCAAGAAGGCTTTCATGATTTATTACCTGACCTGCTTGCAGATTTCAGGATTGAATAAATTAAAAATAAGGCAATGTAAATATTAAAGCAACCAAAATAAAATAATGAAGAAAGCAATATACCATCATGGTTTTTTTTAATGTATTCTCTGCCATGGTTATTGCTAAGAATTTGAAACATTATTGTATTCTATAGAATGTATTCCATGATGAGACAGAACAGTTCTTATGGAACTGAATATAAATATTCAGAAATAATTCAACCATCATTTCTTTCTCAGGTATGTTACAATTTATCAGTGCATTTTAATGCAGATAGCTTTGTGTGCATTTTGAAAATCAGGACCATGAAAGGAAAATGTTCTTTCATCGCTCTGCAAATTGCAAAAGTTTATTTCAAATCAATGTCAGTTTCAGGTGAAGAATCCCCAGACTTGCTTTGGAACAATTAGTATTTTCTATTTGGTTGATGTTTTTTTTTTACTGCATTTCATTAGTGCTTGATTTTTTTTTATGATTTATGTAAATGTTTTATATATATATATATTTATTTTTTTCAAAGGCATCCAACTGCTATCCCAAAGTTTCAGAGCTACCAAGAAGCTAGAAGAATTTCTAAGATGAATCAATACTGCCACTTGCATGCTGTTGTTAGTCTGCTAACGAGCCACAGTCCAGCTGCAGGGAAAACCATAACTGGGAGAAGAGTAATAAGAAATAAGGAGAGAAAAGAGAATGAGATGACCCTGTTTTGCAGGAGTGTCAAAATCAATTTCATCGAGGGCCGCATCAGGGTTGTGTTTGACCTTGGGGGGTAGGCAGAGTATGTGTGGCCAGGGTGGGCATGTCCAGCTTGATGTCATTCATATTGCAGACACTTGTGGGGGCCCAAGCACTTTGCCAGTGGAAATGGGCTCCTGAGCTCCATTTTCAGCTACAATGACATCCTGCAACCCACTGTCAGCAAAAACAGAACTCGGAGAGCCATGAGCGGCCCTCATGAGTTCTGTTTTTGGCTGAGATAGAGTCCTGTAACCTTCTGCCAGCAAAAATGGAGTTCTGTTTTCACTGGCAAAGTCACCATGGACTGGTCCTTTGCTCTTTTCCAAGGTAGCCCCATGGGCCAGATCTAAGCACACCACAAGCCAGATGTGACCTATTGGCTTTGAGTTTGACGATGATGCCCTTTTGGGTGATCCAGTCATTATTTTTTCCAGCACAGAGAACTGCCTTAGTCTTTTGTTTTTTAAAATATTTTTATTAAACCTCTTCCAATAATTTATAATATATCAATACATTAAACAATATTACAGTATTGTCAACATTCATATATTATTTACAGTGTTACTTTTGTATCTACTGTCTAACCAGGTGTACCAGACTGGATAATACTCAGATTCACCGCTATCTTTTAACTCTAAGGTCAGCCTATCCATCTCCGTGCAGTCCAAGCTGCCTAATAATTTTGATTCAACTTTTTTAATTGTATTGGAGGAATTTCTTACCTAGGAAAAATTATTTATGCAGCTCAATCCCCTCTTGAATCCCTGGAGAAATAGATTCATAGCTAGTGTGCTGGACAATATGACAAAGAATTGCTTCCGGTTTGGGCTTCTTTAGCAACAGACCAAAATCATAATCGTCTGTGGTTTTGATCCATGCTCACCGTTGGAGCACCCTGAGCCACCCGGATTCAGGGATGAAGCCATCCCATAGAGGTGGTGAAGAAGGGGAAGCCATCAGCGGGGTTGAGGAGAGCCGCATCTCTCCTCCTCGGATGACCATCACTCCTTTCCCAAAGGCAGCTGAAGCGATTGTCAGAAATGGCCACCTCAAAGAAGAACCCGACTGGACAAGATTGTGCGGGAGGAAGTTTAAAGGAGAAAGTTTGACTGACCGGGTTGAATGGAAAACATCTATTTAAAGTACTTGGAACCTGAATTTTAAAGACTAATACTATTCCTAAAAAAGATTTTAAGCTGCGAAAGAAAAAGGGAAAGGCAATGGAATTGGCTTTTTTTCCTCTAACATTGACAGTTTTAACTGACTTGGAACGTTAAGAAGAAGAGATTCGAATAAGAAATTGATACTAATCCACTTTGACATTAATAGGCTATTTCTAGCTGAAAATAAAGTGTCAAAGGGAAAAAGACTCTTGGATAATTTAAAAACTTTCTTTAAAAAAAGAAAGAAAGCAGTGGAAGGAAAAAGGAAAAAAGAGGGTAGAATCTGAAAAATGGAGGAGACCACCTGGAATTTAAAAAAAAAATGATAGTGGAATTTTAACAGGTTTGCAAAAGATACATTGTAGCTGAACCTTTGTTACAAGAGAACAAAGCCCCTGGAATGAGAAAGTGAGAAAAAAAGTAAGAAACAGTTTTGGATGATTCCTGGAATTTTGGATGGGGGTTGTTTAATTTTTTAAAAAATTGCATCATTCCTTGAAGAGTTAAAAATGAGAGTTAAAAATGAGTTAAAAATGAGAACAAAAAGAAGAAGCACAAGACAGGAGAGGATCTTTTGGCTTCATATTTCAATTTTTAGAGATGGAGATCTTGAACTGTAAAAAACAAGAAATGCTGGCAGAACAAGAAGAGCGGGACAATGAAGAAGCCATCTTTAATGACCAAGCAATTTTAAGCTTGGTAAAAAAGGGAAAGGGAGTTAAAAACTTAAGCACTGAAGCAACAACCAAAAAAAAAAAAAAAGAGAGTAATTTGAAAAGTAATCATAATATCAGGAAGAAGCAGAAGGGAGGATCACAGAAGGGAGAATCAGATAGAAAAGGGAATAAAAAGGGGAGGGGGAAGAAGAGAGGGAAGAGGGACAGGAAAAGAAGCTTCAATAGACAGAAACAAGATATAGAGGTACAGGAAAAATGTACAAGAATTAAAGGTATAAATCTATTAAAAAGACAGAGACTGGTTAAAATTTATCTTCAGGAGAGGTTCTGCAAGGGTGCATGGGATAGCATTGTTATATAATATGTTAGATGATTAAAATGATAGAAAAAAATTCTATTGATGTGTGGTGGAATATTTGTTTGTAAAGAGAATAAAGGCTAGGTCACATCGCCCGACGGATGCAAAACATATGTAAAAGGACACAGCGGATGGCCAAAAATCCAGGGGTGGCTCCATCCATTCTTATCCGCTCTCAAAAGGGGCAAAAATTTGCATAAACAGAATGGAAAAGAACAGACGGGGGGAGGACGTAGCGCAGATGTAAAACGGATGCTCAACGGAAGCCTAGCAGATGAAAGCGGATGGAAGCGGATGGCACATACGCAGGGCTTCCAGGGGAGCATAGCAAAGTGGACGTGTAGTGGAAAGAGCGGATGCATAGCAGATAAAGTGGATGCAGAGCGGATGGAGAGCGGATGCGCAGCAGATGACGCGGATGCGTAGCGGATGCAGAGCGGATGCAGAACAGATGCAGAGCGTTAACTGCATGCGGGGAGGATGCATTGCGTCAGCTCCATGGATATAAAAGGAGGCACGAGGCCAACATTCAGAGGAAAGACCTGCTGCCAGAGACATCTTCATCAGAGACCCTCGGTAAGAAGAAGAAGCCTGTGCCATCTTCTGCCAGCCCTGACAAGAAGGATAGATCCACCATCCCACCCCCTGGCACTGACTCTGCTGCTGCTGCTGCTGCTTCTGCTGCTGCTGCTGCTCCTGCTGGTGCTGCTGCTGGTGCTTCTCCTGCTGCTGGTGCTGGTGCTGCTTCTCCTGCTGCTTCTCCTGATGCTGCTATGGTGGACCAGCCCCAAAGCCCTGAAAACCCTGATGATGAAGGCCATGCTGCTGAAGGCCCTGCCTGAGGGAGAAAGAGGCAAGGCAAGGAGAAGGGAGAGAGGAAGCAGTCCTCCATCGCAGAGGAGCATGAGGAGGAGGTGCTGGAGTGGCTGAGGGAGAATGAGTACATGTGGAGGAAGGGCCACAGGCTGTATAGAGACACCAAGTGGAAGCAGGCGGCTTGGAGACAGAAGGCACAGAGCCTGGGCTACACTGCTGATGTCCTCCTCGGGTGGTGGAAGCATATGCACACCTGGTATGGGAAGCTGCACCTGAAGAAGTCTGGCCAGGCTGCGGTCAAGCTCACTGACCGGGAGAGCTACATCATGCAAAGTGCAGCTTCCTGGAGGGTGAGGTCCGCCACCGAGGAGCAGCCCCTCTGTCTACCCTCACTCTCAGGCAGCCCACAGACAGCCAGTCCTCTTCTGGCCAGGAGACAGCACCCATATCCAGGCAGGTGTCCACAGAGCGCCCCGTGACAGAGACCCCCCCGACAGTTGCACACCCTATGCCGGAGGACATGGAGGATTCTCTCACACACATGGAGCAAGAAGAAGCAGCAACCACCAGGGACCAACCCACCCCCACCCCCCGTTCCACCTCCACAGAAAGCAGGCAGAGAGGCAGACCGGAGGGACAGAGCCACACTGTCAGGGACACGATCAAGACCAGCGCAGATCTCCACTCTCAGCTGGTACACTTTGAGATACCATCCTCAAACTGCAAGCCCTTCCTCACCTATGTGACCCAGACCCTCATGGACATGCCCGAGGCCCAATACCAGGTGATGGAGAGGATCACGGCGCTGCTGCACCACCCTCCAGGCCCAGCTGAACCTGTTCCCACCCACTCCAGGTCTGCTCCTCCACTCCAGGCGATGTCACAGACCTTCCAAGGATTTCAACAGCCCCAAGGATTTCAACCTACCAAGGCTACAGATACCAGGAGTTCCAGCAGCACAGGCAGCCCTTCCCAGTCCAGGCACAGCTTACTCGCATGCCACAAGTGCCACCGATGCCATCAATACCACCGATGCCACAGATGCCACAGATGCCACTGACACCACAGATGCCACCGACGCCACCAATGCCACCAATGCCACAGATGCCACCAACGTCACAGATGTTTCCTCGCACACCACAGACACCTCACCTTGCCCAGCTGCACACCAGATATCCCCACTACACCCCTTCCTCCACCCCACAGCCAAGACCAGCCTCAGAGCATCTTTCATCGGTCCTGTGCCTGACATCCCAGGGCCTGGATGACGGGCCTCTCAACCTCACTGGGCTGAGCCAGCTTTCTGAGAGCTTCCTGAACACACCACCTCCTGTTGTTCTCTCGGGGCCAGGCTCCCCAATTGGCGCCTCAGACCAGCACTCCAGCCACTGCCACCTCCACAGTCCCTGGACCCTTTACACCTGAGACCATGGACATGCCTCAGAGTGACTGAGTACATTGCCAGAGACTGAGTTGTTACCTGTTGACGTTATCTTTGCTTGGGACACTTTTCTTGGTTCCTTTTGCTTTTTAAATAAAGTCCTACACTTTACTTAACTGTTATTAATAAAGGTTATCTTTGCTTCACACACTTGGGTGATTTCTTTTCCTTAATAAAGTGTTGGTGGAAACTTTTAGAAAATGGTTGTGGGATGGGCAGGGATAGCTGTGAGATGGGTAATAGCTGTGGGATGGGCAGGGATACCTGTGGGATGGGTAATAGCTGTGGAATGGGCAGGGATACCTGTGGGATGGGTAATAGCTGTGGGATGGATAATAGCTGTGGGATAGATAAGCCTCCAGTACAAGCATAGTGGGACTGTATGGTCCACCCTCCCAGGTGCCACACTGATGGCCCTTTATTATCAATAACAATTTTATCATTGATCCACACATTTCAACATAAACAAAACTCTTTATTAATGCCCTATTCATTGTAAGGCCACTCAACATACATGGCACAATCTCATCAGTGTGATGAGACAGGCTCAAGGAAGCATCCATTAAGCATCTACCATCCTGTCTTGCCACTCCACTGCTCCAGCTGGGGAGTTGCAACAGTGTTTCAGGAGGTTGTGCTGCTTCTTCCCTTCACATGAAGCTCTGTTGGGGCTTTGCACATCCACAGTGTAGATCAGGTTTTGCCCTTGCCTCCATTCACCAGGCTCCATGTCCCCATTCCCTTGTTGACAGTCCACAAGCCTGTTCTGCAACACTGGGTAGCGGGTGTGCATGAGATTGTGCAGGATGCAACAAGCTTCCACAATACTCCTCATGGTCTGTGGGCAATGCTGCATGATAGTGAGAAGTACCTGGAACCTGTTGGCCAGGATGCCAAAGGCGTTCTCCACCACCCGCCTTGCCCTGGACAGCCTGTAGTTGAAGATCCTCTCTTCACGGGTGAGGTATCTGGAAGTGTAGGGCTTCATGAGGTAGGTTCTGAGGGAGAAGGCATCATCCCCCACGATGAAGTAGGGCACATCTTGTGTGTTGTTGGGCAGGGGGTCTGGATCTGGGAAGCCCATGATGAGGTTGCATTCCAGCCCCTCTTTGAGGTCACTGGCATCGTATACCTGGGCATCTGAAGCTGACCCGTTGCCCAAAGCATCGATGTACATGAACTTGTAGTCAGCATCGACCATGGCAAAGAGGATGATGCTGAAGAAGCCCTTGTAGTTGAAATAAGTGGACCCTGACTTGACTGGAGCTTTGCAGGCCACGTGCTTCCCATCTATGGCTCCAACGGTGTGGGGGAAGTTCCACCTCTGATACCACTGTTCTGCAACTTTCCTCCAGCCTTCTTTAGTGGTGGGGCACTGGAGGAGCTCCACGTATTCTTTGATGATGGCCTGCACCTCTTCTCTGACCACAATGCTGACGGTGTTGTGTGGCACCCTCCAGGCGTACTACATGTTTCTGTATGTAGTTCTGGAGGCCAGGTGGTGCAGAGTCAGTGCCACCTTCAGCCTGGGGTCCAGGCTGGGACGGAAGTTGGTGTTCGCCTTGGTCAACCTTGGTCTCAGATGCTCCACAACTTCATCAAACATGGCTGGTGGCATCCTCATGAAGTTCTGGAATGCACGAGTGTCTTAGTTCCTCAGCTCTACCATCAACTTGTCATACAGTCCAAACTCTGTTTTTCTCTCAATCCATTGTTGGACCCAGACACTTCTTGGATGCCTCCTTTTCTTCCCGTAGAAAAGGAGAAAGAGCCTGAAGAGGGCTTGTTTCTGGTGTTGAATGATGGCGGCTACCAAAAGGAGCGTGCAATGATCCATGGTGGAGAAGAATGGATGCTGTGGAAGAGCAAGAGCAAGGCTGAGGATGTGTGCACCCCACGTCTGCTGGACTGAAAGGGAGATCCAGGTGATTTCCTCCCCCTTTTTATAGGAAATATCGGTTTTCCACTAGGTGGAAGTATCCTTCCACATACTCTAGACATCCTCCAGACATCCTAAATATCCGAGATACATCCTCTATATGAACATTTTTTCTGTTTTAATGCTTTATATCCAAGCTGCATCCGCTTTCATCCTTTCTACGTCCGTACTATTGACGCTGTGTGTCCATTCCACGTCCGTTTCATTTCCTCCCTGTGTCCGTTTTCCGCTGGAGTGGATTTGAGTTGCGTGGATGTGCAGCAGATGCCTAGCGGATATAGCGGACGCGTAATGGATGACAACGGATGTATAACGGATGTTCCCCATATGCGTAGCGGATGTAGAACAGATGCATTGGATACTTCATCTGCTCAAAAAGTTTTGTGCACTTCAAAACTTTTTGAGCGGATGAAATCACAGTAGACAGATGCTGGACAGAGAGAGAGTATGAAAAAAGTATGCAGTGAGTACACAACGGATGCATCGCGTTTTCCAATGGATGTCAAGCTTTTGTGTCTGTTTGACATCCTCTTTGCATCCGTTGGTGCAGTGTGACATGGGCTTAAGGCTCTCAATGATTTAAAAAGAATGTTTAAAAAAACCTGAAAAGAAACATGGAAGATTTTCATCAGTTGATAAGATGAATAAGAATAATAACTTTATTGATTACTGTTAATAATTATTGTTTGGTTTTTTATGTAAAGACAGTAATAAGTAAAATATGAAATATTGAAGATTAAAGTGAAAGACAACTGATATTACTAGGTAATGTTTGTTAAAAGAAATATAAATGTAAAAGTTTGTTATTAATATTAATGGCAGAGCTGTACTTGAGTAGAATAATTAATCCATTTACTATTGTTATACATTTATACACAAATATATATACTTATATACTTTTTTTCTTTTAAGAATTTAGTTTGTATTTTAAGGGAATGTACTCTTGAAAGGCAGTCAAAATGCCTTTCTTCTGAGGAGTCGGATTTTCCCACTTGAAGAGTTCCGGCGCAAGGATACGGACAACTGCTTGAAAGCTGGATCTTTTTATTTTTCAGGAAGGTGAGAGATAGCGAGGCTGGGTTCCTGGGCTAGCTAGCTATCACAGTAGACAGATAGCTAACTTCACATGGTAAGTCCCTGGTTTTTTATACCTTTTTCTCCTTTTGTGTGTGAATGTTCTATATTTGTGTTTAGAGTTTAATGTTTAAAATCCTGTCAGAGTTTATTCCCACTGGAGGGCAAACTTTGCGAGGTGCGGAAGACAAACTCTGCAGGGTGGCTTGATTGTATTATCGGTTCCTTCCTAATCTCTTTTAGCTTTATAATGGTTTTTTCTATTTTTTTTGTGGCAATCTCCTGTCTGTCTCCTTTGTAATATATTTTGTGTCTTTTGTCTGTTTGTTTTTGCTGATTTGGCCTGTCTTGTGTTTGTAAGGGTTTTCTTTTCTTGTTTCCCTAGTTTTCTTAATTATTTGACTTTTGTCTAAGGGGCTTCTTTAATACCTTTTATTTGATTCCTTTTCCTATGCAAGTTTGTTTTATGGCTGGCCTGATGTTCCCTTCAGGCTTTTCCTGCTTGGGTGACACCATTGTCCTCGTGAAGTTCCCTTTCCACAATCCTTCATTTTTTTAAAAAAAAAAATTTCTAAGGGGTGGTCTCTGATTGAATGTCTGGGTATACTTGGTATTCGTGATCAATCTGGATCATCATCATAGCTGCCTTTCCCCCTTTTAATTTTCTCCTCTGAGAGGGAATACAGGCCTTTAGGCAGCTAAGGCAGGGTGGTATGCACCGACAGAGTGCATACATGAAGGCTCCAAAAACACAAATCGTGACTGTGGTTGTTATAAGGATTTTGAGCCAGTGGAAATTCGGCATCCATGAGAAGAGCCATGAAAAGTCCAGGAATGATTGCTCCTGGCCAATATTTTGAGCTAGCTCTTTCAGGTGGTGGATGTCCCTCCCTATGAGTTCTGAGGTTTCGTTCAGACTGAAGCAACACATCCCTTTGAATGTTTTGCAGCCATAATTATGCTTCAAGAGAAGGAAGTCTATTGCTGCCCTATTCTCCAGAGTGGCTTCTCTGATCTCCCTCGGTTCTCAGTTAAGGGCATCCAGGGCATGGAAGGTCGAGTTCAAGCTTTTTGCCAGGGTACATGCTAGTCCATTCAGTTTTTTTTGAATTTTGCACTGCCAATGCAGGTACCCTACCAGGGATATTGCCAATGAGACATATTGTGTTTTGGTGGGAAGGGAGACTTTGGAGTCACAGTCTGAGTCTAGGGTTTGGAAGGCTCTCCTGTGTTGTCTCTGTAAGGATGGCATAAGCATGGTTAAACTTCCCAAGGTGCAGGGTACATTGGTGGCATTTGCAGGAAGGTATGAGTAGGCTTTTAAGCCACAAAGGAAAAACCATCCTGATGGGAGCTTCAGGTAACTATATGAAAATGATATGGTCTCTGTGTAGTTGCATTTTAATTCTGTGTTACTAAGACTGGTGCATTCTGTGACCCTAGGTGTGCTGCACCCAGTGACATTTAAACATCTCTCAGAGGTGGTTACTGTAGCAATGTGTAGGGTGTACATGGTGTGGTCCTCGGTTTTTGTAGAGTGGTCCCAGCTAAAAATGCTTTTCTATGAATCAGGAAGGTTTCTAAATGTGGTGTAGTTAATGATGTTATGTGGCCTAGTTGCTACTCCCATTATGCATGTGGTTAAGATGTCCTTGACTGATTTCCCTCCTGCTAAGCAAAAGTTAGTGGTGTTGAGTATTTCTCTTGCTAAATATTCCCATATGTTTCCTTTCTCTGGGATCAGCTTTGTTTCCAGGAATGCAGTGCTTGTGTTACAAGTGTTACAATTGTTACAGATAATAACAACACATAGTATATATTGCATTTCATGTTTCCCATTGCTAGATTCCTTTTCTATCTCCCCCCTTTTTTTGTACAATGTGAGAATGTGAAAAAAGGTATAGGTCAAGTGTCAAAAATTATTAAAAAGTATGGTTAAAGTCTCTTCTATGTTAAAAAAAATACGAAGAAAAAAAAAAGGAAAAAAAGGAGAGAAAAAAATGGAGAAGGTAAAAATAAAAAAATAGAGTGTTATAACTCAGCACCTGGGAGTCCAGTTTTGTGTAATTCAGTGTTTGCCCTTGGTTCCTAACAGTTGTTTGGTTCAATGGTGTTAAAGAATGCTGCAAACGTCCATTGATCTGTGTCCAGATTTTTTTTGAGTTTGATGGGTGGGATTGATTGTGGTGGAGTTTGGCTATGGTCTATGACTGCTGGCTTTGCATGTGTCCAATGAATACAAGAGTCTCGTTCTGCAACCTTAATGAGTTGCAGAACCTTTCCACCTGGGTTGTAAAGGTGAGGTTCTGGTGAAGAACTTGATCCACACCCAATCTCTCAGCTCATATGGGTGCAGGGCTTCTTCCAGGGGCAAGGTCTGTGTCAACGCACTCTGGGTCCAGAGGGTCTAGTCACTCTGCACTCTGGGTCTAGTCACTTTTACAGGGCTGCAAGATAAGAAGAGAGAACCATAACACCCCTATCTAGGCAGAGAGAATGAGGATTGAGGCCTTTTAAGGAATCAGGAGGCCGACCAAAAAGGATCTCAAAGGGGGAAATACCTATGTCCTGTCTTGGTCTAGTTCTGATATAAAAGAGGGCAATTGGGAGCACTTGTGGCCAGGAGAGGTATGTTTCCTGACAGAGTTTGCCCAGTATGTTTTTTACCTCCCAGTTTACTCTCTCCATGGCTCCTGATGATGTCATAGATTAGGGTACGTGGAGGTTTTGGGTAATGCCTGTAGCCTGAAATATATGTGTGAGGACTTGTGCTATGAAATGTTTTCCCCTATCCATGTCCAGAATTATGGGGACCCAAACCTAGGCACAATATCCTTAAGGAGGTGTCTGGCTGTTTCTAGGGCAGTAGCATGGCTGCATGGGAAGGCCTCTACCCAGTGGGTTAGTTGGTCCTTACAGACAAGAGCATATTGATACCCATTTGCCTTAGGTAGTTGTATATAATCCATTTGGATCTTTTCAAATGGTTTCTGTGCCCAGGGTCTTCCTCTTTCATGAACTGTTTTTCTGGAGGTGATATTATTTGTTTGGCAGGTTTGGCATGTTGGGGCTATTCTTGTAGCCTCACTATAGACTCCAGGTGCATACCATACCCTCCTGATGGCATCCACCATAGCTTGCATGCCACAATGTCCCTTTGTATGTAATCTTTGGCAAATTAGCCTAAGGAGACGTCATGGGGCTATAGGTCTGCCATCTGGGACTCTCCCAAATCCTTGTTCAAAAACTGCTGAAAATTTCTTTTCCCGTTGCTCAGATTCCCCTTTGTCCAGAAATTGTGTGTATGGTATTTCTGGTTTTGTTGTTAAGGCTGGTGTTATGATGGCGTGAGGTAGAGGTTTGGTAGCCACCCATTTGGCTGTTGCATCTGCATATTGGTTTCCTTTTGTTATTAAAATCTGTTTGGTGGGCTTTAGAATGGATGACTGCTAGCGCTTGTGGTAATTGGATGGCTTCTAACAGTTTGGCTACTAATGATTCATGTACTATTTGTTGTCCTGCTGAAGTTAAAAAATCCTGTTGTTTCCATAGAGATCCTGTCGCATGGCAAACTCCAAAAGAATATTTGGAATCTGTATAAATTTTGGTAGATCAGTTCCTTGCAGCTTCGCAAGCTTTCATTAAAGCTATAAGTTCAGCTGCTTGGGCGCAATGGAAGGGAGGAAGGCAGGAAGCCCAGATGATTTCTTGTAGGGAGACTACAGCTGCTCCCGTTACTCTTTTGTTCTGGTGCATACAGGAGGAACCATCAGTGAAAACTTCAGTGTCAGGGTTTTGTAGCGGGGTATCCCTTAAATCAGAGTGGGGTAGTTCAGCGTCATGCACTAAATTGAGGCAATCATTGAGATTGCTTTCTTCCTGTTCTGTGGGGAGCAGGGTAGCTGGGTTTTGAGTATTACATCTTTCAAACATAATGTGATCAGAGGTGAAAAGTTCAGCTTCATATTGAGCCAAACGCTACTGAGTAAAGGCTTGTGTCTGGCTCTTTAAGAGAATCACAAAAACTTCATGGAGGACTTTTAGCAATAGTGGATGTCCCAGTACTAAATCCTTAGATCGTTTCACCAGTTCAACTGTAGCTGCTACGGCTCTTAAGCAGGGGACAGGCCCTTGAGCTACTGGATCTAGGGTTACAGAATAGTAAGCAACTGGTTGGTGTATGTGTCCAAAAGGCTGTGTTAGAACACCAGAGGCAACACCTAATTTTTCATGGATGAATAAGGTAAAAGGTTTCCTATAGTCAGGTAGCCCGAGCGCTGGGGCTGATGCCAGGGTTTCTTTCATGGTCATGAAGTGTTTTGTCCAGAGATTTGGACCTCTCAATGGGGTCAGGCATGTTTTTGCCTGTTAGTTGAGGCTAATCAACTAACTAATCAGGCTAATTCTCCAAACGAGGGGATCCATGGGCGGCAGAAACCCAGTACTCCCAGTAAGGCTCTTACTTGTCATTTTGTCTGGGGTGGTTTCATGGCTAAAATAGTTTCTACCCGATTAGGGGCCAGTCTTCTAATTCCTGGTGCAATAATGTAGCCCAGATATGTTATTTCTTGTTTTAAATATTGCAATTTAGAAGGGGAGGCTTTGTGCCCCCTTTCTGCCAGGGCTTCAAGTAAGTATATGGTATCTGTTTTACATGCTAGCTTGGTTTGAGATGCCAGCTGTAAATCATCAACATATTGGATTAAAGTAGACTGTTGTGGTAGGGAAATGGAGGAGAGGTCTGCCTTTAATATTTGTGAGAATAGGGTGGGGGACTCAGTATAGCCTTGTGGCAATTGAGTCCAAGTATACTGTTGGTCTTGACAGGTAAAGGCAAAGAGATATTGGGATGCTGGGTCTACAGGAATGCTAAAAAAAGCAGAGCACAAATCTATGACAGAAAAATAAGTGGCTGAGGCTGGCACCTCGGTGATTATAGTTGATGGTTTAGGTACTATGGGGGCTCTTGGTATCATGTGATTATTTATGAGTCTCAAATCGTGTACAAATCTTAAGATGGGGTTTCCATCTTTGTCTACTGTAGATTTCTTTACAAGAAAAATGGGGGTGTTGCAGGGAGAGATACATTTAATGAGAACTCCTTGCTGTAGGTATGCTTGGATTAATTTCTGTATAGGGAGAATTGCCTCTGCAGGGATTTTACTTAGGAGATTTTTCATATTTTACATAGGAGATCCCTTCCTAGTAGGGATAGTGGCAACTGGGGGCAAATAGTGAATGCATGGTCTACTGTGAAAGTTCCTAGTTCTACTGGTACATTGTGGGTAAATTCTACAGGGATTATTTCTCCCCCACACTCCCATTATGCTATCCCAAGCCCCTTCAGCTACTGAAGTTTTATATGGTAGTTCAGTAATTAATGAGGAGGTGGCTCCAGTATCAACTAAGCAATTGTGTTTCTTTCTTCCTATAAGAATGGTAACAATGGGTTCCCCTTCTGGGCCGTTTTTTAGGAGGATAGCCAGCCTGTTAAAGGTAGCCATGAATTCAGTGCTTTCATTGTCATGTTCTAGTCAAGAAAGGGGTAAACATGTTCTCTTCTTTGCTCCCATTTATGTCTATTGTTATTACTTATTGGAGGAAAGGGAGCGCTGGGTGGTGCCTGGTGACTGAAACTTTGTTGCTCAGTGTAATGGACTGGATTATTGCCTGGCCTCATGTTTCTAAGTGGTGGGTGATACCAGTTGCAGGAGGGGTGTTGTCTACATTGCCTGCTGAAATGACCTTCCTGTCCGCACCTATAGCAATGCTGGCATTTGCCTTGCAACCACTCTGCTTTATCGCAATGCCAGCATTTCTTTGAATTATAGGGAGATCTACCTGGTGTTTGTCTGGCTTCATGTTGCATTACAGCAAACATTTTTAAGTCTTCCTGTCTTTCTATCCATCTCTTTCTATCTTCCTCTTCCTCTTTCAATTTGTCTCTTTGAGCACAGAAAAAGTTAGTGATCCTACACAACTCTGCTATGTCTAAGGTCGGCCAGTTAGAGACAAAGTGGTGGAAATGTTCTTTAACATCCACGGTGGACTGGTCTATGAAGGCTGAAGCTAAAATCCTTTGGTCCTTCAGGCAGCTAAGGTCTAGATGGGCATATGCAATATCTGCTTATGACAGGTGGACCCAAAAAGCATCAGGGTTTTCTTTTTCTCTTTGTGTTGTTTTTTGGAATTCGGACCAGTTTAGAGGCTTTTTACCAATTTTCTCTAAAGCTTCTAGTAAGTTATCTTTTGCTCTTGTGTATTCATCCCAGTGATTGGTATCATTATAGTCCCAGTCAGGGCGATGTACTGGCCATGCGACATGGTCTGGGTCTGCCTGTCCAGGGACAGTTGATAGTTTAGCTATTTGGTCTGTTTTCTCAAATAGTTTTAATAGTTCATCTTTCATTAGAAAGACTTGTATCAGCTGGGTCATGTCACCCCAGGATGGGTTATGGCTTTCTATGATAGATTTCAGGGTTTGAATTATTCTTTGAGGATCAGCCCTGAAAGCTGGGGTGTCCTTTTTCCAGATGACCAAGTCAGAGGCAGAGAAGGGAGCATGGGTAAAAATGTATTCTAATTGTCTCCTTGTTCTGCCTGGCACTGGTTTGCTTAAAAGGGGAGCCATGAACCTTACCTCAGTTTTCCCTTCCAGGGAATGGGTTTCAGGTTTTTCCTGATCTTTTCCCTCGGTCAGGTGTTTGGTCCTAGCCATTTCAGCCCAGCAGTACAAATAGGGTATTTGGCTGGGTTTAATGTGTGTTTGAAGTGCTTTCAGGGTTTTATAATCTAAAACACCACTATCAGGCCAAATTTGTCTTCCCCTGTCATTTCGCAATGAAGCCCACTTTTTGTAAATTATTTTTGCATCTTTTTTATTCATTCCATGCAGGATAGGCACTTGCCTTTCATCCCAAGCCTCAAGTAATTTATCCAAGGGGGTCTCTTCCATTGCCCTCGAGCTACAATCTCCCATATTCCCTACCTGATGTGGGGATTATTTTGGTTTAGCCAGGCTACCGCCGTCAGTTTTCAGACAAAAAAGGTCTGGAAAGGACTCCGGTTTCCCTACACATGGAGTATGGGCCCCTTTCTCTTAGGGAAACTCCACCATCAGTTTTAAGACCCCCCCTAAAAATGGGGATCTTGGAGGACCATCTGCCCCCTAGCAGCATTGGTATGGGCCCCTCCCCACACTCTGCCATCAGTTTTCAGATCTCCCTTAAGGTGGGGATCTGGAAGGACCTGCTCTGCTTTTTTAGGCAAACTATTTCAATTCTGTTTGCCAGCAGCCGGTATGGGCCCCTTCTAAATGCACAGGGCTTTGCTTGTGATATGCACTGGGACTATTTTTCTGCTTTTTTATTTATTTCCTAACGCCAGTTCCTTTTGTAGCCCACTCGGGTTTTTTTTTAACGTCCTTCAGAAGGACTCACACTCCGTGATCACCCCTTGCGTTCCCAAATCCAGCCAATCACGGCTCGTGTTTGAGCTAGCAGCTGGCTGGGGTATGGCTGGCAATCACGGAGGAGGTGAGGTCCTGCTGTTACTGCAGAGAAAACCCACAATCACACACCTGGTCCACTCACGCTTCCACTCCCCTCCCTAGTAAGTTTATAAATTTGAAGCAGTACTCACCTGCTTTCAAGCAGCTGTTGAGCGGAAAAGCCCAAGGACTCCCTTTCCTACCCTTATGCCTTATGGGCTGGGTCCATGAATGTTGTCCCTGGATGAACAAGGTCCATGCCGGCTGGGAGTGGATCCACAGGCCTGGTCCAGTTGCAGGGCTGGCTGGAAAATCTTCGTGGTCACCAATTGTTGAAAGGCTGTCAAAATGCCTTTCTTCTGAGGATTCGGATTTTCCCGCTGGGAGAGCTCCGGCGTAAGGATACGGACAACTGCTTGAAAGCTGGATCTTTTTATTTTTCGGGAAGGTGAGAGATAGTGAGGCTGGGTTCCTGGGCTAGCTAGCTAGCTAACTTCATATGGTAAGTCCCTGGTTTTTTATACCTTTTTCTCCTTTTGTGTGTGAATGTTCATTATTTGTGTTTAGTGTTTAATGTTTAATGTTTAAAATCCTGTCAGAGTTTATTTCCACCAGAGGGCAAACTTTGCAAGTTGCAGAAGACAAACTCTGTGGGGTGGCTTGATTGTATTATCGGTTCTTTCCTAATCTCTTTTAGCTTTATAATGGTTTTTTCTATTTGTTTGTGGCAATCTCCTGTATGTCTCCTTTGTAATATATTTTGTGTCTTTTGTCTGTTTGTTTTTGCTGATTTGGCCTGTCTTGTGTTTGTAAGGGTTTTCTTTTCTTGTTTCCCTAGTTTTCTTAATTATTTGGCTTTTGTCTAAGGGGCTTCTTTAATACCTTTTATTTGATTCCTTTTCCTATGCAAGTTTGTTTTATGGCTGGCCTGATGTTCCCTTCAGGCTTTTCCTGCTTGGGTGACACCACTGTCCTCGTGAAGTTCCCTTTCCACAGTACCAAGCAGAATTTGATTGAAAATAGGTATGTGTCATAAAATAGAGGTTAGAAAATGAATGTTATAACTGTAAAGTTGTAACTTAAATTTTTAAATGAGATTTGAAAAAAGATACAAAGGTGTTACACTACAGTCTAGTAATTACATAGGAAAATTTGTTTTATGAGAAAAGATAATATGAAATTGTAAACAGGACAGACAAAAGTATAAAAACATTGATGAGAAAGATTTTAAAAATTAGAAAAAAGATATGTAACTGAATTAAGAAAGGAATGAGATAATTCAAAATAAAGCTGTAGGAAGTAAAGAAAGGGAAAAGCTATTGAAAAAAATTGTGAAAATAGTTATAAGCTGTGGATTAGAATGTATTAGATAAATATGTATTGAGTTTATGTCTGTATGGAGAAGTGATAACCTGGGGCCATACTGTTCTCAAAAAAAGATATTTTATTTGTATTTTTATGTTTTGTGAAAACTTAAATAAAACTTTTATTAAGAAATAAAAAGAAATGATTCAACTTTTTAAATCATATTGGAGGAATTTCTTACTTAGGAAAACTTATTTATGCATCTCAATCCCCTCTTGAATCCCTGGAGAAATATATTTTAGCTAGTGTGCTGGACAATATGACAAAGAATTGCTCATCTGGCTACTGGTACCATGAAAAGTTCAAGAAGACTTTTGTAGATATTGGAATTTCTAGTTGAAGTTCCAAATAAAGTATCTCATGAGGAAATTTTCCATCACTCCTGCACATCAGTAAGGAGAAAATGTCATCTCCAATGTATGAAATGTCACCAAATTGTTTTGTATTATTACTTCATTAGGTATCACATTAGGTAGACATCCTTGCCAAATTCTTTACTTCCATCCTAAAGGCCCTATTTTGCCAACTGTTCTGTATGGAAATAAGGTGCGCGAGACCAGGTTCTAACAAACAGCTCTTTATTCAAACAGTGAAGTAACTGGTAACAGAACATTGGCTCATGCCGCGGCAGCCCTTCTTATAGCGGCTTGCTCATGGCTTGTGGCCAATGACAGTTGTTTGAGTGCTCCCGCCATTCAGCGGGCCAATCGGAGTAGCTCTTAAGTAACCAATCCAAGAATGGCCTTCTCGACCAATCAGATCGAGGTATTTGGAGTCTACCAAGTTCTATACACAACACCAACCATTTGCTAAAATTCCAATTTTGATATGATTTCCAATTAAAATATTAGAAAAAACATCATACATGAATTGTGTCAGCTCTCTAAAGCAGAAAAAAGTTGATAGAAGAAAATATATGTGGGTCAAGGTTCTTGGTAGTCTTTGAGCTTGGTTGCTTTCTTTCAGATATTTCATTACCAAACTGTTACCTAATTTGGTGTTATCTGGTTTGGTAATGAAATATCTGCAAGAAAACAGCCTAGTTCAGAGAGCACCAAGGATATTCTCCACAGAGAATATCATGACAGTAATTAGAACAAAGAGATGCCAAATACCAGTGTGTAGGTATTTTGCAAATACACATTTTCTTTTGAAAGTAAGAAGCATAAAAGCATTGCTTAGCTTATATTTGAGAAGGCTATGAAACTAGGTTTGGATTAGCATACCGTGTAAGAAAAAATCCTAACTGCTCAATGAGCAGTGTTAACTGAAATAAATTGGATTCTATTCACAAATAATGTACAGTAAAAGGACTGCTTGCTAAAGTGAACTGCAGGAGATGAGCTGAAAAGCAAAAATGAAGGACAAAAGGAGGAAGGACTTATGAAGTTTTTAGGGATGAGTATATAGCCCACACTCTTATGATTTTGTTCTAAAGAACTGTAAAGACATGGATATGCCAAACAGCATTACAAAGATTGCTTCTGGAGCTAATGGGGTATATTTTAGTTTTTATTATAGTGATATTGTTAATGTTTTATGTTACTGCATCGTTAATATTATATACATTTTATTATATTCATTGTAAACTACCTAGCCTCCAGTTAGACTCAGGCGATATACAAGTCTTACCAATAAATTAACTACAATCCATAATTTTAACTGAAGTTTGAAAAGAAATAAAGAACAATAAAAAGATCTGAGATATGTTTAAAATAAAAGAAACAACAAAAAGAATATATTGCTGTTCAAAAAAAATAACTAATAGCAGGATGTAAATAAGTGGCAATTATATATCTCCTATTTCACTTAGTGTTCGACAAGAGAATATGTATTCCACAGGAATGTTATACAAAAAAATAAATGTAACAAAACAATCATTAAAAATAAAGGAAAAAATAGAGGGGAGATAATTCTAATACCAAATAAAGCAAGACAAAATAAAGGGAAATAAAGTGGAAATGAATAGAATAGAATAGAATAGAATAGAATAGAATAGAATAGAATAGAATAGAATAGAATAGAATAGAATAGAATAGAATAGAATAGAAAAGAACAGAGTATGGTACGGTAGGGTAGGGTAGGGTAGGGTAGGGTAGAATAGAATAGAATAGAATAGAATAGAATAGAATAGAATAGAATAGAAAAGAACAGAGTATGGTACGGTAGGGTAGGGTAGGGTAGGGTAGAATAGAATAGAATAGAATAGAATAGAATAGAATAGAATAGAATAGAATAGAATACTCTTCTCAGATATCACAGTAAATAATAAGTCTTGGAAATAACTTCGAGCCAATCTATATAAGGTATTAAAACTTTGAATTGCACTCAAAAATAGCAGGAAGCCAGTACACACCCATCGCTTTTGTAAAGCTTTAAAATTCAGCTGTCAACTTTATTGATGAAAATTTTACCCAAATTCTGTTCTCCTTTGAAATCATTTTTAAAGTAATTTCCATTTCATCAAATTGAAAAACTACAGGAGAATTTATCTGCCCAGTCCTAGTTTTACCTTAAATAAAATTCTTAGAATTCTCAATACATGAGTCTTGGGTTTATACTGCTTTGAAGCCTTAGAACATTTCCATAATAAAACAGAATCAACCTAGTATAAACCTATACTTCTTTAAATACCTACTTTGGAAAATAAAAGTGGCACAAAATAGAAATTGTATTGTTCCCTTGTTAGAGTTTACTGATATATTGTTGATTTCCTTACCAAGCTTCCGTGGGAGATAGCTGTACTCTTCTAGTAAATATTTAATACATCATGTTCTGTGATGTTCTGTCATGCTGTGTTTGCTTTTGTAAATGTATAACCTTTATACTGAGAACGAATTAAATGGAAGGAATGAACATAAAAGAGAAAAACCAGCGCACAATGAAGATAAGTGCACTGCCAGCAAACACCTGCATTTCTGGTCTCTCATCTCTCTTCTTCCTGAAACACAGAGTATTTACTAATAATGTTAGCATGGTAGTTATAATTTCAGCACAGCTGGAAACTTGTTTTGGGTGCTTTGGCTTTATATGTCCTAGTTATAAAAGCTATTTTCACATCTATTCCCTTTTTTAAAAATAGAGAGAAAGAAACAGAAGAGGATAATAAGAGGAGGAAACACTACTGAATTTAAAGATGGTTCAGTAGATCTTTGATCTTAGTATGATGTACATATTTAAGGTAATTTGACTGTTATCCTATTGCTTTAGAAACAGGAGGATGTACTTCTGCAGCAGGGAAGGTTGCATGCAGTGTTATTTTCCAACTGTCCATAGTTCACTATTTATCCCTAAGGTTTTTAATAAACTATACATTGATAAAACATACATAGCACTGCATGGCTGTGTAAAGACAACAAATGACACTTGGCATAAGAACAGGGGTATTTAAAAAGAAAAATACTGAAAGTTATGTTACTAGGGATTTCAAATAAGGAAACTTTGCCAAAGAACAATGTGTAAGATATTAAGGGTAAAATTATAATAAAAATCAATACAATGTACATTCTTGGGATTTATTTACAGAATCTACAATACCATCTATACTGCCATGTTTTAAGCTCACTTAGATGTAATAGTACTCTATATTATTATTTCAGAAAATATATCTCCTCCTGGCAATTTCATTTTAAGTACTAAAGGTCTTACTTTAATTTCATTATTCCAAATCTTTACAGATTATAATTTGGTTGAATTGTGTTAAACTAAAAGAAGCCTACTTCAAACTATGTTTCAAAATGAAATCCAATAGTTTGAACAAATCTTGGTTACTTATAACTATTTTTTGGGAGAAACAAAACTTTCAGTTTCCTTGTGGCCATGTTTGACAAAGAGAACTGAGAGGACTCTATTGTCTAATCCTCTTTCATGAAATGTGTTGTCCAGTTTGCTGTTACCACTTAGTGTAATAGAATGTATGGATGACCTTCGTGAAAGAGTGGAAGACATGCTACCTAAGGAACAATCAGAAAAGAGATAGTGGCTTAATGGTCAGAAAAAGAAACATATGAAGGACCCATCCTAATTGACCATGCTGCTAAAAGTGGCAGTGGGAAGTTTGCACCTTCAGACTTGCAAGATTATTTTAATGTAGCCTTACAATAAAATAGAATGAGCTCACCTTAATATGATTTCTGCCTGGTTTACCTGAGAGGACTGAGTCTTACTTAGAAATCCTTCCAAAAGTAGTTATTTATGATAATGTGTAACCATAGCAAAATTCATTGCACTAGATGGAGTTGTTATAATACACATTTAAAAATAAATATAGTCCTTCCTGTTTTCACTTATTCATACCTATATTCTACTGCACTTCATGTTCAGTCTTTAAAGCATTCAGAATCAAAAATCCAGTCTCATAATTTTGGTGACATCATAATATACCAACCCAACTGTGAGCAGAACCAAAGTCATGTTGGATGACCCATTGAATTAAATAAGGAAGTGTGTCTCAAACTCAGTAGCTTTGCTAAACAAGAAAGTGTTCCAGTTTGTGCACAAGAGAAAAAAACAAGATAAGGCTAGAACAATGGGGAATTGTAATAAAGTGCTGTGATGTCAGAAACCGTGTAAGTGCTTTTGCTAGACAGGGAGCTAGTATGAACCTTCGAAATATATGTGTCAATTTGAAAACAGAAAGAATGTGAGCCAAGGCCTCGTAAGAGGGGATAAAAATGCTGCCTGAAATTTGCTCTGGGTTCCTTCAATGCCCAAGGGAACCCGTCTTTGCAGACACGTGAATAAAACCTTGTTCTCCTTGGATCAATGAATCTTTGGTGGTTTTTTTTATCTGCTTCCACTTCACACAACATCTTGTCAGAAAATTGCCCTTCCTAAGCAGTGCAATAGTGCAACACAAGAGTGTCAGCCTGTGTTAGAAAGTCTCCCCCCTCAAAATAAAAACACCTCTAGTCCTTTAAATGGAGGAGGGAAGAGAAGAGGAGTGAGAATGAGAATGTTGATTTCAGAGATATCTGGAAGAGAGGCAAGGCACATAATGTGTATTTATGCACAATATTAGGTCACAAAGGGCTTTTGTTGTGACATTACAATCCATATTTCATTATTCTTGCACAGGATTTGTACCAGGTGCCTTTGACTGATTGCAGTATAAATAGAACTTTATATATGACAGTCATTAGAATTTCATAATGGCCTTTTAACTTTTGTACAATAAATCAGAAATTTCTTGTACCCTTGCATATCTGTTTATCTTTTCCAGTAAAGCTTCTCAAGAAGACCTCTGATTCACCCAAGCAGGAACACTGTGACAAATGGTCAGATTCACAATCATCTCTGTTCCTCTTCAGTGGCAATGGTTATCACAATGATTCTGATTATATACTTTTTTTCTTCCAATTGTACTGCCAGGTGGCTACCCATATCTTCAAATAAATTCTTTTCTTTTTTAAATAAATGCATATCCAAAAAGGGTAGATTAATTCAACATTATCTTCAGCAAGAGTTTTTCATAATGTGAGAAATTGTGGAAGCACAATAAGTGATTCAAAGGGAAACATTTTGTCTTATGCAGCAAATTTTGCTGTGAAGCAAGGATAGACAATTCCTAAAAACCCAAGTATACACCTCTATACTTTCAGGGCTTTGGATGAAATGTATTAGTAGGAAATCTGACTAATTATTTTAGTTCTTTCTGGAATTATTTTAATTCTCAACAGAACTACAGATTTATTTAAGACAAACTCAGCAGCAATGCCATTATATGTTAATCTCAATTTCAAATAAAATAACAAAGTTGGGAGGGTCACCCTGCACAAGTGGGAAACTATAGAGTTTGAGACAAATGGTTGTCCAATCTCTTCTTAAAAACCTCCAGTGTTGGAGTACCTAAATTTTTTGTGGGCCAGCTGTTCCACTGATTAATTGTTCTAATGGTCAGGAAATTTCTCCTTAGTTCTAGTTGGTTCTCTCCTTGATTAGTTTCTATTTAAGCAAGGGAAACAGATTTGGAAATTGATCCTGTTTGAAAATGTGCCACCAACCTCTCCAACTGCTGAAGCAAAAGAATGAAATAGGTCAGCTGGAGAAAAGAAACATTCCGTAATTATGGGAGCAGATGCCACATGGCCAAGGGCTAGAGAGGTTCTGACAACTGTACCAATAATGAGATTTATAAGTGTAAAATATTTTTGAGGAGCCCTGTTGTCCATCAGTTCAATCCACAGATGGTGGAATTGATCCTCAGTGTGTGATAGTCTGCAATAGAAATGACTGGAAGTCAAGTTATATAGAGAAAAAGTATCTGCCAGATGACTGATGGCTCCCTATAACAAAACCATAAAAACAGACAATGAGTGAGGATCATAACATAATGTACATGTAAATTTGTTAGTTAGATGGTTCTATAGGGAAGCATAAGTGAGGTATAAGATGAGCAGATAGAAATAGATAGTTGGCCAGCTAGCTAATCCTTTTGATGTAGCAAAAGATCAAGTTGTAAATTTAAACTGGTTTAATAATAAGATTCAGTGATAATATTTTTCAAAGATTTTGGTTTGGCAAAAGAAAAGAGCCTGATTCGGCAACACTCCTCATGGGCTGAAAATGTTGATTTGAAATGCTCAATAGGCTAATTAGAATATTGTTTCAAAATCTGTCATGAAACTTCTTCAAAGCTTTCAGTTTTTTTTCCTTTGCAATAGAAGCTACTGTTTCCTCCTCCTCCTCCTCCTCCTCCTCCTCCTCCTCCTCCTCCTCCTCCTCCTCCTCCTCCTCCTCCTCCTCCTCCTTCTTCTTCTTAAATTTCTTTTGCATTTCTCCTGCCACAATTTTTTATTTCACCACAAGGTGGTAGAATATGATACTGCTAAATATTTTCCTTCACTTTACAGCTTTTTGGGCTGCTCCTTTTTTTTTTTTTTTTAGAATAGGAGGAAGTTGTTCATGATTTGAAATGAGCTAAAGCAGTTGCCGGAAACTAGAGAAAAGATTGTGTCATTAAAGGCAAAGATTCATAATAATTAAATATATATTTTACAACATGAGTATTTCACTTATTTTTTTTTCTGAGAAACATCAAAACAATTTATTTTCCATGAGATCAAATGAAAACTGATTAAAATTTTGGAAGAAATTTTCAGCTCTCCCTTATAACTTTATGTCTAGTTGAGATTTTGTGTGCACAAATGGTCTACTGTATTATAATGGAACTTGTAGTCCATGTAATCATACATGATTCAGATTTGGTTAACTCTCACACCAATTTGAGCCAGTGTTACATAACAAACTAGATAAATCTGTTCATCGAACCAGCAAATTATTTTGACAATGTGGCTGCCTCAGTGTTCAGTCACAAAGGAGGGGGGGGTTAGGTCTTCACTCAGTAGTAAATCCAAACTCAGATTTCACTTTCAAAAGGTCAGTTGCTAATACAAAAGCAAAGATTTTAGTTTTACAAAAAAACATTAAACACCTGGATATACTTCTCTGGCTTCTGATATGTAAGCTAAACGAACTGATCTATGCTTATGCAGATCCTTTCTGAACTGCTATTTATCTTTTCTGGGATACTCAGGCACAAAAGAAAAATCACATTAAAATTGTCATGGGCATGCCAGTAAAACTAGCCTCTGTAGAGCAAGCAAAATAAGAAGTTCTTACATCATTTGTAAGAATTTCCTCAATGAGTACTTCACACAGAATTTCTATCCTTACATTTTATTTTTATTTATTTTTCTTTTATTTGGTTTGTCAATTGCTTATAAGACAATAGGTATAAGTAAAAACATAGTTATGGATACATGGATACATATAAGGAAAATAAAAGAAACAATAGGACAGGGACAGTAGGCATGTTGGTGCGCTTATGCATGCCCCCTAAGAAGCAGCAAATAGAGGCATGTAATTAACATGGTCTAAGAAGAATAAGGTAAAGATTTCCCTCCCCCACCATATCTAGTGACCGCATTCACATGTACATATAGTTTTCTTAGTAACTTCCAAATATGGAAGCTAGTTGCCATTGCTTTCTTCCTGGATTTTTTTTGTTCTCTTTTTGATGGAGGACTTCTGGGTCTAGGCTACCAACTGAATTCCCCACCATCCTGTCAGAGCTGAAGAAGCTTCGTGTATGAGAAGCAAAATGTCTTCAAAAGAGAAAAAAGTCCAGTTGCCTCTTGAAAAAGCACCTTTAGGACAACCATGACCTGGATGACTGAGAATCTCAACAGATGTCTATCATCTGAAGGTTTATTGATAGTTTCTCGAGTGCATAGGACATAGAGTCATAGCAACAGCAATATCACTTATATACAGCTTTAGAGTGCTTCACAGCCCTCTCTAAGTGGTTTACAGAACACATTGCCCACAACAATCTGGGTCCTCATAGGGTTAGAAGGGACCTCAGATGTCTTCTAGTCAGTGGTGAGATTCAAATTTTTTTACTACCAGTTCTGTGGGTGTGGCTTGGTGGGTGTGGCAGGGGGAGGATACTGTAAAATCACCAGTCAGAAGTGGTATTTGCCGGTTCTCTGAACTACTCAAAATTTCCACTACCGGTTCTCCAGAACTGGTCAGAACCTGTTGAATACCACCTCTGCTTCTAGTCCAACCAGGTCACATCTAGTATGAACCAGGTCTGACTTTGTTTAGCTGTTTGAGGTTAGTCAGCTCAGTGCTGTCATCTGCTCAGTGCTGTCATCTGAGTGAAGTTTGTTATTTTTGAATAACAAACTTAGAAGAAACCTGTATTAATAATTCATTTTGAAATAAGTGTCTTATGTTCTGATATAATATTTTTCAACTGTTGCAAATAAATTCATTTTTATTATCAGGGGCATATGGTTCCTCATATAATCAATGGGGGTACACATGCACTTTATTTCACTCAAGGACAGCCCCCAAAAGACACTAAGCAGTAGATTGAGGGAAAGTTATTTTGATTAGATTATAGACAAAAAGCAAATTTCTGAGGAAAGATGTAATTACTATACATGTGATTGATAGGAAAGCTGTGATGTGAGCTACCTTACTCTACTCCACCCCCACCCTCCCATTCTTCCCACTTTACTCCTCCTTCCCCTCCTGGTAATTCAATGTGAAACAGCTAAAAATTGATCAGTGTCATTCTGAAAGCTTATGATGAATGCTCATTTAAAGATAGTCTGCAAGGAAGCATAACTTGAAATGTACTAAGAAAGGCATATTTTATAACAATTATCTATATCATTTCAAATAATGACTTTTGAGATCAGATCTTTTAAGTTAGAACTGCAAAAATCAACCAAACTATGGAGGAAAAAAGAAAAAAGTAAGTGGTTTTGCTCCACTAGGATTTCAAGCAAGATCTATTTACTTCTTTCAAAACCAAAAGGGAAATTAGCAAGAAATGGAAAAATGAAAAAGTAACTAAGTTATATTGTTATAGTTTACTAATGCCAAAAATAAATCCAGTCTTGCTTAAATTGGTCAGACTACTAGATTAAAATGAAAAACAAAAACTACTTTGTTTCCAAGAGTTCTGCTGATAAGATGTAATGTTGGGAATGATCTTGAAATACAAGGGGAAGAAATGCTACCTAGAGTAGATTAGATAAGAGAGGCTAGTAGCAGCAGTAACATAACAGGCAAAGAAAGAAACTCAGAAAGGAACTTTTCTAACTTTTCAATTGGTAAAAAAAAAAAATAGCAGAAGATTTCAGACTTTCAGACTAGATTGCTTTCAGACTAGATTGTAGTCTTTTATTGTAGCCTTCAATAAAGTAGCTCATCTGGTCATTTTTCCTGTCCAATCTAAGGCTGACAAAACTTTACTGATTGCAAGCCACAATGAAGTTCTTGCAAGAATTTGAGATCCACTGGTCAAGTGGTCAGGATTTCCTTAAAAATAAAATATGCTTAGCTTCAGTTGAGTCCATTGGGTGTCACCTCTGAAACTGACCTGACCAGAGCCATTTTGGAGCATCAGCATTGTCACAGTAGAGCTGAGGGATAGAGAGAAGAGAATAGAGATAGCTGGGGTTTGTAGCCAAAACAAAATACGTTCTCTTGGGAACCTCAAAAATTTCAGGCAGGCCACTATCAAGGTCACTGACCAGGAGATGTACGTCATGGCCAAGTGCAGCTTCCTGGATGGTGAGATCCACCACTAAGGAGCAGCCCCTCTGATGCCCCTCTCCCTCAGACAGCCCACAGACAGCCAGTCCTCTTCCAGCCAGGAGCCAGCGAGCCTGTCCAGGCAGGTGTCTTCAGAGGGCCCCACAGCAGAGACCCCCCCAACAGCTGCACTCCCAATGCCGGCAGACTTGGAGGATCCCCTGTCACAAATGGAGGAAGAAGAAGCAGCCACCAGAGACCAACCCACACCACCCCCTGCTCCAGCTCCACAGGATGCAGGCAGAGAGGCAGACTGGAGGGCCAGAACCACAGTGTCCTGTTGGAGATCAGGGACACAATGAAGACCAGCACAGAACTTCTCTCTCAGCTGATCCACTTGGACAGAAGATCCTCAGGCCACCACACCTTCATCACCTACGTGAGCCACACCCTCAGGGACCTGCCCGAGGCCCAGTACCAGGTGATGAAGGAGAAGATAACAGCACTTCTGCACAACCCTCAAGGCTCAGCTGAAGCTGTTCCTACCCAGTCCAGGTCTGCTCCTCCCCCCCAGGCGATGTCACAGCCCTTCCATGGCTTTCAACAGCCCCTCACCTACCAAGGCAACAATTACCAGGACTTCCCACAGCAAACACAGACCTTCCCAGTCCAGGCCCAGGTTCATCGCACACCACAGACGCCACTCCTCACCCAGCTGCAGACCAGACAGCCCCACTACCCTCCTCCTTCCTCCACCCCACAGCCAAGCCCGTCAACGGACAATCTGTCATCAGTATTGGGACTGACATCTCAAGTCCTTGATGAAGGGCCTCTCAACCTCACGGGACTGAGTCAGCTCTCTGAGAGCTTCCTGAACATACCATCCTCTGTTGTACCCTTGGGGCCAAGCACCCCAATGGTGCCTCAAACCAGCACTCAAGCCACAGCCACCTCCACAGTCCCTGCCCACTTAACAGCTGAGACAATGGACATGACTCAGAGTGACTGAGAATAGTGTCAGAGACTGAGTTGTTTCCTTGTTAAGTTTATCTTTGCTTAAGACACTTAAAACAGTTTACTTAACTCCAGTGGAAGCATAGTGGGACTGTATGGTCCACCATTCCAGCTGCCACACATATGGACATTTATTATCAATAACAATGTATTCATTGGTCAACACATTTTAAAATAAACAAAGCTCTTTATTAATGCCCTTTTCATTGTAGGACCACTCAACATACATGGCACAATCTCATCAGTGTTATGCAACAGGCTCAAGGTAGCATCCATTAATCATCTATCATCCTGTCTTGCCACTCCACTGCTCCAGCTGGGGAATTGCACCAGTGTCTTAGTAGGCTGCGCTGCTTCTTCCCTTCACGTGAAGCTCTGTTGGGGCCTTTTACATCCACAGTGTCTATTAGGTTTTGTCCTTGCCTCCATTCACCAGGCTCCATGTCCCCATTCCCTTGTTGATGGTCCACAAGTCTGTTCTGCAACACTGGGTAGCTGATGCGCATCAGGAAGCTTCCACGATGCTCCTTACAGTATGTGCCTCATGCTGCATAGTGGTGAGAAGTATCTGGAACCTGTTGGCCAGGATGCCAAAGGTGTTCTCCACCACCCGTCTTGCCCTGGACAGCCTGTAGTTGAAGATCCTCTCTTCACGAGGTATCTTGAACTGTAAGGCTTCATGAGGTAGGTTCTGAGAGAGAAGGCGTCATCACCAATGATAAAGTTGGGCACATCTTGTGTGTCATTGGGTAGGGGGTCTGGATCTGGAAAACCCATGATGAGGTTGCGTTCCAGCCCATCCTTGAGGTCACTTGCGTTATATACCTGGCCATCTGAAGCTGACCTGTTGCCTGAAGCATCGATGTACATGAACTTGTAGTCAGCATCAACCATGGCAAAGAGGATGATACTGAAGAAGCCCTTGTAGTTGAAACAAGTGGACCCTGAGTTGGCTAGAGCTTTGCAGGCCACGTGCTTCCCATCTATGGCTCCAACGGTGTGGGGGAAGTTCCACTTCTGATACCACTGCTATGCAACTTTCTTCCAGCCTTCTTCAGTGATGGGCCACTGGAGGAGCTCCTCCAGGTATTCTTCGATGATGTCCTGCACCACTTCTCTGACCACTTTGCTGATGCTGTTGTGGCACCCTCCATGCATACTGCATGTTTCTGTATGTGGTTCCAGAGGCCAGGTGGCGCAGAGTCAGTGCCACCTTCTGTCCAGGGTCCAGGTTGGGACAGAAGTTGGTGCTCGGCTTGGTCAACCTGGGTCTCAGACGCTGTACAAGTTCATCAAACATGGCTGGTGGCATCCTCATGAAGTGATGGAATGCACGAGGGTCTTCATTCCTCAGCTCCACCATCAACTGGTCATACAGTCCATCTTCTCACGATCCATCCTTGGACCCACATAGCTCTTGGATATCTCCTTCTTCTCCTTCTGTATAAAAGGTGAAACAGTCTGAACAGGTTTTGGTTCTGGTGTTGAATGATCGCAGCTATCATCCGGACTGTGTCATGATCCATGGTGGAGAACAATTGATGATGTGGAAGACCAAGACCAAGGGTGAAGAGGTCTGTACACCACGGCTGCTGAACTCATACTGAGATCCAGATGATTTCCTCCCCCTTTTTATAGGAAATATCAGTAGTCCGCTCAGTGTCCTTTTACATACTCTAGACATACTCCAGACATCCTAAATATCCGAGATACATCCCAGATACAAACATTTTGTCCATTTTAATCCTTTATATATGAGATGCATACGCTTACATCCTTTCTATTTCCATGCTACTGACGCTGTGTAGACGTTCCATGTACCTTTTGTTTCCTCCCTCTTTCCATTTTTAGCTGCAGTGGATGTGAGTTGAGGGGATGGCCAGAGGATGCAGAGAGGATACAGCGGATGTTTAATGGATGATAACGAACATATAACGTTTGTTGCCCATATATGCCTCGGATGTACATCGTATGCAGCGGAAAGTTCATCCACTCACAAAGTTTTGTGCAGCTCAAAACTTCTTGCGCGGATGAAATCTCAGTGGACAGATGCTCGAGTTATAGAGCATATGAAACGTATGCAGTGAGTACACAATGGATGCATAGCATTTTCCAATGGATGGCAAGCTTTTTTCAACGTTTTACATCCTCTTTGCATCTGTTAGTGCAGTGTGACAGGGGCTTGAATAAAAATAATGCCCCCACTGAAAATTTTAAGTTCATAGGAACAGGAAATCTTGCAGATAATTTGATCAAACCATGTAACGCTTTGCACATTGGTGGTGGGATTCATTTTTTTTTTTACTATTGGTTCTGTGGGTGTGGTTTGGTGGGCATGGCAGTGGAAGGATCCTGTAAAATGTCCAGTCAGAGGTGGTATTTGCCAGTTCTTTGAACTGCTCTACTAGTCAGAACCTTCTGAATACCACCTCTGATCATGATGTATACAAAGATTGCTTCTTAAACAAATGGCAAACCAAAGTCCAAAAAGTGGCAGGGAGTGGCGGGGGAAATGATGCAACAAACTCACTCAGATAGATGTTGTCAGATTATGTCAGACACCATGACATGTAGCATCAAGCTATACAATCATTGTATCAAATATCCAGAATACTTTAGTATTCCATTGTAGAAGGTGATCAGACTGAGTCAAATGCATCCTTTATCTCCAAAATAGATCTAATTCTAGACCACCTTGAATTCCATTTATTCTTATCTGAAATTATTTCTGCAATTTACTTTGACCATTAGTAGTTCAGATTCTTGTAGAGAACAGACGTTTGTAATAACCCCTTATATTCATTTGAACTGGCCTGGAATTCTGATTTTCCCACACTTGACATCCATGCCTCAAACAAGTCACCACTATAGCAGTTGGCCAAGTTCAATAAATCAACTTCCATGTTCTCCTTAAATCCAACTGGGTCCATCAAGGCTGTAGTGATTAATGTGTAGGAACGACTTCATAGCTAGGAGGAGCATCTATTCATTCCTTCCCCTCCCTCCAATTTATTCTTATCTATCATGTTCAGTATATATAATATTATGCAAAGTACAGAAAAAATAGTAAGAAATAATAACATAAATTAAAGGAAGGAAATAAAATGGCTTCCACAATTGTTCCACTGCCAAAGAAGTTCCCTATCAATAATCTGAATGATTACAGACCAGTGGTGCTCACTCCTATCATCATGAAATGCTTTGAGAAATTGGTCTGTCGGCACATCATTTCTGGCCTTCAGCATACATTTGATAAACACTAGTTTGCATACAGAAGAAATAGATCCACAGAAGATGCTATAGTCATCATTCTTCATGCTGTTCTAACTCACCTGGAACAGCGGGGGGGGGGGGGATATGTGAGGATGCTTTTTGTAGATTTTAGTTCCGCATTTAATACAATTCTTCCACATAGACTAGTGTCTAAACCTCTGGACCTTGGCCTTTCTTATTCGATCTGCCTTTGAATTATGGATTTCCCGTCTGGCTGCTCACAAAGGTAAGGCTGCTCACTCAGATAAGGTAATCATACCTCTTTCGCCCTTATTCTTAACACTGGTACACCACAGGGTTGCATGTTGAGTCCCTTACTCTATACTCTTTATGTTCATGACTGCATTCCCACTCACGCTAGTAATACTATTGCTAAATTTGCAGATGATACAAGAGTGGTGGGGGCTTACCTCCATGGGGGGGGATGAGTCTGCCTATCAAGATGAGGCGGACCGGTTGCTTTTGTGGTATGGAGACAATACCAATAAGTATTGGTCCTCAACACCAATAAGACCAAGGAGCTTATAGTTGACTATAGAAGACTATAGATCAGACAACCAGCCCTTGCTTATCAATGGAGACTGAGTGGAGCAAGTGGCCAGTTTTAAGTTTCTGGGTGTTACCATAAAGGAGGACCTGACCTGGGGTGCTCACATTGCAGCATTGGTCAAAAGGGCCCAGCAGAGTTTATATTACCTGTGACTTCTCCCAAAAAAAAAAAAATCAACTGAATGAAAAACTGCTGGTGACCTTCTACCGCTGCACCATAGAGAGTATTTTAACTTACTCCACCTCTGTATGGTTTACCAATTGCACAATGGCAGATAGGAAAGCACTCCAGAGGCTTAATGTCATTGCTCCAAAGATTATTGGTTGCCCTCTCCCCTCTTTGGAAGAGCTTTATAGCTCCTGCTGCCTTAAGAAAGTTCAAAACATTCTCAAAGATCCATCTTATCCTGGGAACCCTATTTTTGAACTATTACCATCTGGCAGACAGTACAAAATAATAAAAACAAGGAGAAATAGGCTGAAAAACAGCTTCTATCCCAGAGCAGTAGCTCTTTTGAATTCTGCTGTATAGTGCAGTATTGGTGTGATGTCAGGAGTTTTCGGTTCAGTGTGTGCAGGGTGAAGGATGTGTGTTTGTGTTTATTTTCATGGTCATGGTCGTGTTGTGCATTGAAGATGGTGTTTGACTTTGTTGTACAGGGTGAGATGACAATAAATTAAACTATATTGAACTAAATCTGATGTTTATACTACAATTTGTTATTCCTACTTATATGCTTGAATTATTGCTAATCAATCTTGTTGCTATCCCATTCTTACAAAGAAAAGAGAACATGTATATGTTATTAAACAAAGCTCCATAAAAGCTATGTTCTCTTATGCTTACATAAAGTGAATCTAGTGTCCCTGCTTCATATTGTTAGTGATGCCCTTTACTAGAGAGAAATGTCAATCAAGCAGGTCACCTTGCTTATTAAGTAATAGTATGCCACCAGCATAGCTTTTAGGCTGTGGGCCTTCATAAATGTCTCATGATGCTAATTCCCAGTGCCAACCACATTCAGTTGAAAAGTTATTTAATTATAGCAAGTAATTTGGGAGTAGACAAGTCTGTCTTCTAGGCTGGGACCCTTTGACACTGCTGAGATTGCTTTTTTCCAATCAGCTAGAAGCAGATTTACAGCAGCAGCTCCATATGGCTCTTGATAACATGGACATAGAATTACCACCATTTCATTATAAAAGAAACAAGAAACTGGTCAGAAACCATAACTAATTAAGGGACAAATAAATGGCAATTCATCAAATATTGTCCAACTATGCTGAACAGGAAGTAATGAAAGAATAGAAACTTTAAGGAAGATGGGTTTATTTTTTTCAATTAAAGTCTTTAAAAGCTTTAATAGTACCTATTGTGAGTGAGCAGCAATTTTATTGTAATACACAAAAATGCAGTGACTCAAATGAAAGCACAATAGCAAATCTGTAGAAGAGTCTGCTTTTTAATGACCCAATCCACAGTCTTTTGAGTGATGGTTATCAATGAAGGTAATGAAAATAAGCAAATCTGGAAAAAAAACAAGCAAATCTGGAAAAAAAGAAACCAAGTAGTATAGATGAAATCTTCATCTCATCAGATTACAAAGCACAATGTGACAAAAAGAAGTAAAAATCGGAAATGATTTTTACTTTGTCTAGGTCACTCTGCTAGTATATAAGTTTCTCTCCTTCCCTCCTTCTTTGGTCTTATTGTAGGTCAGTCAGATTTAGCTCAGAGAAGAGGCTACAACTGACAGATGGAGAGATAGACAGACAGATGATGAAGAGAGACTTGTTATTGACAACCTGACTGGTAAGTTACAATGGCTCCACCCCCCAAACTACTTATGACTTAATTTTGAAGTTACAGCAGATGTACCTGCCTGTGGTAACATGATCACGTTTTGAGTACTTGGCAAACAGCTCACTTTTACAGTCATTTACAGCAGAGGTGGTATTCAGCAGGTTCTGACCAGTTCAGGAGAACTGATAATGGAAATTTTGAGTAGTTTGGAGAACTGGCAAATACCACCACTGACTGACCCCGCCCCTATCTATTTTCTGCCTCCCATGTCCCAGCTGATTGGCTGGATCTTCTTTTGTTGAACAGAACAGAGATGGAAAGCAGGTTAGAGGGATGGGGAGGGAATGGGATTTTGCAGTAATCTTCCCCCAAGAGTGGGGTGGGAATGGAGATTTTACAGTATCTTTCCCCTGCCATGTGCACAAAGCCATGCCGACAAAGCCATGTCACACCCACAAAGCCACACCCACAAAGCCACGCCCACAAAGCTATGCCCACAGAACCAGTAGTAAAAAATTTTGAATCCCACCATTGATTTATAGCATCCTATGATCAGATAACTACACTTTATTGCATTTTTTTTGCAAGAAACCAGTGTCTACTTCAAGTTTATGGGAAAAAAAATCCATTAGCTAAAATGGGTTTGCTGCATATCTTTAATGACTGGTGCAAAAAAGCTTGTAAAATTATTATGGTTACATGGTGCCCCACTTAACGAACAGTACAATTTAGGATTGTAAGCCTGAGTTTAATTATGATTCAAAAACTACCTGCAGTTAGCTACACATCCTGTATCTCTATAAAACACTTTCCATCTGGATCCACATTGATAAAGTACACAATTTAATTGGGTAAAGGATTTAAATCTAGGTTCAGAGGATTCTTGATTTTTCAAAATTTATGGTAAGACTGGTCAAAATGCAAGATGGCTCCTGGCATTGGAGCTCTCTGGCAAGCTATGTCAGTCTAGCTTCCTCTCTGTTAACCTTTGGCCAGCAAGCAATATAATTTGGGTGTAGACAGTTACTTTCATTAAATTTTATTTATTTTTTGTGGTAAGGGTTGATTTTATTGTTTATTGCATCTGCGTGTTCCAACATATTGCACCAAAGGTTAATTTGTTACATATTTTATAAAGTTTACAGGAATGTGTCAATTCATGTAGAAAGGATCTACTTTCTTTCCCAGTCATGCCCACCAAGCCACACCCATCAAGCCATGCCATGCCCACCAAGACATGCCCACAGAAGGATACTAAAATTTTTGAATCCCACTACTGACTGGAACTCACAGCCTCCTGTTTTTTAGCCTGATATCTGGACCACTAAACCAAACTGGTTCTTTCTAGGCTAGCCTTTTGATAATATAACAACTAAATATCTTGCTCTATAAAAATTATACTTCCAACATTTATTTAGGCAAAGTTCTGTTTAGATTAGCTTCTAAATTGTGATCTCCCATTTAAACAGTTGAAATGGGATGCTACTGGAATGGTCTGGAAACTTCAATTAATTCAAAGCCATACTTCTGAAATGCTACCAGGACTGGTAGTCTCATTGTGATACTCTTTTGCCATCTGCACTACCTGCCAAATTAGCTCCAGACTCAATTTAATCTAAACAGCTTGAGGCCAGGTTATTGAAAGAACATCACCACATAAGCCTCTAAAATTTTTATTTAAAGCTTCACCCTATTCTAGGTACCTCAATCCAGTAATAAGCTTATGAAAGTAGGATGTAGGATGTAGAAAGTAGGATAATATGGCTTTTTTTTCACTAATAGAAAATACCTATTAGTGAAAAAAATGCCATATTATCCTAACATCATATTCTACTTATTGTTGTTATTGCTGATGCTATGAAATTTGATCTTGAATTTTTATTTTGTTTTATTTTGTCTTTTGTTTTTTTATAAATTTATTTTATATATCTTTTATTTTGTTTGATATTGTTTGGGAGTTTTATTAATATAACTTATTTTTATGCTACTTTTATATGTTTAATTAAGGACATACCACTTTGGGAACTATGGTTCTTTAGCAGTATCAAATGATAAAGTGGAAGAAGAATATTGATTTTAAAAAAAGGACTCTCTGTATTTTGTCTGCTGGAAATAAGAGCTTAGGACAACAGTTGTTCATAAAACCCATAAGAACTACCAAATTGTCTAAAGCTAGAATTACTGTATGTGGCTGTGATTACTTCATATTAGAGATAGCTTTCTAGTCAAATGTACAATAAAATGGATCAAAGTCTCTCCAAACTCTAGTCTTGTCTCTTGAATCTTAGATAGATTGAATCTTAGAATTTTAATTCCTCATATCAGACATTTTGTGAAATGTCATATTTGATAGAATACCAGCACCCCACCCATTTCAAGATAAAATGATTTTACACTACTTTAATGAAATAGCTCTTCTTTTTCATGAACTCTGAATATATCTCATTAACAGCATTGCAAATTATCATAATAACTTATGGTGACACACCAATTTGTTCTCATTTGTGAATAAGTCCTTTGACAGGCTTAATGAGATATTATTAGAAATTCCGGGCCTCATCATCAGAATAAGTTTCTGAAATAAATGTCCAAAGGGAAATTATTTTGAGCCCAATCTTTGAAAAAGATGTGTAAATACATGTTCATTCAAATCCATATTACCTATATAATATTTTCAGAAAGTAGTCTTTTTATTCATTTAGACCTTCTATGGTTTCTACAGGAGTGGTGCAATGACAGTGGTTAACATGCTGGGTTTGTTGGTGGAAAGCCAGCAGCCCATGTTCAAGACCTGAGTGCCACATGACACAGTGAATTCCAATCCTTGTCCCCCTGCTCCTGCCCACCTAGCAGTTCAAAATAATACAATGCAAATAGATAAATAGGTACCACTTCAGTGGGAAAGTAACACTGCTCCATGATGTCATGCTGGCCACATGACTGGGAAATATCTTAAGACAGCTCAACGGCCTTGAAATGGAAAAGAGCGCCAGCCCCTAAGGCTGATCATAGCTAACTGGATAAAATCCACAGGGGCTCCTTTACCTTTATGGTTTCCACATTTCTTACCATCTAGGCAAATATTCCAAAGTTGAAGAAAAAAAGAATTAAATGTCTAATTCAATACATCTGTGAACATCAAGTATATTAAATATGGAGAAAGTTTTTATTTGTTAATAATCATATTTTACTGGTACTAGACAACATATATGTTTTCTTAAGTTTTCACGGGTATTTATATGTATAGTATTCAGCTTTGTTCAGGTATTTTCCACCATCATTATAGTTGTGCCCAATCCCACCACCACCCAGCACAGATGAACTCCGTGGCTAAAACACCTATTGCTAAAACCAAACACCTGGCAGACAAGACACACATAAAGACTGAACTATGCACCCTGACTAAAGTACTGACAGCCAAAAGCTTCCACAAAAGTAAAATCACAGGCCTGATCCACAAAAACACACTGAGACATAATGGAGACCTAGAAGATGAACAGACCTATGGAACTGCCTTCAAAACAGACAGAAATATAGCAACAAATCCTAAGAAACCCCAAAGATAAAATTGACCTGGAAAACCAAGGCATATATGAAGTCCCCTGAGCATCATGCATTGGACAGACCAATGGAAAAATAAGTAACCATCTGGATTAACACAAAAATGCAGTAAAAAAGCTGGAAAACACTTTCTCACTAGTCCAACACATGAAAGCCACAGGTCATAGCATCAACTTCAAACCCTAGCCACTATAGAAAACCCCAGCCACAGAATTATCAGAGAAGCATAGAGATTGAAAAAAGACCTGAAAGCATGAATAGAAGAGATGATTCCACCAGATTGTCAATTATTTGGAAGCCTGCACTCACAAACAAAAAAAAACTTCACACCACAAGCCATGCAAACACCTGGGCACAAACAGATCCCTCCTGATATTTCTAGCTCAACACATCCCAACCAGGCACCCAGATGAAACCTAGCTTCCTAACAAATGATAGCCATCCATTTACTTGGAGCCAAGCTGCACTAAAAGCCTCCAATACAGGAACACAATGTTGCCAGCCAATCAAGACAAAAAAAGCCATAAAACAGACAGAAGATATTAGAAACACCAATCAAACAGAACACAGCAAACTCCAAGACCAATAAACAGAGACATTACTCCCAACCAATCAGGATGAAGAAAAAACCATTCTGGCACAGCAGTAGGCTAGCCCAAAATTTAAAACTGAAATGGCTGTGAAAGTCTCTACTCACAGATGAACACAATATAGAAGCCTGATGATGGCAGATGAGATTCTGCCAAAATGTTGCTACAACTTTAAAAGCACAACTATAATGACGTGGGAAAATACCCGAACAAAGCTGAATACCATACATGTAACTACCCACAAAAACTTATATATATGAGATTTAAGAACAAAATCTTGAAAGCCCATCAGAGCTTCCATCTGCACATTCTCTCTCATCCTTATTGCATACAGGATCATGGTAAGATTATCTTGAATTTATTTCCCACTCCACTTTTTTTTTTCTTTTTTTTGGTACAGTTTCTTCAATTCCTTCTTCAAGGCTGTTTCCATACTTCAGTTCATTTTGATCCACCTCAAAGACTAGGAAATTGGCTCCTTGGGAATTTAGAATTATACTTTATTGAAATTGGCTACAATAATAGAATCTTACTAGTCAGATTGTATGAATCTTATCGCTTTCTAATTTCCAGTGAATCAGGGAGATGTTTGTATGAGCCATTTCTAAACACTATATTTCCCCTAGAGTTTAAAGAATGTTTCACTCCCCTATGCTTAGGTAATGGTTCCTGCATATTTCCATCAAAATCATTCTTCTTACATCCTATCAGAAAATGCACACTGAAATTAATGCAAGCTAAGATTAAATAAACAAATAACAAAATATAAATCCTGAATTCCCAGTTTTGTTGTAACACATGTTCAGAGATTAATTGGTGGTTGTCTTTCCTGCTCAGAAATCCTGAGAGAGACGGGATAGAATAGCAGGTAATTCATCATTCCTTCATTGAAATTATTCCACATTAAGTTGTATGGGAGCAGCAACACTGCCTAATTTTGCTGTTAAGATGTGACGAAGATGAGGGAACTAACTAATGAAATAAATCATATCTTCCCCCACTCAAGAAACAGGGGAAAACATAGAAGGACATGATTTACTGTTGGGCTGGCATGCTTTTTTATGGTACAAGGGAACTAAAACACAGGGGTATTTCAGAAGACATTATATACGGGAGTCTTTGTGGTTAAATTGGGAGAAGATAAAAAAACAATGTTATTTGAAAATTCCAGTTTGGTTATCGACTATTGAAGCATTTTCTTATCCTATGATCTATAAAAAGGAACAAACAGTTAGATATGGGGAACTGTTGGATGAAAAAGGTGGACTTAAAACGATCCAAAATTTAGAGGAACAAGGTATAAGGATGAATTGGTTTTCATATGCGCAAATACACTCAAGATATCTTGAAGATTTTAAAACGGAAGGATTCTATGATAAACAGACTGATTTAGATAAGATATTGATGGGTACTGATGAGAAAGTGATTAAAAAGTTATATGGTTATTTATTGGGAATTAAGCTAGAGGAAGAACAAGTTAAAGAAACTATGATTGCATGGGGGAAGAATTTTGGATATGGAATTGATTTAGAACAATGGCAAAAATTGTGGTCTCAAAATTATAAAATGACAATGTCAATAGCATATAAAGAAAACTTGTATAAGATGTTTTACAGGTGGCACCTTCCCCCGACAAGAATAGCAAGAATGTTCAAGAA
>BLBF01000040.1:20149802-20205685 GCA_015471245.1 Laticauda colubrina
TATTCTATTCTATTCTATTCTATTCTATTCTATTCTATTCTATTCTATTCTATTCTATTCTATTCTATACTACACTAACATATTTAGAAAAGTTTCTATATAATTTTTACATATCATGATTGTTCATAATTACCACACTGATCTTCATTTTGGGATGAAGATCCAGTTATAAATTATTTAAATAAATAAACATTGGCCAATTTCTGGAAAAGTGCTGGACTGTATAAAATAGTTATTTTGGCTCCAGAAAATTTGTAAAGGTCAGCTAAGATAGTCTAAGCCCAAATCTAAATCAAATAAGGCATCTTCTCAGGGAATTACTCACTCTTACACAACACCAATTCATATAACAGGGTCTTAAAAGTATAGCAAAAATAGAGGAGAGCCATATTTATCTTACTGGTAAGAGCCATGGGCTCAGAAATGAAAGTAAACATGACATCTGCCAAAAAGTCTGCATGGTGACATGTATACTCTGCTCCCTGGTCATAGAAGGACTGTAGCTTAGAGAAAAATCACATGCTTTGCATGCAAATGATCCCAGATTCAGTTTCTGGCATGACCAATTAACAAGGTCAAGTAAAGCAGACTTCTTCCTGAGTCTCTGGAGAGCCATTATCATGCAGAATAAATAAAGAACTAGACAGGCAAATAATCTAAAACCACTATAATGCACATTTTATGTTGCTCACATTTAAAGATCAATGTACATGGGGCTCTTGTTCTGGAATATCATAATATTGCAATGCACATTAAGTTTTTTCCAATATACTCATATGGTAGGAAGAGCAGGAGAAAGGCTCAATTTGTGCTTTTAAATTGGCATGTAAAAACTTTACTTATGAGCTATAGACAGGGGTGGGCTGTTGGGGGTTCGGGAGAGCCTCCAACTAAGATTCTGTGAAGTTTGGAGAACCCTCAAATCCCATTCGTGGCTGGTCCCACTCACCCTGTGCCACCCTTCTGAGGAGTTCCCACGCAGCCCATTTTGGATGCAGGTAAATGCCAGTTGTGTGTGGAGGCTCAGGGAGGTCGAAAAACAGGCCTCCTGGAAATTTGAGAAAAACAGACCTCCAGAAACAGGGTCATTTCCAGCTTCCAGAGAGCCTGTGGAGCCTGGGCAAGTCATTTTCACCCTCCTGGTGGCCTGAGGAAAGCCTTTGGAGCCTGAGGAGGGCAAAAATGCTCCCCTCACAGTGGTGCAGGAGGCCAACTAAGCCATGGTCACTATGGCCATGCCCACCCAACAACCAGGCAAAGAACCTGTTGCTAAAATTTTTGAAGTCCACTCCTAGCTATGGAGACATGTTGGATCAATGCAGAAAATCAAAGAGTTAATTAATGCTACACCTGTACACCAACTCTTTTTTATGTACATAGAAATGATTATATCATAATCTTGAAGAAACAATTTCAAATAACCTTAATTTTTAAACAAACAACAAAACCCAAATGGAAATATGTTAAATTGCTATCCCTTCAGTTTTGAGAACATCATGTACATTGCACATGCGTGTTAGATTTGGATAAATCCCAAACTCAGATTTTTTGGAGAATTTCAGACCACCCCTTTCTGAAATAAGACCAAACTTATTTAGCTTTCATCCAAATCTGTACCTTCTGTCAGACCTGGCATAATCTGATCCCTTTGGAAAGAAAAGCCTTTGATTCCATATAGGTAAAACAGAGGGTTATTTTACTAAGAGTAGTGCTTGCAGTAAAGTCAAGTCAGTTCTGAAAGTACCTTGCTCGCTGGATACAAAAATAAGGTGTAGGCTTGCCCCCAGTCCATCCCTTGCCCCCCGCCCCCAGCTAACAGGAACTTTCAAATATGTTTTGAGAACTCTGATATGTTTGGGGGTATTTCTCAGGGTGCCTGGCCATGGGATACTGGTACAAACTGGATCCAGCTGCTCTGGTCCTTCTCATCTGTCATTCCCCCCTCCCAATTTCCTATCACATACACACAAAGCTTGATTGCCATTACATCTTTCATCCTCCCCCCTTCTTTTTATGGCAGAATGTCTGTGACACCCCCCCTGCCCCCAAGCCAAGCCAGGTACTGTAGATCTGATACTTTCACAAAAACATTGTCCCACTTGGTACAGCAGTACCCCAATTGATCATTCTAGAACTCTGAGGTACTCTTAGAAAAATAATATTCTTGGACAACTGGTATAGAGATCAGAACCTGAAAAAATATTAGGTTATAGTGTGCTAGTTGACAAAGAACCATGACCAACTCAGTTTGAATATGATTTTTTAAATTATAATTTGCTGTATGTGGCTCAGAAAACTATTCTCATTAGTCATTATACACAGAGATTGATTAAATTAACCTTTTTCCTTTTGATTTTTTTCATACAAAATGCATAGTCCTCATTTAGTGCATTAATTTATATTACTTTTCTCTCCTATTCTCACTAATATGTCTTCTATTTTTAATATTTACTACAATTCTATTACTAAATTCTTTAAGGAAATCATTTGAACATTCTGACTCATGTGATTGTAACTTTGCAAAACTCTTGACAATCAGGACCATTACATTAAGCAAAAGCATCAACATTTTTATGAATGCCCTTTGTTCTAAAACTTGATTACAATATTTATCCTACTCTACTTCAAAGAACAGGGTGATCAGGGGAACAGAGATAGCTATGAAAATAATGAAGTGCTGTGTTAAGTTAACTCAGGCAAAAAGATTATATCAGACAATACATTAATTTGTCTGGTGTAATCAGACTATTTATGAAGGTAAGGGTTATGACATTGAGCCATATCTTGATGTCTGTGCATATACCAATGTATGTACAATTTATCTGTTATACTATACCTTTAATTTCAAACAGAAATAACCGTATGGGATTTTATTGGTAGAGTGATTTATAGAAGATAAATACAGAAGATAGTATGTCTACTATAGTATATGAGTGGCTTGATGACTCAGTGGTTAAGAAGCTGGAAAATTATTAGCCCAGGTTTGAGACCTGATACCCTGCAATGGAATGAGTCCCATTACCAGCCCCAGCTTCTGTCCACCAAGCAGTTCTAAAGCATGCAAATGTGAGTAGATAAATACTATAGGTACCATTTTGGTGGAAAGGTAGCAATGATCTGTGTACCTAGGCACATGACCACAGAAATATCTGCAACCAATGCTGGTTCCCTTGGCTAAGAAATGGAGATGAGAACATCCTCTAGAATTGAACATGACTTAGGCAAGGGAAACCTTTACCTTTACCTTTACCTTTACGTACAATACAAATATAGTACATATTAAATCACAGCTTAATAATGCCATCTTCAATCATATGTTAATAACTTTTGGAAGTTTCTGGCTTTTCATTCAAGGCTGGGTCATGTAGACCCAGGACCATTGATTGTAAACCTTTGGGTGTGAAGGATCCTGATAACTTGAGTTTTGATCAGGGAATTTTAAGATTCTAAAGTAGATAAAAAAATAAGTGTGTGAAGTTTCTCCTGCTGAATTAATCCTACTAAGCCTACAGACTGAGAGTGTCCACTTCTTGTCTATTTCTTTCAGGTAGTTGTCAGATACTTCTTAATGCTACCTTCTTTAAATGCCACTGGATTTCTTGACCGAAAGCCTTACTTCTTGTTTTTGTATATTGTATAAATGCACTGAAACAGCTCAGTAAAGCATTGGGATCCATCACAAGTGTCTCTTTCTTGCTTCTGGTTCAACATAAGCATTGCATGTAGCAAGGTCTTCTTCCCGTCCCTGGTTTCAATAAGTACTATTTGTCAGTAGAGAGTGGTATATCCCCATTCTTTATATCATTTAATTCCTCTGGTATTCAACTGCCTATTGAGCATGATTTGTTTCCTCATTTTTTAATATATTGCTTTTCAATATACCTGTGTATATGATGTATAGATGTGTGAGAAGAAGTAGTACATAAAGTCACATGAAGATACGATCCATAATTTTGTCTGTGCTGTATTTTTTTTTTCATTTCTGTGATGAAAAAAGAAAGGGAACTATCTGTAGATGAATACTTAAGTGGTTTGTAAAAATCACTTTTGTAAAAACCACAATGCTTGAATCCAGGGATAACTTCATGAATTCTGATATACAAAAAGACTATGCAAGTCTATGTATAATGTATCTGCAAAGAGAAAGAAACTATGGGGGAAAGAGAAGCTTGAAAATTTGATGCCATCCCAGAAAGCATTTTTCTTCTTCCACACAGCTTTCGGATCCCTAATTTGTGTGATATTCTACTAGAGAGGCACCTAAAGTACCTTGATGCCTATTTTATTGTCTTTTCAGCACTGGGAAAAGATAGATTTATTCCTTCAGGCTTTTTAATATTGACTCTCTAGTCATGCTGCAGTGGAGCCTTTTAATTAATGCTTTTGGATCACTGCTTAGTGTCAGCTTTAAGTGATTGTTCAACTTATTGTTTTACTCTGTGTGTCTGCTTGTATGTGTGAAAATGTGAAGATTTTTTTAAAAAAAGATTTTGTTGATGCTATTTTTAATTTAAACTTGATAGGCACTTTGCAAAATTGGTATATACTGTTAAATATATAGGGTTTTTTAATCACCCAATCCCTTAATTTGGGGGAGAGTCGGGGCGACTGAATGGAATTGAGCATTTACTGGCTGGATGTCCTTCCAGATGCCCATGTGGAATTTGCAGCAGATATTTTCTTTTAGTTCCTGGAGAAAAAAATGTCTGTATCTAGGATTGAACTCATAACCTTCTGCATAGAAGGCAAGTCTCTTCACCAGTAGGCCACCATACTACTCTTAAATGTAGAGCTATTACATGAACTGAACTGGTAATTTTGAGTATAATACAGCAAGAGGAGTTGAGATGTCTCATTGCTTCCCTGGTTAATTTTTGAGAACCTTTCTGAATCAAATAAATATTTTAAAAAGTTTTAAATGTACCATATTAAAAATTATGACATAAACTGATTGTTATGGTCCTGGTGGTTATTAACACATGGGTGCCATTCTTTGGTGTCCTACCAAAATTTTTCAGAGAATATGCACATTTTATGAAATATTGATTTATCAATTACAAAAGGTCAGATTTCTTTCATTACAATACGCTGGATTCTTGTGAAGAATGTGTATGAAAGAAAACACCAGCTAAATAACTGATAAGATAATTTTATTGTCTTTTTTTTTACTGTGAGCACACTGGCCCACTTTAAAAATGAAATTTTGTTTCTTGCTCTCAAGAGAAAGTTTGTATCTACCCAAACATATGCATAACACACATATACACATGCTACACACACACACACACACACAGAGACACACACAATCACTATCCATTTTGAATACATAGTGGAAAAGAAGCAACTTCAGAGTTCACATGGCAGCTGTCATTTCATAATGTTGTATATATACTAATACAACCCACCAAACATTTATTTTATTTATTTATTTATTATTAATTTATTTTGATTTGTCAATCGCTTACAAGATAATAGGTATAAGTTTATACAAAGTTATGAATACATGAAATAGTTACATATAAGAAAAATAAAAGAAACAATAGGAGATGGACAGTAGGCACGTTGGTGCGCTTATGCACGCCTCCTACAGACCTCTTAGGAAAGGGGTGAGGTCAATAGTAGACAGTCTAAGGTTAAAGTTTTTGAGGTTTGGGGGAGAAACCACAGAGTCAGGTAGAGTATTCCAGACATTGACCACTCTGTTGCTGAAGTCGTATTTACTGCAATCAAGTTTGGTGAGGCTAACCTTGAGTTTGTATCTATTGTGTGCTCTTGTGTTGTTATGGTTGAAGCTGAAGTATTCATTGACAGGTAAGTCATTGCAATGTATGATTTTATATACCATACTTAGATCAGACTGAAGATGGCTGTCAGCCTTCAAGATCTTCTACTATCGCTTTGCATCTTTTGGCTGTCATAAGTAATGGGGGGAGGAGGGGGTGAGTCTGAGAAGCGAGCTGGAGGTGTTACATTCTACTGTTGTACAAAATGAGGAGGGGGGAGCATACATTCAGGTTTAAGTTTCTATTTCTCGCTTAGCTTTCTTTTCTCTGTGCAGCTGCAACCCTTTATCAAAATATGCCAAAATCAACGGACAGAGGCCTCATCACCCCCTGAAGATGCCCACATGATCATATTCACAACTTCTAATTGGAAGATTCAGTTGAACTATTGGGGGTGGGAACATTTCCATCACTTTGTATATGTGATTCACACGTCTAATTTCGCAGATTCAGAATTCTATAGTTGCTACCACTTCATTTTCAGTAAAAGATATCTTTTCTCTAATTAAAAAAGTCTAAGTATTTCTTTCTTGAATTTTGAATGGAGCACCAGCTGACATTATTCTGAATTTGATTCTACCAGTCCACCCGGAGAAAACACCCAATTTTCTTCTGAGGGGGCCTGAACATCATGTCATCTTCATCTAGTGACCAGGAAGATAGGGAAGCCATTGGAGGGCAAGATTCTTTGCTGGTACAGGAAGCTGAATTGCTAGAAGAGCTCAATCTGGAAGAGGATCCAGCTGTGAATCCCAGATGGTCGGTCGGGGTTGGTTGGAAGGATCCAGAGAAGGACCCCCCCCCCCAATCACACCACCCGCCGATGTGGAAGAGAGGAGCCATGGCAAGAGAGGGAAAAGAGAGATCTTTTACTGGACCAAGCCAGGAAACTCCTCAATGAGGCATTTGCACAACCTCAAGCTGCACAAAGGTATGAAGGGGAGGGGGGAATAGCCCCAGCCAGAAGAAGCAAAGCAGCCCCCTCTCCCATAAATCAACCTGAGCCAGCGCAACAGCCAGCAGCAGCCCTGGGGGCTCCAGTGGGAGGTGTAATTCCTAGACAGCATAGAGCTCCCAAGTTGCCTCCATTAGAAGTAAAGTACGGGGGAAATCCCAAAGACTTGGGGTTTTTCCTAGCCCAAGTTTGGAGCTATATGGAAGAATATGGGGAGGATTTTTCCTCAGAAGCAGCCAAAATGAGATGTGTTACCAGGGCTTTGGAGAGAACAGCTGCAGAGTGGATGGTGACCCTGCATAATGATAATGCCCCCCAGTTTCTGAATTATAACCTGTTCATTACTGTGCTGTGGGCTAGGTTTAAGGACCCACTGACAGAGCGAAAGACCAGGATCAGGATGAAGACCATAAATCAGGGGCGGAGGTCAGTGGCCAACTACATTCAAGAATTTAGACAGCTAGTGTATCATATCTGAGGCTGGTCCTTGGGAGCCCTGATAGAAGCATTTAAAGATGGGTTAAACGAAGATGTGTAGCAGAGATGCATTGCTAGAAGGGACCCAAATGACTTGCAGATGTGGTACTTGCTGGCAGAAGAAGTGGAAATGGATTTAACCCAAAACAGATGCTGGGGGGTTCTGGGTGGAGAAAGCCTTCCCCCCCACGCCCTCAAGAGGTCCCCAAACCCCAGAGGGGAGGGGTGGCAGCAAGACCCAAACCCTCTGCCTGTTTCCGATGTGGGAAGGAAGGTCACCGGGCTGCGGACTGCAGGGTCAAACTGGAACCAAAGGGGGAGCCCAAAGGAGGGAAGAATCCTGAAAAAACTTCAGTGAAGCCTCGCAAAGCAGCGATAAAGATAGGAGGGGTGGCAGAGGTCGTCTCTCTGGCAGGAGAGGAACCGGGACCCCCGACTTCCCCTGAAGAGAGTGAATCGGCTCGAAAGATGACTTCCTGGTAAGTCCAAATGAGGGCCCTATGACCATTCCGGTGAAGTTGAGGGTACCCACTTCAGGGGCCGAAAGGGAAATGTTCGTCCTGCTAGACTCTGGGTGCACAAGGTGTTTCATCAACACGGGCGTAGTAGAGAAAATGGGCTTAAAACTAAAACCTTTAAAAATGCCCATTGTCTTTTGCCAATTTGATGGATCAGTGGCTGGTGGATGCCCTGCACGCTTTATAACAGAACCTGTAGAAATGACCATGGGAGAGCATAATGAAACTCTGTGTTTTATTGTGGCCCCTGGGATAGAGCAACCGTTAATACTGGGATTACCCTGGCTCCAGAAATGGAACCCCCAGGTTAACTGGAAGAAGGGGTCATTGCGCATACACACCAATCAGCGACTGAAAAGGGAGGGGCGATCTCAGCCAAAGCTTCAGAATCCGATTGAGTTAGCCTCCACAGGTACTGAAACCTTGAAGGGGGAGGAGAAAATTCCCCCCAAAATATTGGGATTTAAAGGAAGTGTTCAGTGAAAAGGCCTCAGATGAGCTCCCTCCTCATCGGTCAACAGATTGTAGTATTGAGATTTTACCTGGGATGAAGGTCCCGAAACCAAAGTTATATTCAATGACACCATGAGAATTAGAAGAGCTAAAATTGTTTATAGATAAAAATTTGGAACATGGTTTCATCCAACCCGCTAGGCCCTGGGTAGCGGCCCCAGTGCTGTTCCATGAAAAGAAAGATGGCTCCAAGTGCTTGGTTGTTGACTATAGAAATTTAAACGCAATCTCCATGGAAAACATGTACCCCCTCCCTTTGATGAAGTACATGCTGGCTCACCTGGCCAAGGGAAAGAGTTTCACGAAGTTGGATTTGAGAGAAGCATACTACCAAGTTCGAATTAAGGAAGGGGATGAGTGGAAAACCGCTTTTAACTGCCTGATGGGTTGTTTCCAATTCAACCTTCTCCCTTTTGGTCTACAGGGGCTCCCAGCCATATTCATGCAGATGATCAATCAGGGGTTACATGAACATTTATACAGGGGATTCTGGTTTATCTTGATGACATCCTTATCTACACGGAAACTCTGGATGATCATGTAAAACTAGTGCGGTCAGTTCTGCAGAAACTGCGAGCCGCTAAGTTGTATGCTAAACTGTCCAAATGTGAATTCCATCAAGAGAAAATAGACTATTTGGGGTATCGCATTTCACCTGAGGGCATAGAAATGGATCCAGAGAAAGTGTGTGCTGTATTGGAATGGGCTCCCCCACGTGCCAGGAAACAACTTCAGAGCTTCTTGGGATTTGCAAATTTTTACCGGCAATTTATCCCGGCTTTTGCTAAGATAGCAATGCCCATCACCAATCTCTTAAAAACTAAAGGAGAGATGAAGCCAAGGCCTAGCAAGCTGTTGGAGTGGTCCATGGAGTGCCAAGCAGCCTTTGAAAAGCTAAAACGACTGTTTGCTGCAGAACCAGTGCTAAAGCACCCGGACATGGAGGCTCCTTTCGTGATCCAAGCTGATGCGAGTGATGTGGCCGTTGGAGTGGTGTTACTTCAAATCAATGAGAAAGGGACCTTACAGCCTTGCGCGTATACCTCCTGTAAACTATCTGAAACCGAGAGAAGGTGAGCTGTCTGGGAAAAAGAAGCTTTTGCAGTTCGTTGGGCCTTTCTGACCTGGAGACATTTCCTGGAAGAAGCAAAACATCCATTTGAGGTATGGACTGATCATAAAAACTTGGAGGCACTAAAAACGCCTCGGAAGCTGTCCCCTAAACAAGTTCACTGGGCCCAATACTTCAAGCGGTTCAATTTCTCACGGAAGTACATTCCAAAGGGGAGGAACTTTATGGCGGATGCTCTCTCTAGACTACCCCAATATAATAGTATTCACCAGGAAGTGATATGCCCGATTGTTTCAACCAAACCTCCAGCCACCCCAGTGATCACTAGACCCCAGAAGAAGAAACAAGAAGTGGATTTATCGAATGACTTGACCACATAATTAAAAGAAGCCCTAAAAATTGATGATTGGTTCCTGGCTCATTTGACTGACTATACAGTTAGAGATGGTTTGGCTTGGGTGGGAACCAAGTTGTATGTGTCACAGACGCTGAGGGGCCAAATACTACAACAAGCCCATGATTCTAAAGCAGCGGGCCATTTTGGATTTGTGAAAACTTTACACCTGGTTAAGCCGCAATTCTTGTGGCCTACTTTGAAGTAGGACATTGAAGTTCATGTAGCTAGCTGTCCAATTTGTGCATCGGCAAAGAGACTGCCTGTTAAGCCAGCAGGGTTGTTACAAAATGTGGCTAGACCAACGGCTTTTGAATGGAGCACCAGCTGACAATGGCATAATTCAAGGTTTTCTAGGTCTAGAATTTCAAGTCTGGTGGCATAAGGTATTCTACAATGAGTAGAGGAGTGGATAACTCTTCTTGTGAAATATTTCTGGACTTTCTCAACTGTCCTAATGTCAGATATGTAATGTGGTTCCAGACTTATGAGCTGTATTCGAGTATTGGTCTAGCAAATGTTTTGTATGTTCTAGTTAGTAGTGTGATATTACCAGAGAAAAAGCTGCGTAGGATTAGGTTAACAACTCTTAATGCCTTTTTGGCTATGTAGTTACAGTGGGCTTTAGCACTTGGATCATTAGAGATCAGTATTCCAAGGTCCTTTACAGAGCTTGGATCATCAATAAGGTCTTGGCTATTCAGCTTGTATTGTATTTTCTAATTTTTTTTGCCAATATGTATTTACTTGTTGAGCATTTATTTGTTGAGATTTGAAGTTGCCATTTGTTTGACCATTCTGATACTTAGCTGAGGTCTTTTTGAAGAATAAAAGTATTTTTCTGTGGTATTGAACAGCTTTACGTCATCAGTGAAGAGTTGCTCTTAATGTGATCACAGAGATCATTTATGTAGAGTATGAAGATAGGTGGTCCTAGAACACTGTCTTGGGGGACACCACTATTGACAGGTACAGAATTTGATAGGACACTCCCAATTTTGACCATTTGTTGTCTGTTTGACAGGAATGCCTCTACCCATTTATGCAGTTGTCCAGAGATACCATAAGATTTTAGTTTTAGGAGTAGTTTGATTGAACACCACATTAAATTGATCAAAGGATAAACCAATAGTTAGAAGAAGGTTTTACTGTTGTTCAGAATTAAGTAAATCCTCATTATCCGAGCATTTTTCCTGCAGGTACAAGGTCTGCTTGTTCAGAATTAAATAAAAATGGTAAAAATATAGCTGTATCATCAACACCACTATTTCAAAATACAAGTTTAATCTTTATTGTGATTGAAAACAAGTACATAATAAAACTCATAAATATAACAGATGATAATAATAAAATCAAATGGTAATATAAATCAGTTGGCTGCACATCTTACACACAACAATGCACAATTAGAGGAACCAAGTCATGGGTATCTGAAACAATTATAAGTAAATTGATCAGCATGACTGAGAAATTTGCTTAAATGTGCAGTTACTAATTCTGTTTGAATCCTGGTACAACAACTGTTAATGTAATAAAAGTTGTTTAGTAATTTTGAGAATGTCTTTGCCACATGGGCAAAATATTTGAATCTTGTTTCTAAAACTGTAGGAGGAAGGCATCAAATTGAACCAAGAAGAATGTCCTCCTTTGTGTAGAGAATATAACCTGACTTAGTTATCTAAGAAGTCTAAGAAGAACAACCAAGCTGGTCAGGAATATATCTTCAGAAAGAGATGTCAGGTTTAACTTGATAGGAATATCTGTAATCCAGTGTCTCAACATTATTACTGGCAATAGCTATAGCAATAGTTCTTAGAATTATATACCATAGTGCTTTATAGTTAGCATTTTGCCCCAACAGTCTGGACCCTCATATTACTGATCTTGGAAGAATGGAAGACTGTGTCAAATTTGAGTCCACTAGGATCATTCACACCTGAATGCTCAAAATTGAGCCAATGAAAATCCAAGGATTGTCTTGCCTTGCCTTGCCTTTTGATTTGACTTATTTTTGCCATGACCCAGTGTTGTCAATTAAGGTCCAAGATACACAGAAATAAAATGTATTTTGTCCAATATGTGAAAATATATAATTAAATGTTGGTTTCAATGCTCCTGATGCCAGTTTTATGATAGGAATCATGTTTTAGACAAAGCAGGGGGCTTGAAATTCATTCCTAAGCAACTTGACATAAACTGTTTCTGGAGGACACTGTGGTTCCAATTGAGCCCCAAGTAACAGCTGTGCTAAAGATACTTGGAATGAATAAAGTTTTTTACTACTGAAAAATGATTGCAATGCGGTTGTTGTTCTTTAGTATTTCCTGTTGCATATTCTCTGTGCGTTCTAGGTAAAGTTGCAGCATAAAAAACTGTTCCTAAGAATTTAAAAGATTTAACCTGCTGAATCCATCTTCTTAAAAAGGACAAAACTAGTACAAGTTTCAAGAACATAGTCTTTAGGTTTCTTTCTGTGTTATAAGGATGACTATAAATCCATGCAAGCACAAAATATTTGAATTAAACTGTATTGTAAACCAAGAACATTTTGAGAAGAAAAAAGAGAAATAGCTTAAATTTGTCTCATCCGTGAATGTAATGGGGAAACTTTCATTCACTCCAAGGATGTTTCAGTAGACTATTGTTGCATAGGAAAAGCTACAGAAAATTTTAAAAAAAAAAAACAGAGAAGTAAAATTCTCCCAAGATTCTTCTTATTGATTAACTATCCTGAACAGCAAAAAACAAAACATTAATTCTTTGTGTAGGCAAAGCCTGCTTGAAAAATAAATAAGATAGGAGAGGGGGGAATTCAGATTTCCAATTATACTATGTGTTATTACATATTCATAGAAAATCTGATTCCCAGTTTGAAATCTGTCAATCTTCAATCTTACGTTTAATTCATATGATTAAATTAAATACCTATCAGTGTTGGGGTGAGATATAAGAAGAGTCTATTTTGCACTTACTGTCCCTTGTAAATTTATAAAGTTCAATAAGGTATTTTTGCATATCATATTTTTATCTATTGCAATAGATAAAATATCCCCCCATGCAGAATATTAACTGTTTTACTTAAACATTTTTATATTGCTTTTCTTACTTGAATAAATGACACTTATTCTGTCATAAGGAGAAAATGAAGAAATCCATTAAAGGAACAGGCAGTATCTTATCCCTGCAGGCCCAGAGATGAAGGTTAAAATCATTCTTAAAGATTCAAGTTTAAAACTCTGGAGAGTTATGAAAAGATAGTGAACAAAAATCCTGAGTTACATGGATTAATGGTGCATTTGGTATAAAACAGTTTCCAATGATCTAAATAATTTATTAAGATTTATTATAGCCGAGCCTTTCAGTCTTTCTGTAAAACCTTGCTTGCCGTAGCTGGAAGGAGGAGCTGCCTATTCACAGAATGGCTATTTACCAAAAGTTAACTAATGCGTTTACTCCCTGTCATCCGGTCTGCTCTTCCAAAATGCCCCTTGTCACCCTAGTGTATTTTAAACTTTTAGTGGACAAATAAGCTCTCTTCCAAACAAATCTCTAGATTGCAACAATCCACCATGTCTATATTCTATAATATATTGTAGAATCAGAGTTATTTTTGAAAACCCAAATATTACATTTTTAAAAAATGGTCTAATAAGGCAATGTCTAGCAAGAGCTAAGGAAGGTATTTGTGGATCTCCTGATGCATGCAAATCAGTGTTTTGTTTTGTTTTTAAAGTTGGTAAGTTTTTAAGATGTGTGGGCTTCAAATCCCATAATTACAATGAAACTAGAATTCTGGGAATTGAAAACCACACTTCTGAAATTTGCCAAATTTGAAAAACACTGATGTTGACATTATGTTTTATGTTGCTTAGATCCAGGAAAATAAACCAGAATCTGAGATGATATATTTCTGAAAGTTGTTATGTTATTGCAATTAAAATTATTTACCTTTATAGTCCACCTTTCATTTAGGAATTCAGACAGCATAATAGCACTCCTTCTTCTATCTTATTTCACAACTGTGTGTAGTAGATTGGCCTTAGAGAGAAAGTGACTAGTCCAAAGACAGGCAGGGAACCTCTGTGGTTGAGAGGGGAAGTAGAACATGCCCTTAGTTTGACATTTTGAACACTACAGAAAACTAAATCACCCTCCCGATCAAAATGTTTTGGGTTTCAAATCAGCTCTGATCTATATGCAAGGCAAGCATTACCATCAGTAGTGGGATTTAAAAAAATTACTACTGGTTCTGTGGGTGTGACTTGGTCAGCATGGCAGGGGAAGGATACAGTAAAATTTCCAGTCAGAGGTGGTATTTGCCAGTTTTCCAAACTATTCAAAATTTCCACTATTGGTTCTCTAGAACTAGACAGAACCTGCTCAATACCACCTCTGATTACCATGTACTACTGTAGTGTTGTACATGCTACCTACTAATTTCTTGAGTTTCTAAAAATAAATGGAAATGTTTGCAAACCTCTTAAGTAGTTCAACTATATCCAATAGCCAAACAGTCCTGTTAATTTATTAAATATTGTAAACACTGATGCCGATAAATGTAAAGTTTACTAAGGTTAAACAAAGCATGGACTCAGTAACAAAGATACAAACAAAAAGGAACAGATTCAACAAGGACAAATGCATGAACAATAAATGAACTTGCCCCCCCAAGAAACCATGCAATACAGCTTAATTTCCCACAAGTCTGCCATATAATGCAATTAAACATCCACAAGATTCCAATTACAAGGGATATAATTATCAAACAATGACAGCTAATTGCACTGCTAACCTATCTCCAAGTTCTTTCAAGAGCTCAGTTCACTGCAAGGCTTCAGTGATTGAAGCTGTAGACAGTTCAGAAACTAAATGACCAAGGCAATCCTTCTTCAAAGCTTAAAAAATATTAAATCCACAATATTGCAAGTAAATGTTCTTGTTGCTCCTAATCTGCTGGTTTCTCCTTTGCTTAGCCCAACATTAACATTACATTCATTAAAATAATAAAGAGTAAGACAGAGTGTCCCCTGTACCATCCTATAATGATGATCAGCTCATTGGATATTAAGACAATTAGAGAGATCATCAAAATAATTCAAACTTGTAGAATGTGTTGTAGTATTATTTGAATAATGCATAGTATATAATCAGTATCTACATACATACATAATATTCAGTACACAAATTATACTGCAACATACCCTATAATAACATATATTTGGTTTATTTATTAGTTTATTAATTTGATTCTTGTAGCCACCTATTTCAATGACTCGAGGTGGCATATAAATGAAACAAAATAACAAATAATGAAAATAATATATGGCCAACAATATTGTATATATTATATTATATAACAAATAAGAGGAAATAAATAATAATTAATTTGTATGTTTATTTATTTACTTGCTTACTTTAGTTGTTTGTCATCAATTCCTGAAAACCTTTATCCATGAAGAGTGCTTGGAGGTCTGAGTTTTGTTGTCTTCTTGCAGACATTTTATTACCCAAATTAGGTAACTTCATCAGTGCTAAGAAGTGGGGTTTGTTCTCGATTTATGTCATAGTGACTATTGGTGAGAGTGATCATGGAGGTTCTTTATTTGGATTGTTTACTGTTAGCTTTTTTGGCAGTTCCTTGATTGGGGTATTGTTGATATCTTAATTGTTGGTCTGATATTAATCTTGGTGTTAATCTATGTTCATCTGATTGTCTTTAAACTTTTATCTGTCTATTCTCTAGAGAATACAGTTAGCTTGGGTGGATTCTCAGAAACAAAGGAATAATAATAAAGGAATTACTTTGCCAACTCAGAGAGTTATTCTGATTCCTTGTACATGACAATGTTATTGTATTGTATATCATTCAAAGTCATTTTGGATAGTGAGATGGTATGCATACAAATTTAATAAATAATAAATAAGCAAATAAATTTATTGTACCCATAAAATCAGATAGTGTCAAATATCTACTAGTATAGATGTTACAGACACATGCATAAGCACAAGCATACTCATCTGTGTGTATCATTAAACTTTGATAAGAAGAAAAATGATACTCTTGTGTTAAAAACATTATGAACATGTCCATAGTTTTCTTGACAACAATATGGAAGTAATATCTATTAATCTCCTTTCAGACTTCTGTTTTGGTCTTTCAGGCTTGCTGTTTGTCTCTTGCACAATATATAGATTTTATGTGTATTTAGCTATTGATGGCCAATTTGTCAGAATACCAAACTTCCAGAAATTCTCTAGTGTTTTGTCCTTTCTTAATAGCCATATAATAATAATAAAATAATAATAACCCAGCAGATACTGAGGAGGCAGCTTTTAGAAATGCAGATTTGGTAAACCATTCAAGACAAGATATTTTGAAACTCCCTGCAGCAAAGTCTGAAGAAAGACAGAATGGTAGGATTAGTCCTCACACAAGATCCAACACAGGACCCAGCCATTAAGCCACAATAGGTATTGTCCAGCACCCTTTCACAACACAAGCCCCGTCATTGCATAATCCTAGAGAATTCCACACTTCAACCAAACCTGGGAGCTCAGCACCTAGGATTTGCATTTCCTCTTTTGCCTATAGAGTCATTCATGACTTCCTAGGAATTTGACAACAGCCAATAGAATACATGTTCTTGCACAGGAACAAGAAGCTCAAGTGCAAATCCCAAAGAAGGTATAATCAAAGGTGGTATTCAGAAGGTTCTGACCAGTTCTGGTGAACCGGTAGTGGAAAATTTGAGTAGTTCAGAGCAACGACAAATACTACCTCTGACTAGAGATTTTACAGCCTCCTTCCACTGTCACGTCCACCAAGCCATGCCCACAGAACCAGTAGTAAAAACTTTTGAATACCACTGGTAGCATACCAGTGGTGGTATACTACCAGTTCGGCCTGGTTCTGCGAAGCCAGCAGCAGCGATGAGCAGTGAGACCGAACCGGTTCTCTCTGCCGCTCTGTTGCCCAGGTTCCCATACTCACTTTTTATTGTTGATTTTGAAGCACAGCTACTTTGCACAGCACAGAAGAGTGCCGTGCAGCAGCTGTTGAAGTGACCGGGAAAGTGCAGGCTTGCAGGAAGTGAGTTGGAACACTTCTGCGCCTGTGCAAATGCCTCTACACCTGTGCAAAGTGTGTGTTTGGTGCGTGTGTGCATGCAAAGTGTGTGCACGCACACAAAGCGTGTCCACCAAGCCACACCCACTGAATCAGTGGTAAAAGTTTTTGAATCCCACCACTGGTATAACCCACTCTCAATTCTATGTGGTCAGCTGCCCCAAACCACAAACCCTGCTTCATCAATCAGCCTCCATGTTTCCAGTGTTTTTCTCCCAGCTTGGAATTGAACCAGATAGATATTTCTTCCAACAATGACTTCTGCATCAAAAACGTCTCACAAACTACTGACAGACTATTACAACTACATGGAATCAGTGTAGTTCAGAGACCATCAAGGACCCTTCATATCAATCCTGAGCTACAAATATTCTCCTTTATCAAGCAGGATTTCCAGACTGGAATCTGAAACCTTGTGGATGGAAATTGTTAAAGATTTGGCAGTACACAAAATAAATCTGACACATATTTTCAGAGAGCCCTCTGGCTGTATAAAATGTTGATGACAATGACAGTGAGGAAAAATGGTGAAATCTACAATTCTCCATTATTTTCTCATTAACTTGAATTTTAAAAGGAATCCCATTAGTGCCTACATAGAATGAACAATATAAATAAAAAACTACAGATGTATTCTTGCATTAAAAGAAATGCTATGGTAACAGGTTTGGTTGTCTCTGCTGCAGTTTAAAATTTTAAAAAGATGAATTATATGGGGGTTTCTCACCCTTATAACATTTTCTTTATTGTATTTCACATCTCTAATTCCTTAGGGCTATGCTTATCTAATACTAATCCTTCTATTGTTCTTAGTCATCATGCTACAGCTAAAATTATCTCAGTGCATTTTAAAAAAATAGCTTTTTAAAATTTGTTTGCCAAGAATGCAATGTGTTACTGCACAAGATTTACATCAGTAAAAATGGAGATTAATTTGCATTGTTTTAATGTTTTTCTCACCAACTCATTTAGTCAGAATAAGTCTTTCAATCAGTGCTACAGCATAGGTTTTCACTATAAAAAATTATAATGTATTGGTGATCTATTATCTTCATGATAGAGAGAGAGAGATCAATCTACTGAAGCTATAACCAACAGAATAAATTCTGAAGCAATGACACTAAAAAATTTGGTGTTAAGAATTGGTAAAGGCAAACCACACATAAGGACTAAATTATTTAAACCCCTTCCATTGTAATTATTGCCACTGTGTCAGAGAATACAGAAGAGAGACATCTGTGATTTGAAAGTTAATGTGTGTCATTTTACAGTGATTATCACCAAGTATTACAAAGCATTTCCTGCAATTATGAATGCCCCTACCTGGGAATCAGCTCCACCGAACACAATGGGATTTACAACTGCTCAATAGACATGAGTTTGCTGTCAGAATGTCAGTGCAGTCCTATTAAATCTTATTGAGCTCAGTTGGCTTAACTCCCAGATAGGTAGCTGCAAGAATATATTTTTGATCACTAATCAGGATGTGTTTTTTAAATTCCTAGGCATGTGAAAGTAATCTATATATGTACTGATACAGAGAAAAGAGAAGATGCAAAAAACAACTTCTTTCCCCTTTTCCCACTCCTTTCCTTTTCTCTGTTATACTTATGTACATTAAAAGGCAAGGAAAAGTGATTTAATGGTTTTCAAATATATTAACAAATTAAATTTCTGGATTTGACACTAGAAGAGTTGCAGGACCACAAAAAGGGTTGGTATGGTAGAGTAGAAATATATTTTCTTCTTTGTCATTCATTGTGTAGAGCATATTTTCAGATGAGTTATAAGTTATATTTCTCATCTCAATTATATAGATGGGAAAATATTTTTTATACAAGTTCTTTTTTAACATAATTTCTTTGGTCAAAAATAAAACTTGACTTCTTGACTATCTTTCTGGTATAAGGTCAGCTGGTTATTGGACAATCAAACCTAATTCAGTGACCTAACTTTATCGATCAATCACACAATCATTTGGTTTTTAAAAAAATCTAAAGTTGCTCCCTCTAGCAAAGGCTAGCTATTTGCATTTTTCCTCTTTGTGCTTCTTTCAGTGCAATAATTTCTATTACTGTCTGAACAGACTTGGCCTTTTTGAATACATACTTCCCTGAAAGATATGGTGAAACTGCTCAGATTGTCACAGCTACAGAGGTCTCATGTTAATGAAGAACAGAAGAAGGCCATCTTCATCTCTTCCAGTGATATTGATTGCTATTCCCCATCAACCATCTTTTTCTCTAAACAATAAAGTTATTATTGTGCCCCCTGTTTAGCATATATAAGAATCACATCTGGCTTTGCTGATATCAAATTGTAATAGTTTTGAAGAAAGAAAAATAACCACCCCAATCCCAAGAAAGTCACATGATAATTCTTCCCAGTTGGTTTCTTTATTGCTGTACACATTTTGACAGAATCTTGCCAAATTGAAGTAGCCTCTTATCTACATTAAGCATATACTCTGAGAACTATTAGGGAGATGCTGTCCTTACCCTTTCACCCAAACTCTCTGAACTGAGCATGCCTGCTGGATGACTTTGGACCAGTAAATCCTTTTTAGCCCAAACCAATTTTGTTGTTGTGGGGAAAATAGGAGGAGGAAAGAGTGTTATGTGTGTTTGCCACCTTGAATTACTTACAAAGTAATAAAATAGGATAAAAACCAATCAATCAATTCAATACATGTAAATATGCATCCTGTAGAATCTTTTCTCTCCCTACTAGGAATCTGGCCTATTGTATTCTATCACAAAAACTCCCACTTAGCATGTGTCAAACTTCTCATTTTACCTCCTCCAAACAGTGTTCAACATCAGTTTATAAATTCAGTTTGCATTTATATTTATATACATTTTCTATTCATTTTCCATTGCTGACATGTATGTAGAGTGTAGAAATTTTTCCCAGCATGCATACTTTCAGAAAATAATTATTCTATGGTAAAACATATTTTGTGCATATATTTAATGAACTTGTGCATATATTACATGAACTTTTCAAAATTGGAAATCATGTAATAAGAATTGTGAAAGATGTATCAGTTAGTATGTATATATATTTCAGCTTCTCATATATAATTCAACAATCCAAACTTTATTTCTTTTAAAATATTCACATTTCAAAATTTCTACTTGAAAAAAAGATCCTATCAAAAACCCAGTTTTCAATTTAACATGGCAGTGAGTTTATTATAATATTTTTCATTTCTATATGCTTTTTAATGTAACTGTTGGTATTAGAAAAAAAAACACAAGCAGTTGGAATAAATAAAGAGTTAAGATGCAGTAAAGCTTTCATCCATCCATATTCTGGGGAGTAACCTGTAAGATAGGACAAATTGTGTAAACTTTATTTTAAAATATTTTGAAGAAAGATGCCAATTTCAATATTGCCCGCATAAGAATGCATGTCAATTGACATTAGATATTTCTTTATCAGCAGTTTGAGACTCAAGTATCATGTGATGGGATGAGCTCCCATTCTTAGCCCTGCTGCTGCCAACCTAGAAGTTTGAAAGCATTGGGAATTGCAAGCAGTTAAAAGGTACCACTTTGATGGGAAGGTAATAGCAATCTGTGTGTCTCAGTGTACAGTCATGCCAGCTACATGACCATCAAAGTGTCTTCAGACAATGTTGGCTCCCTCAGTTAGGAAACAGAGAGGAGCACCACCTCCTCGGGCATGGGTGTCAAACTTACCATGATAATCACTTATCACTTCACGTGATAGCAACAAACTTATGTTGCTATCACGTGACATATCACAAAGTTTTTTTTTCCTTCATGGAGCTGGGATGGGTGTGGTCTGCACATTATATATTTGGCCCACAGGCCACCAGTTTGACACCCCTGCTCTAGAGTCAGAAACTGGGTCAGGGGAAACCTTTATCTTTTTTTTTTTTAAGTAAAAAATCTAGCATTATAGATCTACCAGTATGACTCGGGGGGGGGGGGGAGCTGCCATGTGGGTTCTTTTGTTCAATATTTAAATTTAATCCATATCTTTATTTTCCATTTCTGGCACCATCTGAACCTATAACTGAAGAGAGTTACTTTTTTACCCTCTAATAAGAAAATGTCTTCTTTTTGTTTTTGAATAGGAACAACAACAAAAATCAAACAAATCATTTGATTTGAGATTGGCTTCCCTACTCACTCCAGTAGAAGGGCTATGCTGCTGCAGACCTAAAATTTTAGCTGATGGGCCCTACGAGAATAATCTTTTCTGTCATGGCTCCTGCCCTTTGGAACAGATTGGTGGTGGGGGTGAGATCCACCTCCACTGTTCTGGCTTTCTGAAAGGGCCTTAAAACTTGGGTCTGTTGGTTGGAACCCGAATGATAGTACTCCATTCTGGGTATCGTTGGTGGAATGATATACAAGATTCCATCTTCATTTATTTGTTCTAATAATGAACAAGTTGGTATGATTCTCTAAATCCCTTCTTAATGTTAATAAGATGTTAATATGCCTGTAGATAAAAAATAACTCCCCTTGTATATTTCTCTACATTAAATTTCTAAAGAAATTCCTGCCCAGGTTTATTTTATTTTTTGCCTTGAGTTGAATTTTCCAGGTTTATTGATACAAGCAGATATCTTTATTTATTTATTTTTTTGGATCTCACTTACCTTGATCTGCATACTATCCATTCTGTGATAACTGGTTTGAAGTAAAGACTATATAAAAATTACTTTTTCTTATATAATATTCAGCATTTGGACTATGTAGAAAGTTGTCAATGTCATCATATTTGTTAAATTCTTGAGTGAGAAGACTTTTTAGTTTGCCTGGCCATAAAAACAATGCAGTGTAGATATTAAAGGGTATCCAAGTAGATAGTAAACAGAGACATAATATCTTATTACAAGAATACAGCTTTTGTATCATTAAAACAAGATTCCTGGGAAAAAGAATACTCTTAAAAAGCATGCCTCATTCTACAATTTATTTTTATCTGCTTCTTTAGGCCTAAATTGGCTCCATGAACAACTTACCTGTCAGGAAGAGCACTATTTCCAGGTGACACAAATCCTACCTCTTGAAGCCAATTCCTAGAAGAATCTCTATAATTATCTCCCCAACGGCACAGAATATAGCCATTGTTTCTTATCAACTGCAAGAAGCTCAATTGTGGGTAGAAATTAGGATTTCCAACTGGTGTGAGCACACAAATGACCATTTTCATATGGAAATGATAGGTTTTGTATAAGTAGAAACATTCAGAACTATTGTAGGGGCATTAATAGAAAGCAGGTAAAACATTTCCCAGGAAATCAGCAAAAGCAACAAAAACATGACTGTTGCACAGATTTTATTGAGACATCACTTTAGGGCTATTACATTTGGAATGCAAAAATTTGGATTATTACTGTCAGCAAAGAGTTACTGAATTTCTTTTCTGCTATCCAGCACTGTTAGAAATGTATAGTTAATGTAAGGGAAGAAGATATTGAAGAGTCTTGGAACACAAGAAAAAAATATGTTAAAGATGTGTATGGATTAGAAAGCACAAAAAAGAGGGAATATTGAAATCATAACTGTGAATAAAAAAGAGATATTGCTGTAAAAAGATTGAGAGAAAAATACTTACAATACATATATAGAAAAAATAATTTCAAAAGTGCAGTTAGAACAAAGAACAGTTAAAATTTAAAAAATGAGAAGGAATGTTGGGAGATTTTGGTAGAATTTTATTTTAATGTTTTGGATATGGATGAGCAATGTTAAAAAAGGACCTCCCACAGAGTGTTTGGAATTAAAAGTTTAAAAAAATGATGAAATCATTTTAATGAAACTGAAGTAAAGGAATGCACTGAGCAGGCATTAAGATAAATTTGTCTGATGTCACCTCAGATGTTGAATGTATTTATTGATAAATATATGAGGAACAGCAGGATGTTGTTTAGGAATGTGAATGCAAGTGTATTTTGTAGGATGATGTCATTAAAATCATGAAGTTGTAAATCCAAATGATTTGCAAGAAATGATTATATGATATAATGAGGTTACTATATGAAAAATAATATCAAAGAAGATAGTTGTGCTTCATAGGGAAGTGCAATGGTCTGTAGTGAGTAAGGAATCTTTCCTGAAAGAAAGAAATAAGTATGTATAAGAGGTGCTTCTGACCATTTTGTTGTATGGAAGAATGAGTTGTATTTTCAACTAGTGTGCAGATACAATTTTTGTTTGGAGCTCAAATGGGACTTTTAAAGAAGGTGTAGTTTAAATTCTAAAAGAACATATTTTCCTCCCATTACAGTAAAATCTCCAGTTACGAACCCTTCTGACCATGACCAAATCAGGTTCCAACCAAAACATTCACAACTTTTTTGAATCTGGTAATGAACATATACTCGGGTAGTGATCAAAACTGGCCACGGCCAATTTCCCCTTCTGCATTATTTTTTTTGTAAGCACCAAATTTCCTGTTGTGGGAATAATGGGGGAATAAGGTTTGGGTCATGACCAAATTGGGTTGTGACCAAAGTTATGGAACAAATTATGGTCATTACCATAATAGAGGTTCTTATTGTATGTTTTTTTCACAATTAAACACATATTTGGATATGCATCTTCCCTTACTGGTTAAATTTACATTTTCTGCCGTGGGTTTGACAGAGACAGAGGATGTTTCTCCCCCCCCCCCCCCAAGCCAGCTAGATATCTAAACCAAGTAGCAATTCCCAAATTCAGAACTAAAATCTTGGCAATATTTCATGGCCCCTGAACAGTTGAGCAGAACAAAATAACATTGAACAAAGATACTGTCTCTGTAGTAAAAAAGTTCTAAAAAGATTAACCAATGTTTTGTTACATTGCTCCCATTAAGATGTCCAGCTGCAGCTAATCATATACCTACATCCATTTTATTTGTAGTTGTTATCCAACCACTAAGGTTTTATTTCTCTTAACATTGCTTTCTTTCTTTTACTATTTGCAAAACAATCTCTACTTTGACCACTTCAATTATAATTATTTGATTTTTTTGTGGTTTTTATTTGCTGCCTCACAATGTTTCCCCTTTCAGTTTCTTGAGCTAGTCAATGACTATTATACAATACTACTAGTTTTTCTGATATGATTGACTGACAAACCCATTGTTTTCCTAAACTCTTTTACAATATGTTTATTAAATGATTTCCTCTCCAAGTCTCTTCTATCTTTAGATAATAGCATTTCAGAGTAATGTGCCAGTTTATGTGCTAGATCATCTTGAAGAAAAGTCTCTACATAGTTACAAAGTGTTGACACCAACTTGATGGCACATAATCAATCAACCTGTCAGTTGAGTATCAGCTTATCACTTCTGTAACATGAATGCTTGGTCCTCCTTGCATTTTGCCTGCTTATGTGCAAAACATAATTGCTTCAATCATTCAAGCACTAATGCTTTCCAAGGGTAATTTTTCTCCATTGACTGGAAGTACAAGGGTATTTTCAACTTTATAATTCTCCATCTCTGGCTATTTTGAATGATGATTACAACTCATAATAGAGAGATAACAATGTATAAATTTTCTGTGTGTGCTTCATTTCTCTGTGAGAAGATCCTTTGGAATAAAAAGCATATTCATGTGCCTAAAGAGACTTAGCATTTTGATGATCTATGCTGATTCCTATGGATTATATGCAACTGAACCTGGAATTTAAAAGCAGAACAACAGATTATATATATTAAAAAACTTTTTGTATACTTGTAAAAAGTGTGAAGCAGTCCAAGGATCTCCTTGTCTAAAGCTTGTTTTTTTAAAAAAAAAACATGTCACAATGTTTGTTCTGATAGTGTGTTGCTGTTTTTTCATACTTCATAGTTGATTGCCATGAAGTAGGGCAATAAAATGCTAAAATAATGAGATATGAGGAAGTTGTATAACATTACGCAGAAGGAGAAGTTGACATACAATCATTATATTCCATGACAGGAGTACAAGAAATCATCTCATATCAAGTCTGGTCCATTAGACCTCCCTCCCTCTCTCTCACTGTCTATAAGTAGTAGGCACAAACTATTGCTGGGTTAATTTAAGTACCTGACTGATAGAAGGGCCTTAGTGTAAAAGTTAGTTATGAAGCTACAAATTGTATTTTGTGCATCACAGAAGATTGCACAGTTTGCTATCAGATTGTAATATTTCCATATATGAGAAGATACTTAAGAATGTGATAAACCAGATTCAGGCAGCTTGGGATGAAATTGATGTTTTTAGACTTGATTTTAGCAAGTACAGACCCTCTGACCTTGACTCATTATTGGTTGTGATGAACCAGTGCATAAATCTTATAATGTGATAGTTAGTAAACAATAGATTTAAGCTCAATTTTCAGTATGTAGAGGCCATATTGAAAATTTTCCAGCATGGAAAAATGATATTCCAAATGTTATTGATGCTACTACATTTCAGAAAAAGTAGACTCAAACATCTTCTGAAAGAATTATTCAATTATAGTTCAACTTTAAGATGACATGTTAAACTGTATCTGTTTTCTTGTAAACATTATAGTTGGTACAATTTAACAGTCCACCTATGCAGTTTGTTGTTGTTGCCATTTGCTATTATAGTGAGGTTTATGGTTTTTAGTGTTATTCACTATATTACAGGTGTAATCCAATGCACTTCAGCCAAGGTTGTTCTACACTATGAGGTCTAGAAAGCAAGCATGATGACACTTATGCTCATTAATTTTTATGAGCATATTCAAATGATATGAGCCAAGGCTAATACCTAGAAAATTAGGTAACTGGGGTTGGAAGAAGAGTTGCATATCAGATAGGGTATTTCCAATCCACCATTCTAAAGATTCCCATGGAATCTGCAGATTGTGTGCACATTTTAATTATTCTTCCTTTTCCCAAGGGGGAAATATATATTAGGGGTTTCTATTTCCCCAATTTTGCTCTTGAAAAATAATACCAAATTGATGGAACAATTTTTATTATTTTAGTATTATTATTTTGTACAGCTAACTGTATGTGTTTTTCTGATATTTACACACCTGATTTGCATTACATACATTTGTTTTCCCTAAATTAGAGGCTTCACAACAAACCATGTTGTTCACTCAAAGAGATGTTTTTAAAATATAAAAATAAAAAAATTATTACCAAAAAAAAAGGTTTGACAAAACACACATTTCATTAAGCCTGTGTCACACTGCACCAATGGATGCAAAGAGGAAGTAAAACGGACAAAAAACCTTGCCATCTGTTCGAAAATGCGATGTACTCACTGCCCCCGTTTGGCTTCCTCTTGATCCGTCCAGCATCCGTTTATGGACGTTTCATCCACTCCAAAAGTTTTAGGCTGCCTAAAACTTTTGCGTGGAATATGTATCCAGTTCGTCCGTTCTGCATCCGCTACGCATCCGCTATGCATCCGCTATATCCGCTAGGCATCTGCTGCGCATCCGCGCAACTCGCATCCGCTCGGACGCAGGGAGGAAGCGGAACGGACGCGGAACGGATGCAGAACGGATGCCTAGTGGGTGCAGAACGGAAACAAAGCATTTAAAATGGAAAAAACGTTCACAGAGGGGATCTATCTCGGATATTAAGGATGTCTAGAGGATGCCTAGCGAAAAACCTATACTGCCTATAAAAAGGGGGAGCAACTCGCCTGCTTCGCACTTTCAGCCCAGCAGCCCAGTGGTGCAGACCTCTGCAGCCTTCATCTGACTCTTCCTCTTCCGCAGTATCCAGTTATGTCCACCGTGGATTGTGAAAAAATCCTTTCGGCAGCCAACATCCTTCTGCAACACTGCGAAACCATCTACAGTCTCTGTGAACAGTACTACGGGAAGAAAAGGAGGCACCCAAAAAAAGTCTGGCTCCGAAGATGGTTCACCAGAAGAGTGCAGTAAGTACTTTACGACAAGCTGATGGTGGATCTCAGGAGCGAAGACCCTCGGGCGTTCCAGAACTTCATGAGGATGCCTCCAGCCATGTTTGACGAAGTTGTGCAGCGGCTGACACCCAGGTTGACCAAGACAAACACCAACTTCCCGCCCAGCCTGGAACCTGGGCTCAAGGTGGCACTCACTCTGCGCCACCTGGCCTCAGGGACCACCTACAGGAACATGCAGTACGGCTGGAAGGTGCCACCCAGCACCATCAGCTTTGTGGTCAGAGAAGTGGTGCAGGCCATCATCGAAGAATACAAGGAGGAGCTCCTCCAGTGCCCCTCCACTGAAGAAGGATGGAAGAAAGTTGCAGAGCAGTGGTATCAGAAGTGGAACTTCCCCCACACCGTTGGAGCCATCGATGGCAAGCACGTGGCCTGCAAAGCTCCAGCCAAGTCGGGGTCCACTTATCACAACTACAAGGGCTTCTTCAGCATCATCCTCTTAGCCATGGTCGATGCTGATTACAAGTTCATGCACACCGATGTTTCAGGCAACGGCTCATCTTCTGATGCTCAGGTATACAACGACAGTCACCTCAAGGAGGGGCTGGAAAGCAACCTCATGGTGGGCTTCCCAGATCCAGACCCGCTGCCCAACGACATGCAAGATGTGCCCTACTTCATCGTGGGGGATGACGCCTTCTCCCTCACAACCTACCTCATGAAGCCCTACACCTCCAGATGCCTCACCCGAGAAGAGAGGATCTTCAACTACAGGCTGTCCAGGGCAAGGCAGGTGGTGGAGAACGCCTTTGGCATCCTGGCCAACAGGTTCCATGTACTTCTCACCAACATGCAGAATCGTCCAGAGACCATGAGGAGGATCATGGAAGCTTGCTGCATCCTGCACAATCTCATGCGCACCCGCTACCCAGTCTTGCAGAACAGGCTCGTGGACCTCCAACAAGCCAATGGGGACATGGAGCCTGGGGAATGGAGGCAAGGGCAAAACCGGATAGACACTGAGGATGTGCAAGGGCCCAACAGAGCCTCACGTGAGGCAAAGAAGCAGCACAACCTCCTGAAACACTGGTGCAACTCCCCAGCTGGAGCGGTGGAGTGGCAAGACAGGATGATAGATGCTTAATGGATGCTTCCTTCAGACTGTCTCATCACACGGATGAGATTGGGCCATGTATGTTTGGTTGGCCTACAATGAACAGGGCGTTTAATAAAGAGTTGTGTTTATGTTGACATGTGTGGATAATTATTACATTATTATTGATAATAAAGGGCCATAGGGGTGGCACTTGGGAGGGTGGACCATACAGTCCCACTATGCTTGCACTGGAGGTTTATCTATCCCACAGCTATTACCTATCCCAAAGGTATCCCTGCTCATTCCACAGGTATCCCTTCCCATCCCACAGCGATCTTAACCCATCCCACAGGTATCCCTTCCCATCCCACAGCTATCTTAACCCATCCCACAGGTATCCTTTCCCATCCCACAGCTATCTTAACCCATCCCACAGGTATCCCTGCCCATCCCACTGCTATCTTAACCCATCCCAAAAGCATGCAAAGGCTAAACCATTTCTAAAAGTTTCCACCCAGACTTTATAGAAAAAAATTAATGAAGCAAGTGTGTGAAACAAAGATAATCTTTATTAATAACAAGCTGTAAAATAAACATGACCCAAGTCAAGTGTCCAAATAAAGTCCACAAATATCCAGGCAGCCAGTCTCTGGCACTCCTCTTGGTCACTCGGAGGTGTGTGCCCAGTCTAAGATTTTAGGGAGCAGGTGCTGTGGAGGTGGGTGCTGCTGCAGTGCTGGTCTGAGGTGTTATTGGAGTGCCTAGCCCCGAGAGGACAACAGGGGACGGTGTGTTAAGGAAGGTGTTGGACAGCTGGCTCAGCTCCGCGATGCTGAGAGGTCCTTCCTCCATGCCATGGGGTGTCAGCCCCAGTACTGAGGACAGATGTACTGAGGCCGGGCTTGGCTGTGGGATGGAGGAAGAAGCAGTGTAGTGGGGCTGCCTGCTCTGCAGCGGGTTGAGGACTGTCGAGGTTGGCATCGTTGGCATCATTGGAACCGGTGGCAGCGGTGTCGCCCGATGACTCTGTGCCTGCATCTATAAGGGCTGCTGTCTGTGCTTCTGGACCTCAGGGTAGCTGTAGCCCTGGTAGGTGAGGGGGTGTGGGAAGCGTTGGTATGGGAGGGACATCACCTGGGGTGGAGGAGCAGACCTGGACTGGGTGGGAGCAGGTGCCTCTGGGTCTGGAGGGTTGTTAAGCAGCGTGGTGATCCTCTCCTTCACCACCTGGTACTGGGGATCCGCCATCTCCTTGAGGGTCTGGTTCACATAATTGAGGAAGGGCTTGCGGTTGGAGGAGGAGGATTCGATGGGGACCAGCTGAGAGAGGAGACCTATGCTGGTGCGGATGGTGTCCCTGATCTCCACCAGGACCTTGTGGCTCTGCCCCTCCTGCGATCCGGCTCTCTGCCTTACTGTGGTGGCAGAGGTGTGGGTGGATGCGGCTTCGGCAGCGGTGGACTCGATGTCTCCTTTCTCCCACCACACCATGGAGTCCTCCTCGCTCTCCACCACGCTTTCAACACCTTCCCGGGGGTTCTCCGCCATGGCACGCTCCACAGATACCTGCATGGGGACAGGGACTGACTCTTGGTCGCCAGAGGACTGTCTCCCAGCAGGCTGCTGGAGAGAGAGGGTAGAGATTTGGGCTCCTGCTGCTCCTCGGTGGCGGACCTCACCCTCCAGGAAGCTGCACTTGGCCATGACGTACTTCTCTCTGTCCGTCAGCTTAACCCTGGCCTGGCCAGATTTTTTGCAGTGCAGCTTCCCGTACCAGGTGTGCATGTGCTTCCACCAGCCGAGGAGCACATCCGATGTGTAGCCCAGACTCTCCGCCCTCTCTCTCCAAGCAACCTGCTTCCGCTTGGTGTCCCTGTACAGCTGGTGTCCCTTCCGCCACAGATAGTCGTTCTCTCTAAGCCACTCCAGCACCTCATCCTCGTGTTCCTCCTCAATGAAGTATTGCCTCCTCTCCCTATCACACGTCTGTCTCTTCCTCCCTCTGGCAGGGCCATATGGGCCCTCATCAGAGGGACTTTGAGGTTGTATGGGCTGCTCCTCCACACCAACAGCATCATCATCAGAAGCAGCAGCAGCATCCTCACCAGCAGGATCATAATCATCATCATCAGCAGCAGCAGCAGCAGCATAATCACCAGCAGGATCATAAGCAGCAGCAGCAGCAGCAGCAACAAGACCAGGATGAGCAGCAGCAGTGTAAGAACCAGCAGCAGGGTCAGCAAGACCAGGAGCATGAGCAGAACGAGCAGGACCAGCAGGACCAGGAGCAGCTTCAGCAGAGTACGCAGCAGAAGCACCACTGCCATGAGCAGCTACAGCAGAAGCTCCAGCAACAGAAGAGCGAGCCCAAGCAGCATAAGCCCCAGCAGAAGCAGAGTCAGGGACATGGGGCGGGAGGGTGAGCCTGTCCCTCTTGCCAGGGATGGCGGCAGGTTGCTGAGACTTTTGCTTCTTCCCCATGGTTGTGGGGTTGCTGGCTGTCAGGAAGGCTTGCAGGAAGGCTGGCAGGCACCAAGGCTAGCAGGAAGGCTTGCAGGAAGCCTGGCAGGAAGGCTGGCAGGAAGGCATGCACCAAGGCTGGCAGACAGACTGGCTGGCAGGGAGGCTGGAAGGCAGGCTGGCAGCAATGCTGGCAGGGAGGCTGGAAGGCAGGCTGGCATCAAGGCTGGCAGGGAGGCTGCCCAGGAGGCTGGGAGGCAGGCTGGGAGGCAGGCTTGGAGGCAGGCTGGCAGCAAGGCTTGCAGGCAGACATGCAGGCAAGGAACTCGAAGTGTCCAGCAGCAGGTCTTTCCTCGGAATGCTAGACGTGCGAGCTGCTTCCCTTTATATCCGGGGTGCTTGCGCAATGCATCCCCCCCGCATGCGCAATTAACGCCAGGCATCCGTTAGGCTTCTGCTGTGCATCCGCTAGGCTTCCGCTGTGCATCCGCTTCATCCGCTGTGCATCCGTTCTGCATCTGGTTTTTCCATTCTGCGTCCGCTTCGTTGAGGCCCCCCGGAAGCCCTGTGAACGCGCCATCCGCTAGGCTTCCGTTCTGCATCCGCTTTGCATCCGCCCTGCGTCCTCCCCGTGTCTGTGTTATCCGCTCCCATTTTGAGCGTGGATACAACAGATGTAACATTTTTCTCTTCCGTTGTGTCCGTTTTGCATCTGTTGGGCAGTGTGACCTGGCCTTTAAACTGTACTATTTTTAATTACCATTTTATGAAGATCTCTTTTTACATTAAAGGATTACTTGTTAATAATTATTCTTGGTTACTGTAGTTTGAGAATGATGACTCTAAATCTTTACTTCAAGGTGGGATTCTGCCGGTTTGGATTGGTTCGCTAGAACCGGTTGTTTTGATTCTCCATAGTTTGGAGAATCAATAAATTCTCCATAGTTCGGAGAATCAATAAATTCTCCATAGTTTGGAGAATCAATAAATTCTCCATAGTTCGGAGAATCAATAAATCGGGCCTCTTGCTGGCCCCGCCCCTGTCCGCCCATTTCTCCACTTCCTGCCAGGTCAGTCCCTATTGTGCATGCACAACATTATGTGAATGAGCAAGATGCCTGCATCCTCCTTTTGCCTGCCTGGCCAGCCATTGCTGCTTGCCTTTTGCTGCGATCCTGCCCCTTGTGATGATCTCCCTGGGTGAGTGCAAGCCCCAGTTGCCTTTCTCCCACCATTTGCCTTTTCTTTCGCCCTTTCCCTCCCCCCACCACTTACATTGCTGCCGGTCGTCTTTCCCCACCACCACCCACCACCAGCACTTGCGTTCTGCTTGGAGAGGCTCCTGTTGGCTTGGAGCACTTGGAGAGGCTCCTGTTGGCTCCAACCAGGTCAGCAGCTGTTTAAATCACCTGCTGTTCCATCTGGGAGAGTGAGGAAGCCTCTCCCAAGAGCAAAAAGCTTACAAGTCCCCCTCCCTTTAGAACGGCTTCTGTGCAGCAGAGAAGCAGTCTGGAAGAATCCTGCTTTTCTCTACTGCCCAGGAGCTGTTTCTGATGGGAGGCTTGCAAACTTTTAGCTCCCTCACTTCCCCAGCAAGAGCAGGCGAGAGAAGGAACCCAGAGTCGACACAACTCACGAGCCTCTCCACTGTTCCTTTCAGCTGGGAGATCAAGGGAGCCTCTTCCAAGAGCAAAAAGCTTGCAAGTCTCCATCCCTTCAGAATGGCTCCAGTGCAGAAAAGCAGTACAAGCTTTCCAAAGGGGGATCAAGCAGGAGAATCTCCCCCTCTCATGAAGGGAGGCAAGTGAGTATTACTGCCTGCCATGCAGTAAAGCCAAAAAAATATTTTTATATAGATTGTTCTGATTATCATTTGGTATAATAACAGGCAAAGGATAGGCAGGGGCACAACTTGAGGCTATTCCCACCCCACCCCACGCATGCTTCATCTTGAAATAACATTAGCTGAATTTCAGCAAGGATGGGTGCCCAAGGTTTTAGATGTAATCTGACACAAATGTGCAGCGTATCGCACTATTCACAGCCAGCTGCTCTCCACCCCAATCATCTGAAACAGGGCATTTAAATGCAAAGGAAACACCAAATAGTGTGAAGGCAATCAGCAGCCATAGGATCATGAGTTGTTCTGCCATCAGTCAAACTGCATATTTTCCTCACAGGCAGTTTTCCTTTTCCCTCCTGCCCAAGCCGGGTCAGACATTTCTCCCTGAACTCACAAAGTTGCCGCCTTTGGCCCTTCAGCCCTATCCCAACTCAGCTGAGTCTGCACCTGCCTGGAGTGAAGCCAGACTCTTTGAGGTATCTCGCTCACTGCCAATCCCCACTGGAGCCTCCCCACAGGCTTGGTGATCTCAATTCTTTGCATGAAGCTGGCAGCATGGTGTGGTGGTGACAGCTATGGCAGCGAAGCAGAGGTCAGGAGGTGGCTTGCAAGACAGCCCTTCTGGGGGGGGGGGTGTCAAAATTGATCTAGGTAAAGGCTAGGTCACACTGGCCGACAGATGAAAAACGTATGAAAAAAGGACACAGCGGACGAGAAAATGTTCCATCCGTTGTGATCCGCTCTCAAAAGTGCCCCAAATTTGCATAAACAGAGTGGACAACAACGGAAAGGAATGGACGGGGAGAGGACGTAGTGAGGATGTTAAGCGGATGCTCAACGGAAGCCTAGCAGATGGAAGTAGATGGAAGTGGATGGCACATCCTCAGGGCTTCCGGGGGAGAACATCAAAGCGGACGCGTAGCGGAAGGGGCAGATGCATAGCGGATGACGCAGATGCATCACGGATGCCTAGCAGATGCCTAGCAGATGCGTAGTGGATGCAAAGCGTTCACTGCGCATGCGGGGAGGATGAATTGTGTAAGCTCCGCGGACATAAAAGGAGGCAGCTCGCAAGCAGGTCATCATTCAGAGGAAAGACCTGCTGCCAGTGACATCTTCATCAGAGACCATGGGGAAGAAGAGGAAGCCTGTGCCTAATCCTACCAGCCCTGGAAAGAAGGACAGAACCACCATCCCACCCCCTGGTGCTGACTCTGCTGCTGGTGGTGCTTCTGCTGGTGCTGCTGGTGCTTCTCCTGCTGCTGCTGCTGGTGGTGCTGGTGCTGGTGCTTGTGTTGCTGGTGCTCCTGGTGCTGCTGGTCCTGCTGCTGGTGCTGCTGCTATTGCTACTGCTGCTGGTGCTGCTGGTGTGGTGGACCAGCCCCAAGGCTCTCAAAGCCCTGCTGATGAGGGCCCAAAAGGCCCTGCTAGAAGGAAGAAGAGGCAATCGAAGGAGAAGGAGAAGGGGGAGAGGAAACAGTACTATATTGCAGAGGACCATGAGGAGGAGGTGCTAGAATGGTTGAGGGAGAATGAGTACCTCTGGCGGAAGGGACACAGGCTCTATCAAGACACCAAGCGGAAGCAGGCAGCTTGGAGAGAGAAGGCAGAGAGCCTGGGCTACACTTCTGATGTCCTCCTGGGGTGGTGGAAACATATGCACACCTGGTATGGCAAGCTGCACCTGAAGAGATCTGGGCAGGCCGCTGTCAAGCTCATGGACCGGGAGACCTACGTCATGGCCAGGTGCAGAGTGAGATCTGCCACCGAGGAGCAGCCCCTCTGTCAACCCTCTCCCTCAGACATCCCACAGAGAGGCACTCCTCTTTCAGCCAGGAAACAGCCAGTGTGTCCAGGCAGGTGTGTGCGGAGTGCCCCACAACAGAGACCCCCCTCCAACAGCTGCACACCCCATGCTGGAGGACGTGGAGGATCCCCTGATGCAGATGGAGCAAGAGGAGGCCACAGCCACCAGAGACCAGCCCACCCCCACCCCCAGCTCCACCTCCACAGAAAGCAGGCAGAGAGGCAGACCGGAGGGACAGAGCCACACTGTCCTCTTGGAGATCAGGGACACAATCAAGAACAGTGCAGATCTCCTCTCTCAGCTGGCACATTTTGAGAATCCATCCTCAAACAGAAAGCCCTTCCTCACCTACGTGACCCAGACCCCCATGGACATGCCCAAGGCCCAGTACCAGGTGATGAAGGAGAAAACCACTGCGCTTCTGCACCACCCTCTAGGCCCAGCTGAACCTGCTCCCACCCACTCCAGGTCTGCTCCTCCACCCCAGGTGATGTCAGAGCCCTTCCAAGGCTTTCAACAGCCCCTCTCCTACCAAGACTACGGCTACCAGGACTTCCCTCAACAGAGGCAGCCCTTCCCAGTCCAGGCCCAGCTTCATTGCCTGCCACAGTTGCCACCGATGCCACCGACACCACTGATGCCACCGACGCCACTGATGCCACCGACGCCACAGATGCCACCGACGCCTCGCCTCGCCCAGCTGCAGACCAGACAGCCCCACTACACTCCTCTTTCCTCCACCCCACAGCCAAGCCCCTCAACAGAACATCTGTCATTGGTCCTGTGCCTGACATCCCAGATCCTGGATGATGGGCCTCTCAACCTCATGGGCCTGACCCCAATGGCGCTTCAGACCAGTACTCCATCCACTGCCACCTCCACAGTCCCTGGACCCTTTAAACCTGAGACCATGGGCATGCCTCAGAGTGACTGAGAACAGTGCCAGAGACTGAGTTGTTACCTGTTCACTTTATCTTTGCTTAAGACACTTTGCTTGAGACACTTTACTTGGGTCATTTTGCTTTTACAGTTTGTTATTAATAAAGGTTATCTTTGCTTCACACACTTGGTTCATTTCTTTTACTTAATAAAGTCTTGGTGGAAACTTTTAAAAAATGGTTAAGCCTTTGCATGCTTGTGGGATGGGCAAGGATAGCTGTGGGATGGATAATAGCTGTGGGATGGGCAAGGATAGCTGTGGGATGGATAAACCTCCAGTGCAAGAATAGTGGGATTGTATGGTCCACCTCCCAGCTGCCACACGTGTGGCCCTTTTTTATCAATAACAATTTATTCAACATAAACATTTCAACATAAACACAACTCTTTATTAAATGCCCTGTTCATTGTAAGACCACTCAGCATACATGGCACAATCTCATCAGTGTGATGAGACAGGCTGAAGGAAGCATCCATTAAGCATCTACCATCCTGTCTTGCCACTCCACTGCTCCAGCTGGGGAGTTGCACCAGTGTTTCAGGAGATTGCGCTGCTTCTTCCCTTCACGTGAAGCTCTGTTGGGGCCTGGTACATCCACAGTGTCTATCAGGTTTCACCCTTGCCTCCATTCATCAGGCTCCATGTCCCCATTCCCTTGTTGACAGTCCACAAGCCTGTTCTGCAAGACTGGGTAGCGGGTGCACATGAGATTGTGCAGGATTCAGCAAGCTTCCATGATGTTCCTCACAGTCTGTGGGCGATGCTGCATGGTGGTTAGAAGTATCTGGAATCTGTTGGCCAGGATTCCAAAGGCATTCTCCACCACCTGCCTTGCCATGGACAGCCTGTAGTTGAAGATCCTCTCTTCACAGTGAGGTATCTTGAACTATACGGCTTCATGAGGTAGGTTCTGAGGGAGAAGGCATAATCACCAACGATGAAGTAGGGCACATCTTGTGTGTCATTGGGTAGGGGGTCTGGATCTGGAAAACCCATGATGAGGTTGTGTTCCAACCCATCCTTGAGGTCACTTGCGTTGTATACCTGGCCATCTGAAGTTGACCCATTGCCTGAAGCATCAATGGAGATGAACTTGTAGTCAGCATTCCTTCATTCTTCAGCTCCACCATCAGCTTGTCATAGAGTCCAAACTCCACTCTTCTCCTGATCCAACTTCGGACCCAGACAGCTCTTGGACGTCTCCTTCTTCTCCTTGCATAGAAAAGGTGAAACAGTCTGAAGAGGGCTTGGTTCTGGTGTTGAATGATGGCGGCTACCAAAAGGAGTGTGCGTTGATCCATGGTGGAGATCAATGGATGATGTTGAAGAGCAAGAGCAAGGCTGAAGAGGTCTGCACCGCAGGGCTGCTGGACTGAAAGTGAGATCCAGGTGATTTCCTCCCCCTTTTTATAGGAAATATCAGTTTTCCTTGAGGTGTCCTTCTGCATCCTCTATACATCCTGCAGACATCCTAAATATCCAAGATACATTCCATATACAAACGTTTTTTCCATTTTAGTGATTTATGTCTGAGGTGCATCCACTTTCATCCTTTCTATGTCCGTGCTACTAACGCTGTGTGGACGTTCCGTGTCCGTTTCATTTCCTCCCTCTTTCCATTTTCCGCTGGAGCGGATGTGAGTTGCGCGGATGCGCAGCGGATGCCTAGAGGATATAGCAGATGCATAACGGATTATGACGGACGTATAAAGGATGTTCCCCGTGTGCGTCGCGGATGTATAATGGACGCATTGGATACTTTATCCGCTCAAAAAGTTTTGAGCACCTCAAAACTTTTTGAGCAGATGAAATCTCAGTAGACTGATGCTGGATGGATAGAATGTATGAATCACGCACGTAGTGAGTACAGAACGGATGCATCGCTTTAACCAATGGCTGGCAGGTGTTTCTCTCCATTTTACATCCTCTTTGTATCAGTTGGTGCAGTGTGACATGGGCTTAAGGGATAAGTAGGCAAAGCAAAATGAGCCAGCCCTCCTGGCTATCAATTCAGCCATGCTGGCTGGGAAAGAAGAGAACATGCTTCTTTTGTCCCTGGTGCTGCCATGTCTGGATCGAGCTGGGGGAATGTCGTCCCCCCCCAGGGAATGCACTACCATTGCCACCTTGGTGTGCTCTGCTGCCACCTCCACCTCTTTCAACTGCCACTGCCACTTCTCCGGGGCCAAAATGAAAGGAAGCAGGTGGAGGCAGACAGGTCCACTGCCTCTGCCTGCTTCCTTTCATTTTGCTGCTCCACCACCGCCACCACCCACAGAGGCACTGTACTTTGGAGGGCTTGCAGGGGGTGCTCCATGGCCTCACTACCACCACATGCCTCCTCTTCCTTTTCCTGCTGGAATCTCGAGCTTGCAGGATCATTTGGTTCATCCCAGACCAGGTATGTGTGTGAGTGTGTGTGTGTGTGTGTGTGTGTGTGTGTGTGAGAGAGAGAGAGAGAGAGAGAGAGAGAGAGAGAGACAGACAGAGACAGAGACAGAGAAAGAGAGAGAGAAAGAGAGAGAGAAAGAGAGAGAGAGAGAGAAAGAGGAAGGGAGAGAAAGAGAGAGAGAGAGAAAGAAAGAAAGAGAAGGAGAGAGGAGAAAGTGAATGAGATATATGGATAGATAGATAAATACATGGAAGAAGGGAGATAGAGAGAGAGAGAAAAGGAGAGGAAGGAAGGACACAAACCCTGATTTCACAAGAAGCAGCACAGCAACCTAGGGCTGGCCTGCAAGGGATCTTGGAGGCCATCAAGTCCAACCCCCTGCTCCAGCAGGAAATCCTTGCAGAATCATAGAATAGCAGGATTAAAAGGGTGTGTGTGTGTGTGTGATGTATTTCAGGTGGGTCTCATAGCTTTAGAAGGAAAGAGGGAAGAAAGAAGGGAAGGGTTATCCTGCAAAGGATCTCAGAAGTCATCTAGTCCAATCCACTGCTCCAGGAGATTCTTACAGAATGAAAGAATGGCAGGGTTAGAAGGAAGTGTGTGTGTGTGTGTGTGTGTGTGTGTGTGCATGGCTGTCAAAACTCCAAAAACAGGTCAAGTAGTTCTGGAGAGATCAGTCACAAATTAGAATACTTGCTAAGCAACCAGTCATTAGGACCACTTGGTTTGCCAGTCACATGGCCACATGGTCATGCCCACCCAGTCACATGGCCACCAAGCCATGCCCACTCAGTCACATGACCACCAAACCACGGCTACTCAGTCATGTGATCACCAAGCCATGCCCACCCAGTCGCATGACCACCAGGCCACACCCACAAATTAAGCCATGCCCACAGAACCGGTTGTTACAAAATTTGAATCCCAGCCCTGCTTTACTGTTGGAGAGCCAACATTGTATCTTCTAAAGCGATATCACAACTCAAACTCCATATTTTATCAATTTGTGTCTAGTACCAAACACTAGGCTGTACTCTGATAGCAGAACACAAGTTTAATCCCCCACTTTTTTTGTCACTGCAGTTAATAGCAGAGGTTTATGCTTCTTTTACAGTTCTATTAGATTCCTAGGCATATGCACAACACAGAGTATAAGGTTTCACACATGCCAGGAGCCACCTCTTCCTTACTGGGCCTAAGAGCCTGCCAGGTGGGGGAATTGGTCTGTTCTAATTTTGCTGAGATGACAAAGGAAGCCTTGCCATGAAAGAAATTAAAATCATTCCTGTTTCAGCTAGCAATTGACAGTTTAAGTGAGATACCTATATTTAAAATTTGCTGCCTGAGTCAATCACTTCATTCTACTGGATGGAAGCCTGGCTCTCTATGTAAAACAAGAATCTCATTAATTTTTTTTCTTTCTTCCTCTCCCACTCTTTCCCCCTATTTAATATTTATACATCTGTAGTTTTTTTTCCTGCTCTCCTCATGACTAGAATTTGTACTTTCCCCCCATGTTCTCTGGCTTATTAGTTTCTCCATGTTGCTCTCAGTCTCTTATTGCACATACATGGACATAAAAATGACTTCATTTGTATTCTAACAATTGACAACCCAATTTATTCTGACTTGCCAATTTATGTCAAATCCTTCAATATGAAGGTGTATCAGACAGCCAGTTCTTTTAAAAGAACACATTTAAATGCAGGCAGGCAAATATTCCATCATATCAGCAGCATTTACAAGTTCCTCAATGATCTTTCAACATATTTCCCATATTTGCTTTTAGAAACAAAATCCTTGCTTCCTACCAAGCTGTCTTAAAAAAAATACAATTACAGCTATTTCTTGGGGGGGAAGAGACAGCAAAATATGATTTTACATTGTCTGACTACTAGGGTAAGGTAGGGAAGATGATGCTAAGAGAAACTTGCAAGCATCATTAACTAAGCAAAAGGGGCCAAACATTTTTTTCAAATCCAGAGCAATGAGATAATGTTTGAGAATGGCTCAGGCAGATGCTTCCCTAATTCAATGGAGCATAAGAAAAGGGAGTTGATGCACTACAATCAGACCCATATAAGTTTTTTGTTATTGTTTTTTGTTATTGTATTGTGTTGTTATTGTTTTGTGTTATTTTTTTGTTATACTAATATTTCTAGTCTCTTTCTTGTGGATTTGACTTCTTAGCGAGACTGTTGTAAAGGTGCTTTTTAAAAAAGCAACTGGACTATTTTTTTTTTCCTTTGAGGAACACATTTAGCTTCTTAACTAAGAAGATTCATTGGTTATGGCAAGATGGTTGGGGGTGAGGGAAGGATTAGTTCTGAGAGGATGGTGGGAGTGGGGTTGGAAGGATCACATTTTTTTGCAGTCTTCTTTTCATTTGCATTCTCCCTGAGAGCTCTTGAGGCCAGCTGGGGATTGCTATTTTTACCCTTTAGAGAGAGTCCAGACAAGAGGCACAACCATAAGTACCAGCTATATCTTTATTGTAAAGAAATATAAACAGAATTTTGCAAGATTGAAAACATTTCTCCCTTCCTTTCCTTTTGTTTTCTGGAAAACTGGGATGGTTTTCTGAAGTGCTTCCCACACCTGCTCTCCTTCTGTAGGCTGAGAAATCTTTTTCATGCCATTGTCTAGTCTGCAGCTTTTCCTCCTATCTCCCATGATCATTATCACAACAGCATGTCAATTTTTTTCAACTTTCAATTTCCAAATATTAGGGATGTTCAAAAATTGTGACATGCCTTGGGGATTGTAAATATATTTTGGTTACTTTAATATAATTTAGATGTGCTTGGTCAGTAACTACATAAATATCATAACTTCTTTAACATTTTGTTTGTTTTATTATACCATTACAATTAAATGGTTAGATATAATAGTGTAATTTCAATTGCCCAGGCCTTTTAAGGATCTCTGTGCCATAATATCGCATATTTGGGACTATCGTTCATGAAAACATTAAATCACAGAACTGCACCACTTAAATTCTTTTCTCTCCAAATAAAAGTCTAAATTGATAAGTAATGCAGATGCATTATATTGCCAGAAATAGAGTAGAATTGAAAGGTGGAAAATTTATGAAAAAGAGCAAGAGTCAATAATATTCCCACTGTACTTACGGATGCAAAAGGTACACGGAATGTCTACACAGCATGAGTAGCACAGAAATAGAAAGGATGTAAGCATAGGAATCTCCTATTTAAAGGATTAAAATGGACAAAACGTTTGTATCTGGGATGTATCTCGTATATTTAGGATGTCTGCAGTATGTCTAGAGTATGTAGAAGGACACCTAGCGGACTACCGATATTTCCTATAAAAAGGGGGAGAAAATCATCTGGATCTCAGTATGAGTCCAGCAGCCATGGTGTACAGACCTCTTCAGCCTTGGTCTTGGTCTTCCACATCATCAATTGTTCTCCACCATGGATCATGACACAGTCCGTATGATAGCTGCAATCATTCATCACCAGAACCAAAACCTGTTTAGACTGTTTCACCTTTTACACAGAAGGAGAGGAAGGAGACATCCAAGAGCTGTATGGATCTGAGGATGGATCGTGAGAAGAATGGAGTTTGGACTATATGACCAGTTGATGGTGCAGCTGAGGAATGAAGACCCTCGTGCATTCCATCAATTCATGAGGATGCCACCAGCCATGTTTGACGAAGTTGTACAGCGTCTGAGACCCAGGTTCACCAAGCCGAGCACCAACTTCTGTCCCAACCTCGACCCTGGACTGAAGGTGGCACTGACTCTGCGGCACCTGGCCTCGGGAACCATATACAGAAACATGCAGTATGCATGGAGGGTGCCACACAGCAGCATCAGCAAAGTGGTCAGAGAAGTGGTGCAGGCCATCATCGAAGAATACATGGAGGAGCTCCTCAAGTGCCCCACCACTGAACAAGGCTGGAGAAAACTTGCAGAAGAGTGGTCTCAGAGGTGGAACTTTCCCCACACCATTGGACCCATAGATGGGAAGCACATGGCCTGCAAAGCTCCAGCCAACTCAGGGTCCACTTATTACAACTACAAGGGCTTCTTCAGTATCATCCTCTTTGCCATGGTTGATGCTGACTACAAGTTCATTTACATTGATGCTTCAGGCAACGGGTCAACTTCAGATGGCCAGGTATACAACGCAAGTGACCTCAAGGATAGGTTGGAATGCAACCTCATCATGGGTTTTCCAGATCCAGACCTCCTACCCAGTGACACACAAGTTGTGCCCTGCTTCTTTGTTGGTGACGATGCCTTCTCCCTCAGAACCTACCTCATGAAGCCGTACAGTTCAAGATACCTCACCTATGAAGAGATGATCTTCAACTACAGGCTGTCCATGGCAAGACAGGTGGTGGAGAATGCCTTTGGAATCCTGGCCAACAGGTTACAGATACTTCTCAGCACCATGCAGCATGAGCGACAAACTGTGAGGAACATCGTGGAAGCTTGCTGCATCCTGCACAATCTCATGCGCACCCGTTTCCCAGTGTTGCAGAACAGACTTGTGGACCATCAACAAGGGAATGGGGACATGGAGCCTGGTGAATGGAGGCAAGGATGAAACCTGATAGACACTATGGATGTCCAAGGCCCCAACAGAGCTTCATGTGAAGGGAAGAAGCAGCGCAACCTACTGAGACACTGGTGCAACTCCCCAGCTGGAGCAGTGGAGTGGCAAGACAGGATGACAGATGATTAATGGATGCTTCCTTGAGGCTGTCGCATAACACTGATGAGATTGTGCCATGTATGTTGAATCGTCCTACAATGAATAGGGCATTAATAAAGAGCTTTGTTTATTTTAAAATGTGTTGACCAATGAATACATTGTTATTGATAATAAAGGTCCATATGTTTGGCAGCTGGGATGGTGGACCATACAGTCCCACTATGCTTGCACTGGAGTAAAATAAACTGTATTGTCTTAAGGAAAGATAAACTTTCTTAGGTAAACTTTATGACTGTATTAAATAAGGAAAATGAACCAAGTTAAGTTTCTTAAGCAAAGATAAACTTAACATGTAAACAACTCAATCTCTGACACTATTCTCAGTCTTTCTGAGTCATGTCCATGGTCTCAGCTGTTAAGTGGGCAGGGACTGTGGAGGTGGCTGTGGCTTGAGTGCTGGTCTGAGGCACCATTGGGGTGCTTGGCCCTGAGGGTACAAAAGGGGATGGTGTGTTCAGGAAGCTCTCAGAGAGCTGACTCAGTCCCATGAGGTTGAGAGGCCCTTCATCAAGGACTTGAGATGTCAGGCCCAATACTGATGACAGATTATCCGTTGACGGGCTTGGCTGTGGGGTGGAGGAAGGAGGAGTGTATTGGGACTGTCTGGTCTGCAGCTGGGTGAGGACTGGTGTCTGTGGCATCTGATGAACCTGGGCCTGGACTGGGAAGTTCTGCTTCTGCTGTGGGAAGTCTTGGTAGTCGTAGCCTTGGTAGGTGAGGGGCTGTTGAAAGCTGTGGAAGGGCTGTGACATCGCCTGGGGTTGAGGAGCAGACCTGGACTGGATAGGAGCAGCTTCAGCTGGGCCTTGAGGGTTGTGCAGAAGTGCTGTGATCTTCTGCTTCATCACCTGGTACTGGGCCTCAGGTAGGTCCCTCAGAGTCTGGCTCACATAGGTGATGAAGGTGTTCCGGCCCGAGGAGGCTCTGTCCAAGTGGACCAGCTGAGAGAGAAGTTCTGTGCTGGTCTTCATTGTGTCCCTGATTTTCAACAGCACACTATGGTCCTGGCCCTCCAGTCTGCCTCTCTGCCTGTGTCCTCTGGAGCTGGGGGTGGGGGTGGGGGTGGGGTGGTCTCTGGAGGCTGCTGCTTCTTCCTCCATTTGTGACAGCAGGGCATCATCCTCCATGGGATACTCCAAGTCTGCCGGCATGAGGAGTGCAGCTGTCGGGGGGGTCTCTGCTGTGGAGCCCTCTGAAGACACCTGCGTGGACAGGGTAGCTTAAAGAGGACTGGCTGTCTGTGGGCTGTCTGAGGGAGAGGGGTGTCAAAGGGGCTGATCCTCGGTGGCGTATCTCACCCTCCAGGAAACTGCACTTGGCCATGATGTACATCTCCCAGTCAGTGATCTTGACAGTGGCCTGCCCGGATTTCTTGAAGTGTAGCTTGCCATACCAGGTGTGCATGTGCTTCCACCATCCCAGGAGTACTTCTGCAGTGTACCCCAGGCTCTCTGCCTTGTCTCTACAAGCTGCCTGCTTCTTCTTGGTGTTGTGATACAGCCTGGAGCCCTTTATTCAGAGGTAATCATTTTCCCTCAGCCATCCCAGCACCTCATCCTCATGGTCCTCGGAAATGGTGTAATGTTTCCTCTCTCCCTTCTCCTTCCCTTGCCTCTTCCTCCCTCTGGCAGGGGCTTGAGCAGGGCCTTCAGCGGCTTGAGCAGCAGGGCCTTCAGGTGCTTGAGCAGCAGGGCCTTTAGGGGCTTGAGCAGCAGGGCCTTCAGGGGTTGAGCAGCAGGACCTTCAGCAGCAGGACTTTGAGGGTCTTGGGGCTGGTCCACCACAGCAGCAGCAGCAGGTTGAGAGTCAGTGCCAGGGGGTGGGATGCTGGTTCTGTCCTTCTTGCCAGGTCTGGAACGAGTAGGCACCGGCTTCCTCTTCTTGGCTGACTGACAAACCATGGTGTTCCAGCAAGATGTATCTGGCAGCACGTCTTTCCCCTGTATGCTCACTGTGTGCGTGCTGCATCCTTTTATATCCGCGGAGCTTACGCAATTCATACTCCCCACATGCGCAGTGAATGCTTTGCATCTGATATACATCACGCGGCATCCGCTTTGTTTTCTATAGGCGTCTGTGATGCATCCGCTTCATCCGCTATGCATCCGCCCCTTCCGCTATACATCCGCTTCACAATTCTCCCTCCGGAACCCCTTCGGAGATGTCATCCGCTTCCATCTGCTGTCATCCGCTAGGTTTCATATGAACATCCCTTTAACATCCCCGCTACATACTACCCACATCCATTCTTTTCCGTTCTATTCCGTTCTGTTTATGAAATTTTCACCACTTTTTGGAGCGGATGACAACGGATGGAGCCACCCCGAAATTTTGCTCGTCCACTGTGTCCTTTATTCATACATTTTGCATCCATCGGCCAGTGGGACCGAGCCTTTAGAAAAGCTGCACTTCCCACCATCACATTAATACTATGCAGTGACACTTAATTTAAAAATAAATTGCACCTATCAAAATTAACTAATGGAAGACATATTGCTTTTGACTTAAATATTTTTATGCTAATTCTAATAAAGTAGATGAAATGAAGACTACAGGGTGTGAGCTGCTGGCCTTTCTCCATGCTCTGAAAGTTTGAGACATGATACCTAGTTCACATAACTTTATTCCATAGATGCTCTTTTTTAAAACACTCAACCTACCTTCCCTCAGCTTTGTGGTGAGTTTCAGTAGCCCTTTTACATGCTGAATTTCCCATGGTGTCATCTTATTCAATATAGATTAATAAATGCTTACTCCCCAAAATGTTTTCAATATCATGTAAGCTTTTGCTTTAGTCTCCTGCTGAAAATGCTTGTGATACAATCAATTCATTCCAGTTCTGTGTTTAACGTTAGGAAGCCAGCAAGGAGTTAAGATTTAGCTGTAGTTCTGAGTTGTTATACATGTAATATCTGTAATTTTTTTAACCTTCCAAATCTGCCTGAAGGGGGAAAAAAGCTGAAAACAGAGACAATGCACTGTTGAGGAAACAAAGGTTCCTGGACAACATCTGAAAAGTGTGAAGGGCTAACAGATTTCAATACACCCGTCACTCATGCTTCTTGGAAAGTGTGGAACTCTGTTACTGGGAGGTTGTAGCAGATAAGGAAGGTCAGCCTAGCAGCCTGCTGTCAAAAGTAATGAGGAACAAATTGTTTACATGCAGTCAATGGCCAAAGCTACTGTAAATATAATCTCTGCAAAAGAGGTAAATGGGACCCTTCTAATATCAGTAGAGCCTCTCTGACATCACTGTTCTTATCCATCTGATAGACTTTCCTCCTGTCAAGCAACAGTATCAACAAGATTTACAATGCTTTTTATAAGCCATATATTTTTGTGTCATTTCTACACAAAATTTCAATTTGCACATTTCAAGAGAATTATTAAATTGGGAATAGTTATAACCCACTATTGTTTCTCAGTGAACCTAAAAAGGGGTACCAACCATAAATGCCAATGCAACCTCTTAACGATGTCAGGTTCTGGAAACAGGTTCTGGAAAGAAAGTATACTTTGGTTTTCAGAAAAGGATATCCTTCTGCATCAATAGGATGTGGCATTGTTAATCCCTTCCCCACCCATGAATATTCAACAGTGTTGCTTTTGTTCACAATAATATTCTTACTAACTGAGCTTCGTTATTTTCTTGCAAACTTTTCATTAACCAATTAGGTACCATACTAGCAAAAAAATGATAAACAGAGATTAACACCAGGATTAATAACAGACCAAGCAATAAATAATACTCCAATCAGAGAATTATCAACTCAGACAAACAATCAAACAGTAAACAACAGCCTAACCAAGTAACTATCAATAATACTACCATTCCCACCAATATAAACAGAAAGAAAATCCTGCTCCCTCCAAATACTGATGATGTTACCTAGTTGGAAGTCCATGAAAACAACCATGCTCAGGGAGTACCAAGAAATACAAATATTCACTTCTATTGGTATCCCTACTAAAGATTATATGGTAAACTACCAGGATATGAATAGTGACTAATGTAGTATTTCAGAAGAATTGCAGATGTTTGATGCAGTAAAGCACTTGGAATATTGCTATTTTTTTCAAAGCAATATCTATATTTATCATGCATCCATCCATCCATCCATCCATCCATCTACCTACCTACCTACCGACTACCAATCTATGTATCCAAAGAACAAATTCATATTTCTCCATATATACCTGTCTGAAATCACCCAGAAAAATACACGGCAAATGATTTGAACCTCACCTGCTTTACACCAAGTGCAGATGCTGTCTTGGGATGCAAGGCTGGCAAAGATAATGTATCTGTGGAATTTCAAAAGAAACAAGTTGTGTGAAATCTATCAAAAACATCTCAAGGGACTCCCAAACATTCTTAATTAGTCTGATTTCTTCTAGTTTTTGAACTGCTTGAGTTTTCAGGAACATAAAAAAAAAAAACTTTGGAGAATCTGTAATAAGATTTCAAATTTTTAAATTGAAAGTTTCTGCAAGATATCACATTCTAACAAACCAGACTAAAAGCACGAATAATTTAAGCAAGTTTCTTGCACAAAATCAGTAATTGTATATTTCTATTGCCTATTTTATTACAACATAGTTCTGTCCCATCAATTCTGTCAGAAATGAATACATTTCTTAATGAGCATTAATGTTTCCTTTAATCTTTATAATTCAAGACTTGCTCCATTCAGTTGTTTTCCTCACACAAACAAAAAATAATGCAGCTTTTAAAATTTAATCCCTATATCACAGTGGTGAGTTTTTATTAATACATATCAGCAGTAATTTTCCATTTTGAATTGCTTTCTTCCTACTCATCTGCTTGGTGGACCTTAGTGGTAAGCTAGAGGATAGACCTTGGTAATCACATGGGTATTCTTCAAACCAGATTTAAGGTTTTTAAAGATGATGGTCTTGATATGGAACCAAGAAACCTAAACAACTAGGACACAATCAGGTATACTGTAATACCCCATGATAACTTGGTTCTTCTGGTTCCATGTCTAAGTCAAACTTTAGAGTGCCAGAATGAAGCCACCTTCTTGGCTTTCTCATTGGCCAAAAATAAGTCATTATCAGTTCATGTTTCTGGTTGTAGACAATATATCAGTAGATGACCGGGCTCTATGTCTCTCCACATTCACATAGTATGTTGTTATCTGCTAAGAATATGCACTTGAGCAAATTGGTTTTACATTTAGACAACTCATAATCTATTCAGAGATCACTTGATCACTTGGTTTCCTAAGGCAGAGACCCATCTAAAGCATGTAATAAGAGGCCAGTCTGGGTGTAATTAGTGAATGGAATGCAAATTGGTATGAAGCCTTCTTGGAACTGTTGAAAGGACTCTCCAGTCTATAACACACCCTTTCAACAGTTCCAAGAAGGCTCCACACCAATTTGCACCACTCAGGTGACTCTGATGACATAAATAAAGCTCCAAGTGACCTTAATGACCTGCTAAAAGAATGTAAATGACCAGTTGTCTGCAAGAAGCATAAATCCTTCCATTATCCACCATCCAGTCAGAGCTGAAGAAGCTTCTTTGATGAGAAGTGAAATGTCTTCAATGGAAAAACAGAAAGTCCAGTTGCCTCTTGTAAAAGCACCCTTGAGACAACCATGACCTGGATGACTAAGAATCTCCACAGACTTATAGGGACATTTTTTAGGTATTTTGTAAGGTATAGGTCATTAGTTATATCGGTAAACATCTAATTCCCACAGCACCGTCTTATGCCTAATGATATTTATCCACATAGTAGGACTGTACTGCTGTTATTCTTCACTTTGTTCCTGTTACCTTTTCCTTTTGGTATCTTATATTTATCACTTTGTTGTTTGTATTTTGTGATTTATGATTGTATCTTATGATTTAGGATTTATTACTTTGTTGTTTATATATATGGTGAGAGCTTATGTTTATATGTACACTGAAAGCTTATGCACCAAAGACAAATTCCTTGTTTGTCCAATCACACTTGGCCAACAAAGAATTCCATTCCATTCCATTCCATCCCACCCCTTTCAACCCATCCCCAGTTGAAAGGCAAGTCTCCTGTTTCATGTTCAGTAATAATTTGTTATTCATTCCTGGTAAACTAACAGTAATTACTCATGAATCATCATTAATAAGATGGTTGTTTGCCATCTTCAAACCAAGAGATAAAATATTCACTTTATTCTATGTCTATTTTGGAGACAGAAAGAGAAATAACACTACAGACAGTCCTCATTTAGTGATGACCCCATTCGGTGACCATTCACAGTTACAGTGATGATGAAAAAGTAACTAGCTTGTAAAGCAATGAAAAACTGAAGTAAGATGGTAAAAATAGCCACTGTTACATTTAGTGACTGATTTGCTTAATGACTGAATTGACAATTCTAATTGTGGTCACGAAATGAAGATTACCTGCATAGATATTCAGTTTAATAAATATTTCAAATAAGTTAACTTTTATTTTGTTTTATTTATTTATAACTTTTATTTATTTTTATATTTATCTTGATAAATGTCCCATGTGTTGCAAAATTGCTACTCCATCATAATTTTGCAACTTTCTTCTTCCTGCAATTCAGTTCATTCAAGTGCTAATAATAATTTATAAAACAGTGGTAGGAACATATATCCCTATATAGTCTACCCCATGTTTTCAGTTTACACTGCTGAAATTAGTTGGCAAAATGACTACTTTGGGGTGATATAATTTCAAAGGAGTCCAACATTACCTTTGTTCGCATTCTGCATATTTTTCTTTAGGAAGGAGGGAAAAGAAATGAATTCTTTATGCTTCTTGCTAATCACCTAATTAATTTCCTGCTTTAGGTAATCCCTTTTTTAACAGCTTTACTCTTTGAACAAAACTGTAAGGATCATTTTCTTATCAGTTTGCAAATATTATAATTGTTTAATAGGTGCCTTGTGATCTCTGTCTCTCTTTGTGTAATAAACTCTTAGATGCCACTACATAAATTAACATAGATAACATTAAATTAACTCTAAAATTGTTGTTGTCTCATAGCAACTTTGGAAGCTGCTCTGAATTGTGTGTGTGTATGTGTGTGTGTGTGTGTGTGTGTGTGTGTAGAACACCTTTACAGTTTTGACAGGTATTTAAACATTGTCTTCTCAATGCTATCGTGGTCAAGATGATCATAAAAACAAAATTAAACAATGGCAAAATAGAAAGATAAATACTGGAGGATAGGTAGAAAACCTTTAAAAGAATGAGTTTCACTATCAAATTCCACTGTAAATATATTTATTGGAAAGTTGCTTGTTTTAATGAAAAATTGCTTGGCTAAAAAGAAAAAAATGAAACAATAAAAAATAAAATCCATAGTAAAACATTATTTTCATTGAGCCAACTTATGATAGCTAGTATGTGATCCCTTAAAATCTCTTCACCACAAAAAAACTGTAAACAAAGCCAAATGGCTAAAAATCAACCAATTCCATATTTAGTTATACACTATTACAGAAACTAAATTTGTTCCCTTCAATTTTGCAATTTTTTAATGGAAGAATCACCACATAAAATGCTGGCAAACTATATTTGTTATAAGATAAGTTCTGTGCATTTCTGGTGCAGAATTTAGCTAATTTTCTTCTGTTTTTCTGTTTTTTCCTTTTTTCCTTCTCCTTTTTAAGGATAGGCAGTATTATTGGGTAGAAAGGAATAGGCATCTTGGGCAGCCAATTTTGCATATCATGAAACAGACAGCAGATTATTCATTTAATTTATGGTCTTTGCATACTTTATTCCCTGGGATGTCTCAAAAATTTCAGCTAGGTATCAACCATATGTAATCCTTTATCTAGAAATATCTGTAAAAATCTGTAACTCTAAAAAGAATAGTTATGGGAAGAGTACTGTAATATTTTGTGCAGAAAACTTTTCCCTTCCTTTCCAGCATTTACCTGCTAAATTTTCTTCCCCCAATTGTTCACTATTGGAGAGAGCAAGGATACTTGGATGTTGACATTGACACTATGAGAGAGATTAACAGAGTTTATGCATATAGAGAGATTAGTAGTTTAAAGAATAAAGGAGCTACAATCTAAGCAGATTGACATATATCCATAGAAGGAATAAAGTTATTCCGTTTTGTAGTGTATCTGTAACAGCACAAGGAGGACTGGATTTGAATATTTATCTGAGTGTGCTGTCATAGATAGAGGTCAAATATGGAAGTGATGAAATATGCAACATAATTTCATAACACATCGTCAGGCTGCTTGCATCAGGCTGCAAATACATTGAAAAAAGAGTGCATGATGATATCATCATCTGGATATTGTCATTTTGAAACTCACTTGATTGGATGCAGATGGCTATATTTTCCACGAGGCTTTCTTTCCAATGAAGAAAAAGCACTGTACACATTCCTCAGAAGCAACCATAATTAGCTGTGCAATATTAAATGCCTTGGAAAAGAAAAGGAACATTTCAATTTCATATTTTGGTCATTAATGTAACTGCTAATTTTAAGAGTTACAGCATTTAATATGCATCGGGTCTGAGATGACTTTGAAGTAATAGATACTTCTAGTAATGAAAAGCAAATTGAAGATAAAATGGAGGATGTAAATAAAGGAAGAAATCACATAAACTTTCTGAATGGCAAAGATTTCTACAGTCACCAAACTCTGACACTGATGATTTCCAGAGGTTTCATTTTATTTCATAACATGTATATGGCTTTATGCAGAAAAGTTTTCTGTATATGGTTTTATGCAGTTTAACATTCAAGCTGAACATAGTAATTATAACTTAAAAGGTAGTTTTCTTTAACACTTGATTTCTGATACAATGTGATATTGACTATTGAATTTAGATTCAGTCATGTATCATTCATGACAACAACATTTCTGTATTTCCAAAACTCATAGTTTTCCCCTTAAAATGGAGTCCAGATCACAAGATATTTGAAAACTTATCAGATATATGAGCTATTCAACCAAATTCAGCAAACATTATATAAGAATATGGAATGGACTAGATACACACAATTATGAAAAAAAACTATGTATTTTTAAAGATAGCGGCACAGTATTCATATAGATTAATTAAATCCTATTTAGGCATCAAGAAACTCAGGATCAAGGCATCACTACCAGTTAACATACATCAACAGGATGGATGGATGGTTGGATGGATGGATGGATGGATGGAAAGACAGACAGACTGACAAGTGACAGAATGTTATGGTAGTTCTCTTCTTTTCTGATCCCAGTTGGTGTTGTGTAGGAACTTCATTCCTTAGGCCTCTCCAATGTGGAGTGCATCAAATTTTATTCTCTCCCCACCTTTTTTTCAATATCTACATGAATCTCTTGGTGAAGTCATCTGCTGGTTTGAGATTCAATTCTTGGTATGCTGATGATACTCAATCATATCTTTAAAGCCCTAATCATCCAAGTGAGAACACCAGAGGTCTATCCTAATAGCATGAAGCTAGGTGGATTTGGATGTGGAATAACCAACTCTGAGTCAATTCTATAAGATTGAGTAGCTGTGGGTGTTCAGATCACACAAATCTGAGATATTCCATCTTTGATCTTGGATGGGGGCAGGGGACACTCCTCTCTTCAAGGTTGGATGACAGGGAATTCAAAATGCACACTATGAATTACTCATAAAGGCTAGGCAAAGCATTGAAGATATGTCAAGTCCCACATAAATATTTATACTGTAAAGAAATGCTAATCTGAATGAAAGTATATTGCATCTATTTTCTTCTAGTATGCTTCTAAGGATTTCCTGCAATACATTGATTAAGAGAAAAGGAAACATGTAAAGTTGAGTGTTTGTCAGCAAGTCAGAAAGGCAATGAGCATGACCAACAAAATAGCCTTATAAGTGGTTGATAAATGAATCTTGCACTGTTTTGTGTTTGAACAAATTATAAATATTGTAATCCAGGCTTGAGAAAAAGCTAGAAAAAGTAGCGAATTATTCAAAACATATTAAGGAAGATCAACAGTGAGAAAAGAAATGAGCAGTAACTTTATGGGAGACAAGATACACACACTGACGTACATATCTACATATACATACATAGACACATACATACACATATAAACAGACACAGACACAGATGCACACTGAATCCTCCTGGACTTTTTATCTATCTGTCTGTCTGTCTATCTATCTGCTCTATCTACGCTATCTCTTGTTCTCTATATCTGTCTATCATTCTCTCTCTCTCTCTCCCTCTCTCTCTCCAATCTATCATCTGTTCATCCATTCCTCCCTCCCTCCCTCCCAGCAGGATTCAGATGTGGAAAACTTCAGGGGGATACAGGGAAGGGTTGCAAATGCCACTTCTTGTACAATATATTTTAACCCCCATGTTTAGGCTCAATAGCTGCCAAGGACGAACAAGTGATTTGCAGATAATGCTTTAGACACTAAAAGATTATTCCAGAATGTGCTGATTAGATTGCTAGGTAGCCATAATTTCCAATTGCTAGAATTCATGGACAGGCTGTTGCTTTAATACTTTAGGAATCACCACATAATCCTGGGATTGAATGAAATAATGACATGAGCCAATTGTTTATTCCTGGAAGTTATTTCATATCAATAAGTACAGCATTATGTTTATATTGTATATGCATATCTACTTAAGAGGAGGAATTATGAATTCTGTTTGACTTTTAAATTCACTTGAAGCCTGAAAATATTTATTGAAACACACTCTATCAGATATTAACAGCACCTAGAAGCCCAAAGAAGCTATGAAAAAATTAAGCTTGAAATATCAGATTAGCATAGGATTATCTACTAAAATATTATACCACCAAATAAATTGATCACTTTGGTTAAAAGATGATAAGAGCTGCCTCCAACAACTTTTTAGACAGCAGGGAAAGGAGGAAGGGACAATTTTAAATTTCTTCCATTTTGCAAAGAAAATTCTAAGCTTGGTCTTGTTAGCTTCTTGTCTTTCTCCTCTTTTACACTGTTTCTTCGATCCACATGACCAAAAACCAATCTTCTAGAAGTGGAAAGTATTATTATTTGCTTGAACTGTGGTGGCACAGTGGTTAGAATGCAGTATCGCAGGCTGATATTGCTCACTGTCAGGAGTTCAATCCTGAACAACTCAGAGTTAACTTATCCGTCCATCCTTCCAAAGCAGAGGTGGTATTCAGCAGGTTCTGACCCGTTCTGGAGAACTGGTAGTGGGAATTTTGAATAGTTTGGAGAACTGGCAAATACCACCTCTGACTGGCCCCATCCCCATCTATTCTCTGCCTCCTGAGTCCCAGCTGATTGGTTGGGTCTTCTTTTGTTGCCCTGGACAGGAGAATGGAGCTGGAAAGCAGGTTAGTGAGGTGGGAAAGGAATGGGATTTTGCAGTAACTTGCCCCTGGAGTGGGGTGGGAATGGAGATTTTATAGTATCCTTCCCCTGCCATGCCCACCAAACTACGCTCACCAAGCCACACCACACCTGCCAAGCCACACCCACAGAACCAGTAGTAAAAAAAATTGAATACCACTACTATTCCGAAGTTGGTAAGGACTCTAATTGTTGGGGGAAATATGCTACTCTGTAAACTGCTTGGAGAAGACTGTAAAGAACTATGAAGTCGTATATAAGTCTAAATGCTATTGCTATTTAAATCCAGGAAAGAGTAGCAAACTTATATCTGGAAGTAGTAAGGGAGGGGGGAAACTAAGTAAAGTTTTTATCTTTAAGTTTTGCTTTGGCTGGCCCCCCCTTTTTTAAAAATAATAATAATAGGGGTATTATGTCACTAAATCTGAGAATCTATTAATTCAGTGCCATCTCTTTGATCTTAAACCTCTTCTGTCTGTAGACTTATCCTGATTTCCTACTCATCTCTATACTGGGAGAACAGCATCTGCAAGTCCATCTGGGGGTAATGAAGGCATCTGTAAAACAGCAAGGCAAACTAGTGCCAGATATAAGAACTGGAATGTGAGTATTCATCAGCATTTTCAGTGGGTGGTGAGTCTGACTTGTCAGTTTAAATTACAATCAGCCATGCAAAATATATTTTATAGTATATACAACCAATATGTGTGCTTTTATACATCCTGTCCATTTTTTTGAAGGTCCCAGCAAATATTTTGTGTTTAATAAATATTTGGAAATAAAAAGCTTTATGTAGCTTTTTTTTTAGTTTGTATTTCTGTGAGTGCTGCAGTGAATATTTCTTCTGCATTGTTTCCAATTATTCTGATTCTCACTGACAGAAAACAAATTGCTTTCAAATGGCTAGCCAGGCTATAGTTAAATGCCTCCTATGAAATATGTATATACATGTTCCAGGTATTAGAAGAGTGTCTAAAAAAAACCCCAATTGAATTCAGTGGATTAAGGATCAGAAAACAGATTGATTCTAAAATGAAATAGGCTCAGCAGCAGCTGCATGTATGTGTGGGTATATGTTTGTGTAAGTATATACACACACACATACACACACTCACACACAAAAAACACACACAAGCCCAATAGAGCAAAAGATGACTTGCTAGGGTAGCTTTGAGAAGTACACATGGTCTATACAGACAATTATACCAGACAAACATGTTTTGCCTTTCCTCATCTTTGCTCAGTTGCTAAGCAATGTGGAAAAAACAGACAGGTTTAATTAAGTCTATACCCTGAATGTTCCAGCTAGTATAAATGTATAATGCACACAAAAAATTAACACTTAATCTGTACTTTCTTCCAGTGTTTCCACTACATTTTTAAGCATAGTTACATAATCTGTAACCCAGGGGCTGCCTGAGGCTCACCAGTATGCCCCAATTGTTCTCCAAATTCTTAGAAAACTCTCTTCTCCACACACACATACTCTTGTCTTGCCTTCTTCCTATGTGCTGTAAATACAGGTGGTCATCAGCCTAAGACTGCAATGGAGCCTGCCATTAGGGTCACATGTTGTGAGAGCCATTAAGCAAGACAGTCTCACTTAATGGCCCCAACTTCCTGCTTTCCCTGATGTGCTGGTAAAAAGCTGCATAGGCTGCTTTGGGGAAGGAGAATAGACTGCTTTATTGCCAGGCCACTTGGTACAATACAAGAAGCAGCTGCCATTTTCTGAGCAACCACAATTTAATGTAGCTGCTGGGAAAATGGTGGCTACTTCCAGGACCAGCAAAAAGTAATCCATACCTAACCCAAGTTCTGGAGATCTTTAAAGGTAATTGAGGAAGGTGTGGGACCTGGTGGAATGGGAAGCAGGTCCAAGGCCTGCAGGAATCTGGTGTGCAGGGATCAGGGGAGATCAGCTGGGGGTACTTGCAGCAACCCTTCAGTCATTTGTAAGGGTGAACAGCCAGGAGGATGTTGCAGCAGCCATAACTTCAAGACAAGATCCAAAGTAGCTTTGAGGAGGAGGGGAATTCCACCATAACTTTGAATGGCTGCTAAGTGACCAGTCATAAGTTGAGGACTATCTGTATGCCACTGATGGACCTGAGAAAGTGGACTGCATGAGGTTTTGCAGAAACTTGCTGGTTTCATTAGAAAAGGAAAAAAAGGAATACATTTTTGAATCACGATACCACAAAGTTACTTTCATTATTCTGTCTTCCTTTGAATCCTCACTCCAAACCAGAAACATTACTGGGGACAGACAACAATACTGGAGCAAGAAACAGATTACCAAGCTCACCCACAGTTTGTGGACCAGTCAAGCTGAGCAAGGCTAAGCAGGAGCTTTACAGAATTTTCAGAAGCTACCTGGCATTATCCAGGGGCACACCAAGATAGATAGATAGATAGATAGATAGATAGATAGATAGATAGATAGATAGATAGATAGATAGATAGATAGATAGATAGATAGATAGATAGATATAGATGGATAGATAGATAGATAGATAGATAGATAGATAGATAGATAGATAGAT
>BLBF01000040.1:20219449-20240435 GCA_015471245.1 Laticauda colubrina
TACCTCAACGCCCAATCCCACCACCACCCAGCACAGATAAATTCCGTGGCCAAAACACTAATTACCAGAACCAAATGCCTGGCAGACAAGACACATATAAAGACTGAACTATGCATCCTGACTGAAGTATTGACAGCCAACGGATTCCACAAAAACAAAATCACCAGCTTGATCCACAAAAACACACCAAGACATAACAGAGACCAAGAAGATCAACAGACCTATGGAACAGCTGTCCTGCCCTACATAAGAGGTACTACAGATAAAATCAGTAAGATACTACACAGGCATCACATCAAGACTGCCTTCAAAACAGACAAAAGAACAGCAGCCATCCTGAGAAACCCCAAAGACAAAATTGACCTGGAAAACCAAGGCATATATGAAACTCCCTGTACATCATGCCCAACCAATAGAAGAATAAGTACCCGCCTAGATGAACACAAAAATGCAGTAAAAAAGCTGGAACACACCTCCTCACTAATCCAACACATGAAAACCACAGGTCACAACATCAACTTCAATGAAACTAAAACCCTAGCCACTATAGAAAACCCCAACCACAGAATCATCAGAGAAGCCATAGAGATTGAAAAAAGACCTGAAAGCATGAATAGAAGAGATAATTCCAGCAGACTGTCAATAATTTGGAAACCTGCACTCTCAAATAGAAAGATCTCCACACCACAAAACGGACAAACACCTGAGCACACACAGACTCCCTCTGATGCCTCCAACTCAAACACCCCCCCACCAGGCACCCAGCTTGCTAATGAATAGCAGCCGTCCTTTCACACAAAGCCAAGCTGCACTGAAAGCCTTCAACACAGGAACAGAGTGTTGCCAGCCAATCAAAGCCACAAAACAGACAGAAGAAACCAGAAACACCAATCAATAAAACTCCTAGTCCAATGAACACAGACCCAGGCTCTTAGCCAATCAGAATGGACCAGCCTCGAATTTGAAACCAGGTGCTGTGAGACCCACATCCATACAGAAGCCTGATGATGGCTGATGGGATTCTGCTGAAACGTTGCTACAACTTTTACAGCACTACAATGACGTGGGATAATAACTGAAGGAAGCTAAACAGCACACATGTAAGTTCCCGCGAAAGCTTAAAAAAACATTCATGGAAGATCCACTATGTAGAAAAGTAAATCTCCCTTTGTTGAGATTTTGATTGATTATGTTGAATCAAGTGATTTTCATTTCTTTGTGACCATATAGAAAGAGGGTCAATTCAGCTGGTCCACAGGTTGCCATGTCTGTCATGTAATACAAGTTCCAGGATAACTGAGAGACCACTTATCTCCAAATGTTTCTGCCCACCCAAAGAAGCCTAATTTGAGTCTGGTCATTTGTACCTTAAAGGAGAATTCCTGGTTGACATTTGTTCAGAAATTAATCTTAATATTGTTGATATTTAGTATCATCAACTCTGTACAGAGTTTCAGGTAGGAATTTTTCCAATGCTCTCTGGAAAGGCTATGGATTGAATTTGGAGCTTTCTGTTTCAAAATAAGTGTCTTCCTATTGAGTATACATTCATACTGATCAAACTAACTGTTATTATATGTACAGAATAACCCTTGAGTAACAAGGATATGCATATGGAAACATTTATGAGAGTAGTTATGAATAATTATTCAGCCACATTCAGATACACTAAATTGAGTTAAAATTTACTTTAAGAAATAGCACAATCCAATAAACGGTCCAGGTCATATATGTTTAACAATCCAAATAATATCCAATTACAAAGTCTTCTTAGCAGTTGCCTTTTTCATTTGCAATAAACAAATGTCTGTCTGGCTGAAGATCTTAACTGAAGCTTATTTTGGGGGTAGGGTTATATTACAAGCATCCTGAAAAATCATGCAAGGGCTGTTGGGTCTTATTTTGGAGAAAACATGGTAGCTAAGAGATATATTTAAATTGGCTTCAATTTCTTATATAATTATTACTGAATAACAAGAAATCTTTACTGAAAGACTGATTAATGAAATACTTTTGATTGACCCCCATTTTTAAGAAGATATTTAAAAGGTTTATTTCAATTCTACTATAGAGATAATAATTGTTAATGGTGATTAAACTCAATTCCTGATTGATTACTCAAAGGAAAAAATTCTAAGAAAGCAAGTCAGGAGTGCATTTTGGCATTGTTTGATTAATCTGATTAAATATCAATCCTTTCTAAAAATAAATTCTTGCTTTAAAGGAATCAACATTTTTATAAGTTCTGAATGAATACGTATACTGATAGATGCCTCTACTATGTTAAACAAGGAACATCAGAAAACAGTTCATTTGAAGAATGATAGACTGCACTTTTAAATTCATTTTTAAAAGTAGTTACTAGAAGAGAAAACCAAAACATTCCACAGATCTGTTCAAAATCATTTTCACTCCAAATGCGTTGGATTTCTTACTTTTAGAAAGGACCTTTGGACCAGCTGAGGACTTCTTTGTCCTCATTAGGACTGTATATAGCAAAGTAGCCTAGGGAAAAGCAACCTGCACCTTCCATGTTCATAACTTCACATATTCTACGATCCCATGTTAAGCACTGAGAACAAAGTTTATTGCAGAAATACCTGCTATATTATCTAAAAGAAAATGATAACTTTCAAAGGGTTATGAGCCAGTAATTATGAGGCTAATCACGCCTTTTTGCCTTTCCCACCCTTATTTGGTTCTATCAGGTATCCCCAACCCTTGGCCATGGCCCACTACCAGGCCACAGCCTGTTCAAAACCAGGCCACAGGAGAAATGGGCAAGCATGTGCATGTGAGCAGAGGAAGCTTGCACTTGCATGTGAAGCTCCATTTGTTTGTGCGAATGGAGCTTTGCTGGTGAGCACTAGTTCCCTCTGCTCAAGTGCTCATGCATGAAGCCCCATTTGCATGAGGAGAGGTACACAAATGCCATGTCACAAAAGTGTGTGCATTTGTGTGCTTGCCACTGACATGCCACCCCCATGCCAATCCGGGCTGCCAAGATGGAAATGTTTGGACCATTGTGTTAGATCATGGAATGCTCTATTAAACTACTACTCCAAGAAGCTTCTTGGATGAGAAGTGAAATGTTTTCAAAGAAAAAATAATAATTAAGGTCAGTTGCCTTTTAGAATAAACACCTTTGGGAAAACCATGACCTGGTTGATTGAGAATCTCCATAGACATTCATTCTATTAAACAGGAACAGATATCCAGTGTATATATATATGCTAAATAAATCTATTTCTTTAACATTTGATATTCATCAACTTACTCCAGAATTTGACTATGTACATTTATGAAATACAGTAAAAAGAGGAATCAAATATATTGTTTATATTATAAGCTGGAAATAAAGCAAAAGCCAACAAATATCATCATTTTAGAGGTACAGTCAGTAATCTAGAACTTATAGACCCCTTTTTTTAAAAAAAACATTCTTTTTTGGATTTATTTTGCCACTGAGCATGTTTTGTCTTTACAGGGCTGTTTTCCAAACTGATTGAATTTTTTTTCTGCTTCTGCAGATCTGTTTCTCCAAGTTTGTTAAAATTCCCTGTTGTATATGGATTTGACTATATCAGAAGCAGCATAGAGCAACTTCATTGTTGATATATAGAATTAAATAACAAATAGACATCTCATTGAATTGAATTAGAATTTATACTAAGCAACACAGAATTAAGTTGCTGAAGAAATTAATTTGGAACGATGCCTGATACATTCCTATGATCTGCATTGTACTTTTTCAGTAAACTTTCGGTTTGAGTTCTGCTAGGCAATTATCTTTCACTGTTGATGTGGGAACATGGATTATTTTCCAATCAGTAATTCAAGTAAAGGAGCAGCCAGACAGTCAAGCTGTACTACTGGAGAAAGAAATGTGTTATGTGTTTCCTACAACACATTTTTAGCAATACAAAAAAAAACACACCACCTTCATTTTTCCCCCCCTTAATCTGATGTTTTAAATGACTTTCTTCAGATCATCTTCTTACCCAGCAAAGTGTGAAATCCTCTGTTAATTCCTGCAGAAGAGAATTTCTGCTTCACACAGAGACTTGAATGATGGGATTGGGATAGATGCAAGGCAGGAAACTCCCCACCCTTCACCTACTTTGGCAGTTGTGAATATAACAGAATCATTTCGTTCAAGTCAAGTGAATGCTCTTAATCAATCATGAAGTCATTAAAGGCTGTTAAAAGGAAATAACTGATTTGATTTTGGACAACTGCTACATGTGCCCTTGGATGTGAGCAAAAGGCACATTCATGAGTTAATTAAGGACAAACCAGCAACCATTTTAACACCCTTTAATGGCTATTGTTACAGGATTTATCTGAGTTACAAGTGAAAATGAGAGATAAAAGCCTAGACATTCTTTAAAAAGTGTTTATAAAAAAAGTTTATTTCGGTCTTGGGATCAGGAATTCCAAACCTATGAGAATTAGGGTGGGGAGAAGGAATATTTGTTTTAACTATTATAGCAAAACAATCTCAATGGCAGTCAAGGGTATTTTTTATTTATTTTTATCTTGTATATTTTTTAATAAATAACTCAAGGCAGTGAACATTCTTAATACTCCTTCCTTTTCTTATTTCCTCCACAACAACAATCCCATGAGGTGGGTTGGGTGAGAAAGAGTAACAGCCAAAAGTTATCCATTTGACTTTTGTGGCTAAAGCCCCTGTCACACTGCACCAACGGATGCAAAGAGGATGTAAAACGGACAAAAAAGCTTGCCATCCGTTCGAAAACGTGATGTACTCACTGCCTCCATTTTGCTTCCTTTCTATCCGTCCAGCATCCGTTTATTGATGTTTCATCCGCTCAGAAAGTTTTGAGCTGCTCAAAACTTTTGTGTGGAAAATGTATCCAATTCATCCATTCTGCATCCGCTACGCATCCGTTCTGCATCCGTTACGCATCCGCTTTATCCATTAGGCATCCGCTGCGCATCCGCGCAACTCCATCCGCTCGGATGCAGGGAGGAAGCAGAACGGACGCAGAATGGATGCAGAATGGATGCAGAACAGATGCCTAGCAGAAACAAAGCGTTTAAAACAGAAAAAACGTCCGCAGAGGGGACCTATCTCGGATATTAAGGATGTCTAGAGGATGCCTAGAGGATGCCTAGAGGATGCAAAGGGACACCTATACTGCCTATAAAAAGGGGGAGCAACACATCTGGATCTCACTTTCAGACCAGCAGCCCTGCTGCAGACCTCTGCAGCCTTCATCTGCCTCTTCCTCTTCCACAGCATCCAGTCATGTCCACCGTGGATCGTAACACAGTCCTTTTGGCAGCCACCATCCTTCTGCAACAGTGTGAAGCCATCTACAGGCTCTGTGAACTCTACTACGGGAAGAAAAAGGGGTGGCCAAGAAGTGTCTGGATACGAAGATGGTTCGCCAGAAGAGCAGAGGACGGACTGTACAACAAGCTGATGGTGGAGCTCAGGAACGAAGACACTCGTGCATTCCAAAACTTCATGAGGATGCCTCCAGCCATCTTTGATGAAGTTGTGCAGCGGCTGACACCCAGGTTGACCAAGGCAAACACCAACTTCCAGCCCAGCCTGGACCCTGGGCTCAAGGTGGCACTCACTCTGCGCCACCTGGCCTCAGGGACCACCTACAGCAGCATGCAGTACGGCTGGAGTGTGCCACACAACACCATCAGCATTGTGGTCAGAGAGGTGGTGCAGGCCATCATCGAAGAATACAAGGAGGAGCTCCTCCAGTGCCCCTCCACTGAAGAAGGATGGAAGAAAGATGCAGAGCAGTGGTATCAGAGGTTGAACTTCCCCCACACCGTTGGAGCCATAGATGGCAAGCACATGGCCTGCAAAGTGCCAGCCAACTCAGGGTCCACTTATTTCAACTACAAGGGCTTCTTCAGCATCATCCTCTTCACCATGGTTGATGCTGACGACAAGTTCATGTACATCGATGCTTCAGGCAACGGCTCATCTTCAGATGCCCAGGTATACAACGCAAGTGACCTCAAGGGTAGGCTGGAATGCAACCTCATCGTGGGCTTCCCAGATCCGAACCCCTGCCCAACGCAAGATGTGCCCTACTTCATCATGGGGGATGACATCTTCTACTTCACAACCTACCTCATGAAGCCCTACACCTCCAAATACCTCACCCGTGAAGAGAGGATCTTCAACTACAGGCTGTCCAGGGCAAGGCGGGTGGTGGAGAACGCCTTTGGCATCCTGGCCAATAGATTCCAGGTACTTCTCACCACCATGCAGCATCGCCCAGAGACTGTGAGGAGGATCATGGAAGCTTGCTGCATCCTGCACAATCTCATGCGCACCCGCTACCCAGTCTTGCAGAACAGGCTCGTGGACCTCCAACAAGGCAATGGGGACATGGAGCCTGGGGAATGGAGGCAGGGGTGAAACCTGATAGACACTGAGGATGTGCAAGGCCCCAACAGAGCCTCACAGGAAGGGAAGAAGCAGCGCAACCTCCTGAAACACTGGTGCAACTCCCCAGCTGGAGCAGTGGAGTGGCAAGACAGGATGATAGATGCTTAATGGATGCTTCCTTGAGCCTGTCTCATCACACTGATAAGATTGTGCCATGTATGTTGAGTGGCCCGACAATGAACATGGCATTTAATAAAGAGTTGTGTTTATGTTGAAATGTATGGATCAATGATTACATTGTTATTGATAATAAAGGGCCATAGGTGTGGCATCTGGGAGGGTGGACCATACAGTCCCACTATGCTTGCACTGGAGGTTTATCTATCCCACAGCTATTACCCATCCCAAAGGTATCCCTGCCATCCCATATGTATCCCTGCTCATCCCAAAGGTATTCCTGCCCATCCCACTGCTATCCTTACCCATCCCAAAGGTATCCCTGCCCATCCCACTGCTATCTTAACCCATCCCACAATGGCAGCAGATGGCTGAGGCTTGCTGTGCTTCCGGATGTTTGTGGGGTTGCTGGCTGGCAGGGAGGCTGGCCGGAACCAAGGCTGGCAGGAAGGCTGGCAGGGAGGCAGGCACGAAGGCTTGCAGGAAGGCTTGCAGGCAGGCTGGCAGGCAGGCTGGCAGGAAGGCTGGCAGGCAGGCAGGCACCAAGGCTTGCAGGCAGGCAGGCACCAAGGCTGGCAGGAAGGCTTGCAGGCAGACATGCAGGCAGGACAGGCAAGGCAGTCAATGTGTCTGGAAGCAGGTCTTTCCTCTGAATGGCGACCTGCTTCCGAGCTGCTTCAGTTATATCCGTGGGGCTGACGCAATGCATCCTTCCCGCATGTGCAATTAACACTCGGCATCCGCTAGGCTTCCGCTGTGCATCTGCTGTGCATCTGCTGTGCATCCGCTTCATCCGCTGTGCATCTGCTCTGCATCCGCTGTATCCGTTCCGCATCCGCTTTGCTGAGGTCCCCCGGAAGCCTTGCGGATGTGCCATCCGCTCCCATCCACTTCCATCCACTGGGCTTCCGTTCCGCATCCGCATTCCATCCACCCTGCGTCCTCCCCGCGTCCGTGTTATCCGCTCCGGTTATGCAAATTTTTGCCCCTTCTGAGAGCAGATAACAACAGATGGAACATTTTTCTCGTCCGTTGTGTCCGTTTTGCATCCGTTGGGCAGTGTGACAGGGCCTTAAGGTGGAAGTGAAACTCACAGTCTTCTGGTTTCTAGCCTCGTGCCTGAGCTATTAGAGCAAATCTATAGAAATATTTCCTCTTCAGATACATTTTATTTATTTAATCAATTTATACAACAGTCCATCTCAGTATATAACTCTGAGTAGCTTAAAACACATCATACATCCAAAAGGAAAACATTACAATCATCAGTGCTTAATACAGCCAAGAAATAGATCCAGTATAACAATCAGTTCGGTGAAACAAAGACAGACTAAAGCGATCAGTTTCCAGCTAAGAATAGGCATGAAAAAATTTCCACATGTTTACCAGGCTGACAAAGGCATCTAGCAACCACAATGCTGTCTGGAGTATGACACAATTATGTATATTGTATAGTTTGCACAATTCCATGATACATGTCATTCGTTCATACCTTGGTCCCATTTTGTGAATACTTATGAATGCTAATAAGAAAAAGTTCTGAGGCCTCTTCTTATGGCTTAGGTCCTGACCAACTACTTCAACTTTAGACTGGTCCAAAAGGACTTTTAGGAAGCAAAATTTTTGCACCATCTGATCTTTCTATAGAGAGGAGTTCTGCCTCTCTAAATTGGGTCTCTCCCATTTTTACCAGAATCAGCTTAATATGTTTTCCTTAACAGAAAAAAGATCTTCAATCTTTGACATCCTGCATGATAAATTATCCACATGTCCAGAAGGCTGTTTTACTCATTAATAGTTTCATACTCATGAAATTCCTTCTCAATTTGAATTTTGGACTGTCTCTGTAGAGCCTTTTGATACTTCTAACCATGACCATTACAGAGAATAAATCAATATCCTATTCCCTGTGATAATCCTTCAAATATTAGTAGATCTGTATAACGCTCCCTATGTTTTCTTTTCTTTAGACTAAACATATGCAATTTTTTAACCATTATTCATAGGATGCAGCCACTAAACCTCTCGCCATCTTTTTGTCTTCATTTACTCTTTCTAGTTTCTCAGAATAAAGCATTGTTGTGTTGTGACAATCCAAAATTACACATAGAGCTCATTATGAACCTCCCTTTATATAGATAGAGTTTCATTAAGAACTACACACTTGCTATGGTTGTTTAATCAGCTATGAACTCATCCAGTAGTAGGACTATTCGTATCACATTATTCCATTTTATAGATCCTTGCTCTTCATTCTTGATTATCCAAGTGTACAATAGCAACCAAAAACTCAAACCAAATAGCCTATTTAGGAGCCTCATTTAATTTATATGGATTTTCAAAACATATTCTGAACTGGACTCCTAATTCCTAACATAAAATCAATCGACCTTTGTTGCATTTTTGCTATTCTACAATGAAATTGCTTAAGCAATTAGATTTTAGATGCTTAATGAGTATAAATAAAAATATTTTCAATAATAAGATTTGTCGTGCTAGTGGTGTCTGGCTTTAACTTGCCAAATCACATTTTTGACATTATTGTTCAATTAATTACTAAATATGTGTTACATATTGCATCTCTCAAGCCTGAACTATGTTCCTGAGTATAACAAGGAAAGGACAATAAACTTTTGATTGCTATAAGCACAGATTGTGTCAATATTATATAAATTACTGATTGGTTAGGCTTATCTGTAGAACTTGTATTTATTGAGATTCCTGCTGCTGCTTTTATCATCTCCTAATAATTTCCAAAAGTATGTTGATCTACAGAATCATAGAATTGTGGAATTAGAAGGAACCAAAAGAAACATTTAATCTGACCCTCTGCAGTGTGCAGGAAAACTAATTAAACCATTCTTGAGAAACTAATTAAACCATTCTTCTTAAAAGCCTCCAGAGATGGAAAACTCACAGCTTCTGTTAGGTAGTCTTCCACTATTATACAGATCTTACCATCAATTTTTTCCTTACCTTTAAATGAAATTTAAGTAGCTGAAAATTATAATTGATGGTCCTGGGTTTTGTAAAAATGGAAAATAGCTCTTGACATTCTTCCCTGAACACTAGTATGAGGTTTCTAGTCAGTCTGAATGAAGACTGAATTCTTCTGCACCATGACTAATGATTGCAAATGCAAATATATCACTTGTTGCTCCTAAACAAATACACTCCATTCACTGGAATATTTTTTTTTCTATTTTAATTTGCTTTGCATAATAATATGTTACTTTTGATAGTAAATTATATTTAATGTTTGCATCTTCCTTTCCTTTGTGTGAGTTTCCAGCAGCTACATGTCAGAAGCTGTTTTTGTGCCATAATTGACCAATTATTTAGAGCAGGAGTGGAGAACTTTTATGACTTGTGGCCTTCAACTCCCAGAATTCCTGAGCCAGCATGGGAGTTCTGGAAGTTGAAGTCCAGAAATCATAAAAGGACCATAGTTCCCCACATCTGGTCTAAAGGCTACCTGGTCTGGAGGGAACAAAGTCGCTGACGGGAAGCTACCTTATGCTTAATTCTGAGTGGAATTGAGGATCATTCTGGCTTCTTGGCTACTAGTAGATTGCCATCTGGAGATCATGACTAATTCCTCAATTTCAGATGGAATACCAATTGTCACTCAAGCTGGACTAATACGCATCAGCAATAGTAATTCAGATCATAATATAAGAATTTAGACTACAATGAACAACACAAGTGTCTGCTTTTATGACAGCTTATTTATTGATAGATGACAATTACTGGAGGCACCCTCTTTTGGCTCTTCATTTCCTTCTGCAACAATGTAAAGTGCTGGGTCTAAAAAGTCTAATCTAAAAAATCTTACATGGTATGGCTTTCATGGACTTCCACGAGTGTCTATTCTAAATAGAATTAATATGTCTAATATAGGTAGTCCTCAACTTAGGACCACAATTGAGCCCAGATTGTATGTTGTTAAGTGGGTTTTGCCCTTTTTTATTACTTTTCTTGCCACATTTGTAAAGTCACTGCAGTTGTTAAACTAATAACATGGTTGTTAAAATGAATCTGGCTTCCCCACTGACTTTGCTTGTCAGAAGGTCACAAAAGATTATCACATGACCCTGGAGTCCTACAACTGACATAACTGTGGAACACTTGTCAAGTAACTGAATGAAAATCACATGATCATGGGCATGCTGCAATAGTCATAAGGGTGAAAATGGTCATAAATCACTATTTTCAGTGTCATTGTAACTTCAAATGGTCACTAAATGGGATGGGTATGTATTAGAGTGCTCAGCCAAGGATCAGGAAATCAATCAATCAATCAATCAGTATAAACTGAGGAACCTGCCCCATGGGCAATACAAAATATATAGACCAGCAAACTACAAGCAATACATTATATATCATATCAGATTTGGCATTAAATGGATTGTTTTATGTATTTTGTTTCCACCAACCTTTTCTAAGTCTAAATATTTGACATGGGGAAGATGATAGGATGAGCATTAGCTCATCCATGCCTGATTCTATTCAGAACCTCCTGGAACTGCGGTAATTTCTAGGGAGATATCCCGAAGGTGCTTTTTCAAAAAGCAACTAGACTTTGTTCAAACTGGAGAAGTTCCTTGGATAGAAGTGAGAAGTGAAATTTCTTCAAGGAAATACAAGTCCAGTTGCCTTTTGAAAAAGTATCTTTGGGACAATTATGACCTGGATGACTGAAAATCTCCATAGACTCCAGGGAGATAATTTCACTGGTCTCAGGAGAAGTTGGTTTTCTACAACTAAGAACAGATGAGGGTTGGGATGATGGTATAAAACAATTCACATTTGCCCTGTACTTCAGTTGCACTATAGATCAACATCCTCATTTTTTCACATGGTTAAACCAATGACTAATCTGCTTCTTCCACTCAAAAGTCTTCACGTTTTGGTGCATTTAGGTCATCTTGGTGTGATCATGGAACACAGGAAGCTTCCTTAATAGTGAATCAGAGTATTGAGACAGATATTTCAACATTGCCAACATTAACTGGCAGTGTCTCTCCAGGCTTTCAGCCAGGAGTTTTTCCATCCATTCCTTAAAATGCTGAAAACTGCCCTTGATGTGCTTTACCGCTAGCCATGACCCTGTGGACTTGACCTTTTACTTTAGCAAACTACATACATTCTTCTTTTGGATCCAATTTAAGGGCAAATGACTGATCTCTCAGAAACAGTGAGCTAGAAAAAAAAATTCCAGATAAAATATCATAATCACACACAGGGGAAGGTATTCTTCAAGTAAAGTTCAGCTCCTGTGACCCTGTACTTTTATTGGTAACAATACAAACATGCTTTTCCATTATAGGTAGTGCTCAATTTACAACCACCATTAGGAGCAGAATTTCCATCGCTAAGCAAGATGAATTTGCTCAATTTTACAATCAAAATGGAGATGAGTTCCCTCTACAGTTGGTCATGACTGGACAGCATAAAGGAGCTGAAGAAGCTTCTTGGCTGAGAAGTGAAGCATCTTCAGGGAAAAACAAAGTCCAGTTGCCTTTTGAAAAAGCATCTTTGGGACAATCATGACCTGGATGACTAAGAATTTCCATAGACCTACAGCTCTTCTTTACTGAGTCATACACAGTGTCTCAAACTGGTTTATACAGTTGTAGCCTTACATCCTATCTATCTTTGGTGGTTGAAATTAAGATAGTTTGTGAGATTTCCCACTATCTGATTCAGCCAGACCAGGCTTATATAATTTCAACAAGATTTCAGTGCAGGCTAGAAATTAAAATACCATAATCTTTGGGCTACGACTTGCTCATCCCTCCTGTAGCTTACTTATTTTATCAATTTCCTGCCTCAAAAAAATGGCTCACTTATTTGCATGTTGCCTGGAGGCTATATGCTATTTTTGCTGGATTCTAAATTATATTTTTATTTTTTGTCCAACTAGAACACAATGACTCAGATTTTACTTGTGGGAAATTTTAGTTGTGGGAGCATTTTGGATAAATTTAAACCCTGTTACATGTGATAAATGAGCTCATGAAAAAAGGGGGAGAAAAACAACAGATTTATGTTTGTAACAGATTTTACCTCAGGGCTGAAACAGTATGTAGAACACTATTCAATGGATCCTTTCTAAGCCAATGGTACAGCTGCCTCCAAGTGATAGATGGGACTGGCAGAGCTGTAAGAATTTCATCCAGAAAATACAAAGAAAGAGAAAATAGGTGCCAGCCCAAATTAATAACTGCAAAATGATATATGTTTTAAGTTAGGGCACACAGGTCACTTCATTTGCAAGGGTGAGTGAGATATTTTTTTAAAAAAAGATCTAATAATATACGCAGCCATCAAATACTGATTGTTGACATAATCTAATTTCCTAACTGATGCAGAAAAGCATTGAAAATTCACCAGCATCCATTACTCTGTCAGGAGTTTTCCTAAGCTTCTAGATGGAAACCTGTGCAAGGCACCCTATGCAAATGACAACTCCCACTGTAAAGTGTCTCCTTGCCTAGGGGACAGTAAGGTTGGAGACAGAGAGAGCAGCACTCTTATCTCTTGTGACTAGTTGTTTGGAATACTTTTGGAAAATTCATAGATAAAGTAAGCTCCTGCAACTATAATAAAGTAAAGCAGAGTTGTTATGACACATAGTGTCAGGAAATTCCACAATCTCTTAACTAGCATATTTGTTGGTCATCTGGAGCAAAGGTGAGTTACAAACTTGAGTTATGAAAGATACAAAAATATGGAATTTTGGCTTTAAGTGAAAGTTTAAGTTAAGTTACCCATTACACACTTACACACACACACACACACACACAGAGAGAGACAGACACACACACTTGTATACTGAAAAAATTTAAGCAATCATAGATGAAAGCAAAAAATATATAATTTTATGCATGTTTTGCTATTACTTACTAGTTCCTCTATTTCTTCCTTCCATCTCTTCCTTTCCAAACTCATCAACTTTATATACTTTCAGAATAAACAAATTAAGGTAACTTTATAATTGACATTGCTTAGCTTACATTCTGAAAAGCATAGAGAAGAATGGCCTAAGGGGAGAAAGATCGGCAATTGGAACTGGAATGGGACATTATCTTATCAGCTATATAATTAAAATGGAAACATAAATTCTATTTCTTTTATTTGAACAACAAAACCACAGATGTTATTGGTTTCCCATAAGGATGTGTTCAATTTAACCCTCATGTCTATTGAGTGAAAGCATGGTAATAATTCTAGACAATAGGAAGCACATGATGATAAAGCAGTATCATTCTCCATGTACTGTATATTCAAGTCAACTCTGTTCACAATGTTGTTGTCCCAAAGGTACTTTTTCAAGAGGCAACCAGACTTTCAGAGAGAACTGAAGAAGTTTCTTGGATGAGAAGTGAAACATCTTCAAGGAAAAACAAAGAAAATCCAGCTGCCTTTTGAAAAAGCACCTTTGGGACAACCATGACCTGGATGACTGAGAATCTCCATTGACACAATGTTGTTGATATCAAAGCAATTGCCATTTGGGCATAAGCATGAAAGCATGCTAAAATCTCAAAACTTTTCATTATGTTTCAATTTTTTTTAATAGAGCAATGACTTGAGAGATTAGAGAGTCTATCTATCTAAAATAAAGATTGTCATTTTCTTTTTCAAAGTTAAATGGCACTTTATTAACAATTTCTCACACATGAGGGTTCATGAGGATTCTCCATGAAGCACAAAAGGGCATCTCAGAAATAGCCATCTTCACATGTTTCAAAATAAAGAATGGATTCAGATTAAAACCTGACCATGATTTTCTTTTGAATCTGCCTTATTCTAAACAGCAACTGAAAATGCTGACATTTTATAGAAGTATGGATTTCAAATGTCAGAATGTTCAACTATTGCCATGCTGACTTGGAATTCTGGGAGATGTAGAAATATGATGAAAGCAATAAAGTTAGGTAACAAAAAACTCACTAGTTGGTGTATAGATCAGATCATCCATGAGTCTGTTTGATCAGTTTGAATCTCCATTCTATGAAGTTGTTCCACTCTACTGAAATAAATACCTTAAACTACAGTAAGATATATAAATTGAATTTAGCAAATATATAGTTTATTTGTGATTTGAGACAGTCTGTGTTTGCACCATTATAATGTAGTTTCTTTGTTGACATTGTAAACAGGGAATTTCTCTGATAATCCTGGGATGTTACATATGTCCAAAAAAATTTGTGAAATTGATTCAGCTACTCTACAAGAAAATGTCAGGACAGGCTCTTTACAACAGTGATACATCAGCTTCACTTTTGATTTCCAATGAGGTAAAACAGGTTTGCTTGCGAGCCCCAGTTTTATTCAATGTGTTCTTCACTTGCATGTTGTTAGGTTCTCCAGGGTCTGAAAGAGAGAGTATACATCAGGTACCAATTGGACAGTTCTATTTTAGCTCTATGTTAGACCTGACAGCTCTGTCTTAGACCTGATGAAACTGAAATACTTTGGTCACCTAATGAGAAGGAAGAACTCACTGGAGAAGAGCCTAACACTGGGAACAATTGAGGGCAAAAGAAAAAAGAAAAAGAACAGGGTGGCGGAGAATGAGGTGGCTGGATGGAGTCACTGAAGCAGTCGGCATGAGCTTAAATGGACTCCGGGGGATGGTAGAGGACAGGAAGGTCTGGAGAAACATTGTCCATGGGGTTGCGATGGGTCAGACATGACTTCACAACTAAAAACAACATCTTTTTTTTTTTTTAATTTTATTAATTTTCTACAAATAGACAAATGTACAAAACATTAAAAACATCTACTCTCATATATACTTCCGGTGTATCGGTTGGTTCATCAGTTTTGTGCATTCATTTTATAGTGTCAATTACAGTTACATTGCATAACCACTCATATTGTCAATCCATATTCTAATATTACTAAAAAAAAATAAAAAAATCTTTTTCTGACTATACTTTTAATCATTCATGCTTTATGAGATAACAATACTTCAAACAGTTTATTCTATAACTTATCATATAATCATAACAAATCAACCCTAAAAACCCTTCATATATATAATACTAATGCTCTATTATTGTATTTTATCATCTAACCACCGATAAAAAAAACCCCAAATTGCACAAAACTGTCTATCCTCCCGTTCTCCAATTTCAAATATCAATCTACTCATCTCAGCACACTCCAATATCCTCCCAATAATCTCCTCCTGCAATGGTATCTTCCCATTCCTCCAGTCTCCAGCAAACACAATCCTAGCCGCTGCCAACACACCTACAATCAAATACTTCAAGTCCTCACTACACATATCAGGTAAAACTCCCAACAAAAAGATCCCTGGTTTCAAATCCATGCGCTTCCCCGTCATCCTTTCCAACCACACGCGAAACCCAGTCCAATATTTTCCGGCATTCCCACAAGTCCACCACACATGATAGCACGAGTCAGGTATCCGATGACACCCCCAACATTCCCCAGATCCGCTCCCGAACACTCCCGCCACTCCCGTCGGGGGAAGGTGCCACCTGCAAAACATCCTATACAAGTCTTCTCCATATGCTATCGACATTGTCATCCTACAATCCTGAGACCACAATTTTCGCCACTGCTCCAAATCAATCCCACATCCAAAATTCTTCCCCCAAGCAACCACAGCCTCTCCAACTTATTCTTCCTCTAGCCCAATTCCCAACAAACAACCATACAACTTTCCAATCACCTTCTCATCAGTACCCATCAATATCCCATCCAAATCAGTCTGTCTATCATAGAATCCCTCCGTTTCAAAATCTTCAAGACATCTTGAGTGTATTTGCGCACATGAAAACCAATTCATCCCCACACCCCGTTCCTCTAAGTTTTGGACCGCTTTAAGTCCACCCTCTTCATCCAACAGTTCCCCACATCTAACTGTTTGTTCCCCCTCATAGATCAAAGGATAGGAAAAAGCTTCAATAGTCGATAACCAAACCGGAATCTTCAAGTAACATTGTTTTTTTATCTTCTCCCAATTTAACCACAAAGACCCCCGTACACAATGTCCTCCGAAATACCCCCGTGCCCTAGTTCCCCCGTACCACAAAAAAGCACGCCAGCCCAACAGTAAATCATGTCCCTCCAATGTCAACAATCTATGTTTTCCCAATGTTATCCATTCCTCGACCCACATCAAACCTGCAGCCTGACAATACAGTTCCCAATCAGGCAGGCCAAAACCTCCTCTATTTCTAGCATCTTGCAAAAGTTTTAACTCCACTCTCGCTTCCCTACCCTGCCATATAAACCCCAACACAGTTCCATTTAAATCTTCAAAATAGTCCCTTCCAAGTCCAATTGGCATCGTTTGAAAGAGAAACAAAATTCTAGGTAAAACATTCATCCTAATCGTTGAAACTCTCCCCATCAATGACAATTGCAAATCCTCCCATTTCTTCAAATCTGTAATTATCTGTTGTTTGAGTTTAATACAATCATTCTCCCTTAACGCGCTACATCTTGCTGTCAAATACATCCCCAGATACCTAACCCCATTCGTAACCCGAACCTTCAAAAGATCTGCCAGTTCCTCTCCCTGTCTCAATAACATGTTTCTTGTCAAAATCTTTGTTTTATCTTTATCCATTTTCAAGCCAGCCATCTCACCATACGTCTCCATCTTTTCCAATAACCCTGGAGCGGTTTCTAACGGTTCTTCCAGAATAAAAGCTAAATCGTCAGCAAAAGCTTGTAGTTTAAATTCTTTCTTTTTAATCTTCATTCCCTTTACATTTTTGTCATCTCTAATATTTCTATTCAACACCTCCAAAGTTAATACAAATAACAAAGGAGATAGGGGACACCCCCGTCTTGTGCCTCTTCTTATATTAATAAGATCTGTAAATTCTCCCTCCATCATCACCCCTGCTGTCTGTTTATTATATATGGCTTCTATTGCTTGAACAAATTCTCCGGCGAAGCCCATCTGTTCCAATAGCAATAACATAAATCTCCAGTTCACGCCGTCAAATGCCCCCCGAGCATCCAGGAATATCAAAGCCACCCGCTCCTCAGGATGAGCCTCACAATATTCCAAGGTATCCAAAACCACTCTCATATTGTCTCCAATCCGTCTCCCTGGCAGAAATCCACCCCGATCTGGATGAACAAAATTATCTAAATATTTTTTCAGTCTTTCTGCCAAGACTGAAGCAAAGATCCCACAATCTGCATTCAACAAGGAAATAGGTCCACAGTCCTCAACCTGCAACGGGTCAGCCTCCTCCCTGAAAACAAGTGTAATATAAGCCTCTGACCATGCCTTAGGCGCCATCCTCTCCAACATAACTTCATTCATAACTTCCAACATTGGGGTGTTCAATGATTCTTGAAATTTTCTGCAGAACTCTGCCGGAAGCCCACCCGGACCCAGTGCCTTCCCATTACCTTGTCTTTTAAATGCTTCATTTAATTCCATCATTGCTATATTGCTTTCCAACATTTCCTCAGTCTCCTTAGGTATCTTCGGCAAGTCAACATTCTGTAAATACTGTTCAACTCTTTCCTCATCAATACTCTCCTGCTTATACAGTTGTCCACAATAATCTCGAATAATTTCCTTTTTCTCCTTATTACCACAACAAACTTGACCTTGATCATCTATCAGTTTCAATATTTTTCTTGATTCCTTCTCCTTTCTCAGTTTATATGCTAGCCATCTACCTGGTTTATTTGCATCTTCAAAATAATTCTGTTTAGAATTTCTAATTTTCTGTGCCAATTCTTCTTTCTCTATTAATTCCATTTTATGCTTAATTACATCCAGTTTCAATTTAATATCTTTTTTCTGTGGTATTTTCTGTAATTCTTTTTCAAGTCTTATATATTCATCTTCCAAGGCCTTGGAGGTTTGTCTTTTCCTAATATTCTTTTTTCTTGTATAGTCTATTATCAAACCTCTTACATATGCCTTCATTGTATCCCAAACATTCTGTATTGAAGTATCTTCTTTTTTATTTTCTTTAAAAAAAAAAACCAATTCCTTCTCCATCCATTGTATAAAGTCTTTCTCCTTTAAAATAGTATTGTTTAATGTCCATCTCGATCTTTTTTTTGTCCCTTCCATTTAATTGTCATTGGACTATGATCTGCCCAAGTACTTATTTCAATATTTGTTTCTTGAATAGTAGATATTAATTCTGTTGAGATCCAAATCATATCTAATCTGGACCATGATAAATGTCTATTAGAGTAAAAAGTATATTGTTTAGTTTTAACATTTCTTTCCCTCCAAATATCTTTTAAAATTAATTCATCTATCATTTAAAAAAAAGATTTAGGGAGAATCTTTCTATTTTGTTTTGTTGTTGTTGTTATATAGTCCAATTTATTGTCCACAATTCCATTAAAGTCTCCCATCATAATTATGTTAACATAGTCCAGTCTAATTATTTCCATATGTAGTTTTTTATAAAACTCTTCTTGTTTATCATTCGGAGCATAAATTGCAATCAAGAGTATTTTTTTATTATTATCCATTATTTCCACCATTAATACTCTTCCATCTTCATCCGTGTAGATCAGTTTTGCTGGAATATCTTCTTTAATGTAGAGAACCACTCCTCTTTTCTTACATTGAATCAAAGAAGTAAATATTTTCCCTAATTTTGGCTGTACTAACAATTGCTCATGTTGCTTTTTAATATGAACTTCCTGTAAGCAAATTATATCAAATTTTAATTTCTCTAATTTGTGAAAGATTTTCCTTCTTTTAACAGCTGAGTTAAGTCCATTTATATTCATTGTTTTTTTTCTTCCATGATTATGCTTTATATTTAGGTCTAACAGCTCTCGTAGCTCTCACTTCATGTTGTTCTTTACTGTCTACCTGTCCACCTACAACTCCTTTCTCTTTTTCAATCTCCAGTTGTTCCTCCTGAAACTCAATTAATGAGACCTCTTTCTCTGCCTCCTCTTTTTTTCTTCCGAAAAATTCTGCATAGAAAAGTTCTGCTTTTTCAATCGAGTCAATTCTATATCTCTGCTCTTGCCACGTAAAAATTAGTCCTTCTGGTATCAGCCATCTATAGTTCACTTCATTTTCTAATACTATTTTGGTCAGAAATCAGTATTCTCTTCTCATCTCTCTCACTCTTCTAGGTATTTGTTTTAAAACCACAATCTCTTTGTCTTTATATTTCAATGCTTTCTCTCTTGCCATTTGTAGTATTTGTGTTCTGATGGATTTTTTGGTAAATCTAATATGTACTTCCTTTGGTAGTTTATTTCTCATCGCATATCTTGTATAAACTCGGTATATCTCATCTACTCCGTTCATCATCTTTTCCTCGGTAATTTCCAGAAGATCTGCCAATATTCCTATCATTATCGCAGCCAAGTTTTCTCCTTTTTCCTCTTCTATATTTTGGAATCTAAGATAAAATTCTGATCTTTCCATCTCCCACCTCAACATCCCATTTTTTTCTTGTTCTACCACTGTTAATCTAGTGTCAATATTTCCAATCTTCTCCTCTCTCTGTTTTCCTTCTTCCTCAATTTTTTGGAATCTCTCCTCATACTTTCCCATCATTTGTTTAAAATTTTCATCAGATTTCTCTATTTTTTTATCCATAGTATCTATTTTTATCTTAATATCTTGAATTCCTTGCATGATCATCTGTAAATTTATTTTTTCTTGTTCCTTATCTTGCTTCAACATTGTCTGAATTAAAAGTTGTCCTTCAGGTGGTGGGGAAGCAGAGGTAGAAGCAAAAACGCCGAATGATTTTGGTTTCCTGCTCATTTTAATATTTCCAAGGCTTCAAGCTCTCTTTGACTTTGAATCCAGCTGGTATAGTAACCAAATATAGTCCCAAAAAATCAAAAAAAGGAAATCCAATAGTAAAAAGCCCAAAACCAAAAAAGAAAAAAGGAAAAAGGAAAAAGAAAGGTCTTCAGGTTCTTCTAGACCCTAATCCAATTGAAATAAATGGAAGAAGCAAAGAAGCAAGAGAAAAAAAAAAGAAAGAGAAGAAAAAAGAAAGAACTCTGAGGCTTTCCCTTTAAAATAAAAAGCAAGAATACTAGAGTTAAAATTAACCAAAAAGGCTGGCGAGTAGGAGTTTCAAAGGTATATATATATATATATATATGCACTGTACACTGCACTTTATTTCTTTATCCAAGGCTCTTATTATGACTGTCTTCTCCAGCAGCTTCAAAGCCAAACCTCAAATGTTGAGATATTGATAAGAGTCCAAGAGAGCACCTGTAATAATATTTTACTGTATTCTCCCTCTATCTTATCACATTAAAATGTCCTTGAAAAGAAGTGCTTTTCTCCCCAATTCAAATAAAATATTTTCAAGCCTCTAGTTGGCAGTGTTACAGCATCTCTAAATACTCTTTCCCCCCCCAGCCAAAAGAAAAAATGTTTATAAAGAACTCAAACAA
>BLBF01000040.1:20240535-20262237 GCA_015471245.1 Laticauda colubrina
ATATTGATAAGAGTCCAAGAGAGCACCTGTAATAATATTTTACTGTATTCTCCCTCTATCTTATCACATTAAAATGTCCTTGAAAAGAAGTGCTTTTCTCCCCAATTCAAATAAAATATTTTCAAGCCTCTAGTTGGCAGTGTTGCAGCATCTCTTAATACTCTTTCCCCCCCCAGCCAAAAGAAAAAGTATTTATAAAAAACTCAAACAAAAAGAGAAAAAAGATAGCCAAAGGGAGCCTCTATCCTAAAAAGAAAGTTAAGAAGATAAAAAATAAAAATCAAGTGAAGAATAAAAATATATATAAGAGAAAATTCAATCCAGTTACCTACAAAGTCACATTAAAGTCCTCAAAGAAAATAAGAAAAAAAATCCAAGTCTCAATTTGACATCACTTAAACGCCGCTCAACCAAGGTTCAGTCAAATAAAAATAAAGTCACAGATTTCTTCTTTGTTCAGGGTGTCCTTTCAAGTCTTAATCAATTTATAATGCAAAAGAATTTCTCACCCAACCGATACACGCTCATTTAAATCCCTTTCTTTCCGGAGCTGTCCCGACTTCAGCAGCTTTGAAGGCTGCCTTTCCGCTTCCAGCAAAAGGGCTTCTCCCGGATCAAACCAGAGATTTTGCGATATCTCTGGGATCCTGGGACTGTGCCCTTCACAATCCCCGTCTCTACGGGACGGTTTAGGTCCGTTAGAACCGACCAGGGGCGAAAATATCAGTTACGATCTCAGAGCCCCGAGATCGCAGCTGTAACACCGAGACGTAGCTCCGCCTTCCTCCACTAAAAACAACATCTTAAACCTTCCTTCATTGCTTGAATGTACAAAATGTTTTCTTATATAATTATTAAAAAAAAACAACTCTTACCTGATTGGCTGTGTACTTTTGCTGCAGAAAGGCAGTGACCTATAGTTCATGCTTAACAAATTCTCAGATGCTGTTGTTCACCTGAACAAAACTGAAATACTTTACCAGCCAATGTGAAATAGTTACCATCCCTTAGAACTAAAAATCACTGTTGTTGACACCCAGCTGATAAATATAAACAGTTTCAACTACTTGGGAAGCATCATCTTGAGCAACTGGTCTTTGTACAAAGAAATAGACTAGGATTAGCATGGATGTGAATTCTGGACTCTGTACCAAAGGCCTGACAACAACTGCAAAAAATTCACATTGGGTACTCTCCACTCCATCCTTCATTTTGCTGATGAGACCATATCTCTCATCCAAAGATCTTGCATTGTGCAGAGTCCATCAGCTTTGAGTCCTGATACAGACAAGAATAGTGAGATACATCATAAAATAAATGATTGCTGTTTCTCTTGCCAATTGCTGTATCATGTACTGGAATCTGGAAGAGACCTCCAGGTGGAACATGCAAGTGCCACAAAGACATGAAAGAAACCTTAAGCCTCTGTGATATTTAACCAAGCGGAATAAAACTGCAGCTGCTGACAGAATACGCCAGTGCCCCTACTGTGCTAGACACTTCCAGGCTGGGACTGCAGAGCCACTTTCCTTCCACAGATGAACTGCATAATGGTGTATCTTCAAACCTGAATGACTACCATGTATACTTTAGCATGAAGTGCAAACACAGACAGTATGATTCATGGCTTATAGCTTAAAGACCACAATTTAGCATGATTTGCCAACCCAGCCACAAAGTAATAGAATCTAGACCTGCTGCCTCTTTCTAATAAAATATTGCTGGTAATAAATGAGGTTGGATAAAAAGTAAATCCTCCAATATTAAAGGATGTTCCCTTCAACTGAACTTCACTACTAAATGCATTGTGTGCACTTTGTGCTATGATGATAACTGTGTGGATGTGAATACTGTGCTTCACTGGATCAAAAAATGAAAAAGACGATGAAGAGAGACAAGCTGATTTGTATGATAAAGAATCAAGTGGATAACTTGTGACCAATAACTTTCACATGAAAAATGAATTTTGATGAATTAAGGAAATTGGCAGATTTTTGGAATCAATATTTCCCAAGAATGGGTGGGTCACATTATTGATTATATTCAGTGTCAATGGTTTGCATAAGATGTGTTAAGATCTCTAAGGTTCCTTCCAACTCTGTTATTCTGTTAACTGTGTGCCAAAAGAGATATTTCTGTCTGTTTCATTATATTGTTATCTCCTAAATATCTAAAATGTGCTTATAAAAGTCTTATCGGAGGACTAGATCTACTTTCACAGAACTGCTGATCTCACAGTTCATAGAGTGGAGGCTGCTACCCTTCTATCCATGTTATAAATTGTCATAATATTGAATCTTCCTAGATTGTAGACCTGAGGTACCCAGGTTTGCATTGCAACTGATCTCTGCACCATGTTTGATGAAGATACATTCTCAAAAACAGGAAGCAGGAGGCAAAATAGTGCAGAGGCATGCTGATTTTCCAACATTGCAGCTTGAAGGCCACAAGAGAATTACCTGGATAAGAAGAAATGCCTTCAGGATAATATCTAGGAGAGCATTTATGGAGCATTAAGGGAAGATCACCTGTCAGGCAAAGTGACTGACCCAGATTGGGTGAAGACTCTGGAAGGGAATTTTAATGAATTCCTGCAGCGTTAAAGCTATGCTGAACAGGAAAGAGCTCTGAGTTATGCATAGTGAAACAATAAAGCACACCAGAGGGAAGTCCAAGGTAAAGTTGCAGTGAGATGATGCTTTATGAAAGATTGGAAAGGGCATAATGAGAATAAAGTTGGCAGAAACCATCTCTCATTGTTATGGAGACATTCAAAGCAAACTGGCTGAAGATGGGATATCTCATCTTTATTTTCTGAGCCATTTTTAACATCTTCACTCTCATTCCTGGGGTGATTAGAAATTGTGACAATAAAGCTAGTGGACATCTTATCATTGAATCATAGTTGTTTTTTTAAAAAACTGCTTCTGTGAAATTAAGGTGGTCAAACACAGGGGGAATTTACCAACCCAATAGCTTCTGTTGGTAAACAGAATTGTGATATATTTTCTATATTTTAAACACTTGTTTACTAAAATGCCTCAAAACAATTTACATATTTTTTTAAAAAAATAAAAAAATTAAAACTATTAATCCAAGGAAACAAAAATGAGAATGTCAGCCTTGTGAGTTAGTCCAGGCAAGAAACATACCTAGAAATGATCGCTTCTTGGTCTTTTGTCCAAGATCAAGTGTAGTGTAAATACTAGCTCTACTTTATACTACTAAGCTTACATTAACAGAACCTTGACAGTTTGACAGCACAATTGTCCCCATTGCCCTTATATCCCAAGACACTAGGGGGGGATATTTGCAATACCCACATTATTTATGTGGACCAAGTCTGACCATTTCCTTGGCTATATGTCTCTTGCCCATTTCCCAAGATTATTCCCACATGCTATTACAAAGAAGACACATTGGTGAGTAATTTCTTGACAAGAAGAAGACAACTGACAATCAGCAGAGAGTGAAAATAATGTTGCAAGGAGTGCATTACCTCATATCTAGCATGGGACAGACAATGCTAATGCTCTTCAAATCCACAAATGACTACCCCTTCCTATTGATTCATATGATGATGAACAACACTGCCAGAAAAAAAGACTGGGAGTGAGAGGATTTATTGAGGAAGGTGAAAGATCTGGAATGCAAGTATATTTCACCAATCTTTCCAACTGAGGAAAGAACAAATTCTAACCCTAAGAAGAAAGAACAAACTTCTGGAAATGAAAAACTGATGCTAACCAGAACTGTTTGAGTTCCTTAACTATGGAATGTACTACCAACATTAGAACTTTTAGAAAAAAGAAACAATTTACACATCAAGAAGAATAGAGAGAATGTCATCAAATCCTATCTGGAGGATATTAAACTAAATCAGAAGAAGGAAGACATCAAAAAATCTGGACCCAATTATAATGCCAAGGACAACAGCCCGAGAAACAAAAGAGGAAGCAAAAGGCCAGAGAAGATGCTTGGAGATTATCAAGAAAGTACAGTGGTGAAGGAGTATGGGAAACAAACAGGAAAAATATGAAATCCTAACCAAAGTGGACAAATATGTTGCCTCTGGCATCCTTGAAACTTGGTGGGATGAGAAACCCAATTGCAGCATGGTCCTATATGGGTACAATTTATTCAAAAGAAACAAATTCAAGAGAATTTTTTGCTGCAGGTAAAAAAAGGAATATGCCTGTGCAAATTAGACTGCAGAAATCCTGAAAGTGTATCGGTAAGAATCAAAACAGAGTAAAACAAAAATGATATCATTGTTGAAGTTATTTACAGGGCACCTGAACAAGCAGAAGATATGAATGAGGCTTTTCAGTGCCATATCACAAACCTTTTTTAAAAGGTGGGAGGCATATAATTTCAATGATGGGAGATACCAACTATCCTGATATCTACAACTCTGAGCTCTCCCAAATGCTTTCCCTCTCTTGCTAATAATTTCATTTGTCAGAAGCTGGAAGAGGAAACTATCCTGGATCTAATCAACTATCCGAGACTTGATTCTTTTCAAGAGGGAGGACAGGTTGAAAAAGCAAACATTACTAAAAGTTTGGGAATCATGTACCTTCAACCATGCTAATCTTGAAATTATAATATACTGAAGAGTTTGGTGTGTGTGTGTATTATATTGAAATATTATTTCAATATAATATTTGTGTCTGTGTGTTTGAAATATTATTTCAAAAAATTGGATTTCAGAGAAATAAGAAAGAAAGAAGGTCAGCAGGGGAGTAAGGGAAAAAGGAAAATTATTTTCAAAACTTATCAGGCAAGGACAAGATGGAAATTTCAGCCTTATTTTTAGTTTAGTCTATCCATTACAGATGTGATAAAAACATAAACGGTTTACAGTAATGTACTTATTACTTAATAAACATTGGGGTAAGTAAAGTTTACTGAGTATCCGAAATTCGGAATTTTTTTTTTCTTGGTATTAAGTTTAAGCACTGAGATCTGTGTATGAATCTGGATTTTTCAGTTATGCACTGCTGAGATAGGTTTGACAGATCTAATGGTATGAAATCCTGAAGGAGAAACATGTCTGGGAAATTCTGCAAAACACTGAAGGTGCACTTGCCCATAACGGTAGGAACAGATGAAAGAAAAATGGAAGACATGGAAGAAGCCAATATGGGCATCTACATATTTCTGAAATGCTTAAAAAAGAACACATATAGAAAAATGGAAGAAAATGTGTATCCATAGATCCAAGGCAATCACCAGGGACTGAAACAAGAAGGCTTTAGCACATTATGTGCCGAGCCTTATGGCAAATGTTCAAAAGAACACAAGGGGGAAGGGGGTAATCAGAAGCAAAAGGAAAGACAAATAAGCTGTAGGTCTTTTATAAAAAAAAATACAATGAACTGGGAGTGAGATGTTTTAAGAATGTCATCTCATAGTGTAGATTTGTGTCCTCTCAGAATGAAAACAAAGATCTAATTGACTACTGATGTGCTGAGTGAGTGATGGAGCTAGAACTTAGGATAATCAAATGTAGAATACATAATGGTCGGTAACTGTCCCATTCTATTAGGCCTTGGCCAGTCTGACTTGGAATTCTATGTCCAGTTCTGGCCCCATAATCTATGAAAAAGTAAAGCCTTCAGAAGATGGCTATAAAAGTAGTCAGGAGATTGGAAAAATTCTACAAGTGAAAACTTTAAAAAAAATATGCTTAGGCAGCAGGAGAGAAGGAGCAGTCTGAGACAGAGAATAACAGAATACTTGGAGGTCTTCTAGTCCAAACCCTGCTCAACAGGAGACTATATACTATATACCCATTTCAGAAAAATTATTGTCCAGTCTCTTCTTAAAAACCGCCAGTGTTGGAGCACCCACAGCTTCTGAAAACAAGCCATCCCACTGATTAATTGTTCTGTCAGGCAATTCCCTCCTTATTTCTAGAATGGTTCTCTCCTTGATTAGTTTCCATCCATTGCTTCTTGTTCTGCCTTCAGGTGCTTTGGAGAATAGCTTGACTCCCTCTTCTTTGTAGCAATCCCCTAGATATTGGAACACTGTTCTCATGTCACCCCTAGTCCTTTTTTTTTCATTAAATTCCTGCAACTGTTCTGTGCTTCCAGTCCCCTAATCATCTTTGTTGTTGTTTTTCCTGCACTCTTTCTAGCAAGTACAGCAAGTACCAGAACCAACAGAAATTATAGAGAAGCAGATTCAACTTTTCTTTCAGGAGGAGTTTGCTGAACATTAAGAAACAATGGAATAGGTTGCCACATCAAGTATTATGAGGTCTTCACCGGCGGTCCTCAAATAGGGGCTGGAAAGCCACCTATAGTAACTAAATAAGTAGAGGTTTGGATTAGAAGGAAATTCCTTCCAACTTTTTGATTCTCTGATGAGCAGATCTGCTAGGGTTGGAACTAATATTACAGTGGACTCACTGTGAAAAGTAATCATTCTATCTCGATACTAATAGAGCTTGGGTTTTTTTGAGGGGAGGGGGTTGCTACAGTTATAATATATAGAAGGGAAATAGAAGAACTAAACCAGGTTTAAACAGCATACACATTTTTTATTTAAAATTTAATTTTACATTTAAATTTTAAAAAATCAAATAAACAATAAATAAACAAAAATGATATATACATATTACAATAAATTCAGGAAAGTGAAGAATAAAGCTTGCTTACAAAGTTTCATAAGAATCTTTACTATATGAGGGAGGGTCAGTTCAAAGGCTGAGAGTAAAGTGTGATCTTGGGTCAATCTCAGTACTGGTGGAAAAAAGGAAATAATTTATAGAAAGAAAGAAATATGAATAACAAAATAACAGGAGTTGGAAGGGACCTTGGAGGTCTTCTAGTCCAAATCCCTCTTCAAGCAGGAAACCTCACACCATTTCAGACTAATGGTTGTCTAATTTCTTCTTAAAAACCTCCAGTGATGACAGCCAAGTTGTTGCACTGGTTAATTGTTCTAATGGTCAGGAAATCTCTGATTAGTTCTAAATTTGTTCTTTCTTTTATTAGTTTACATGCATTGCTTCTTGTCCATCCTTCAGGTGCTTTGGATAATAGGCCCCCATCTTATTTGTGGCAACCTTAGATATTGGAACACTGCCATCATATTACCCCAGTCCTTCAGTTAAACTAGATATATGCAATTCTTGCAACCATTCTTTGTATGTTTTAGCCTCCAATCCCCTAATGAAAAGAAAAAAGGGAGAGGGACACAATTTCAACCTTTTATTAAAAGTTGAGATTCAAAACTCTAGCCTCGGCCCAATACTGCAGGCTACTTCTGCTGACTGTTGGCTGCCAGCAATTTGGCAGTTCAAATCCCACCAGTGTCAAGGTTGACTCAGCCCTCCATCCTTCAGAGGTAGGTAAAATTAGGACCCAAAATTGTTGTGGGCAATATGCTGACTGTAATACTCCTTAGAGAGGGCTGTAAAGCACTATGAATTGGTATATAAGTCTAAGTGCTTTTGCTAGTGTTATTGCTAGTGTAATCTGCATGGTGAGTGGAAAGAAGGGGAGTTGTAGTTCAGCAATCAGAATGGTCTTAGCTTCTTCATTAACTTTCCTACTTTCTATACCCTTTGTGTATAATTATTTTTTTCTTATTACAACTCTCCATGGTTCTACAGTGTCCTGTCAGATAATTTTAGAGCTTTCTCTTGAAGAGTTTAGCAGATTGAATTGCTGCAACTCTAGATTCACTGCCTACAGTAGGTCATGTTCTGACCTCTTGAATGTGTTACTTTTCTGAAGTGAAAGACTTCTGCTTACTTCTCATCCATCTTGCCTGGACAATGTACAAATTAAAGCTGAGATGAAAATTAAAAATTAAATTAATTAAAATTAAATTAAATTACAAAATGTGTATGTTATATTTCAGCAAAAACATCATGTGAACTTTCACCCCTGAAATTTTCTTTCCAAATATTCTCAGGAGCAGCCCTTTCTCAGAACAAAGCCTGCCCTATTTTTTGGCTCTATCATTCCCAGGAACTTTAGATCAAGCTGTCTGACAATTCTGCAAATTGCATTCTGAACCCATCTGTAGGGTACCAGAAGGTGAGAAAGCTGATGTAGGAGGTGGCTTTCTTTTACAGACATATGAAGTTGGCAAGTACATCCATGTAGATATTTTGAGTGGGTTAACCTGCCGTGCATGTAAAATGAATTGTCCACCAGAACTCTTTTTGGCACATTCCATACAACATCAGCACTGATGCTATACCAGATGACTGGGGACCCACAAACCTGGAAAGGATTATCTTCTTCCTACTATATGTTTTTTTTATCCTAGTTCAGTCTGCACTGAATAGCCCTATTGAGTATATTTAATCCAAGACTGGCTTCCCAGGATGGCAGCAGCTATTCATCTTGTGAATGTAAAAATCTCTCTTTTATCAGGAGCAACTTTCCTCTGTTTCGGGGTGAAGCTTTTCCAACCATACTGGGACATCTCAAAAATGAAGCTTGGGACCTTCTTCATGCAAACTATGTATCCTAGGGGCCTCTTTTCAGGCAAGACTCTTCCTCCAGCTTATTGCCTGACATTCTTTAGAGATGCTAGGGAATTGAGCTCAGCAATGACTGTATTCTCTCAGTGAATAATGGGCCACTTTTCTAGGGAATGACTTGGCTCCCATTGCTAAGAAAAGGATGGCATTTGCTTCCAGGTCTGATTGCTATTTATCCAGATGCTATTTATATTGAATTACCTTTTTCAAGCATGCTGTCATTTGTGAGCTGATCTGGGAGAGTTGGGACACAGATGGCCCTTTGGGTTCTTTGCCAATAGAATGATCCTTATGATCCTCAGAAGTCACCGCTAACAGAATAATAAAGTTATGCCTAAAGATAGAGGAAGAATGATAAATTGATAAAAATAAAATTAGCCAAAAGGAGGAAAACAACAGAAAAGTATATTCCATCGAAAATATGAATTTACATCTTCTGCCTCTTACTTTATAAGAACTTTATTAAGAACTTCCAACATGATTAATATGATGGAAACCTATGAATACTACAGAATGTTTTTGTCTAGAGACTGCCTTGCTCCCATTTAATGACTATGAATTAAGCATTATGTTGTACTACATTTGAGTTATGCCCTTCATTTGGCATCTGCTTCCTTCTACACAAAGAACTATATTTAAAGCCAGTTCCCCAAACTTGTATTTGTCTGTCTGTAAAACTCAACTATTAGTTTCATTCTTCCATCTGGCAAGATCTTATTCTAGTTATACAATGTTTAACTATTTGGATGCAAAGCCTGAACATTTTGCCATTCTTTCACATTTGAGAACGCATATCTGAGTTCTCTCCCATGGTTTATTGCAAGACCTAAATAAGAATTGTGAAAAATTGATTATAACAGATTATAAATAAATGATATTTAACATATCCCACCCTAGTTTAATGGGCTGGGAATAATGCTGTTCTGATTTTATGGCAGCAGTTGTTCTAGATCACTTTAGAATATAACACTTCCATAATTTGTTGGAATGTAATTATATATGTACCCTTGATAATCATGGTTGTGATAGATTGTGGTCTGAAAACTAGAGGAAAAAAAAGACTGGAAATATATTTGAATTTTTTTTTTTATTTTTCTTAAGAGGTTGGGAAACTGCCAGCCAGGAGAGGAGTCAAGCAAGGGTCTAGCTTGGAGTCCTTCACAGTCATAAGTGGCAAAAGCTTGACCACTGTCCCACTCCCCAAGATCCATGAAGCCTTATTTGGTTCAAGGAAAGGCAAGCACTCTGGTGAGAGTCTTGTAACATAGGTGTTACTGACTTTCAGTGGTTCTGGTTGTTTTCTTCTGACATAAAATACTTTTAAGAATTTTTCCCAATGCATAGAACTGAAAATCATGCAATAGTACTGGCTTGCATCGAGGGCAGCAAAATTCATTGCATACTCTACAGATGGAGGTTTACAAGCCTTGCTATTAATGATGAAAGCAGAAGTCTGGTGTTTCTATTACCTTTATGATTGCATGTAAATCAACTGCCTTGAACTACAAGAAGTATTACAGATCTACCGCTGAAGTGATTAGCCATAAAGATCCATTCTCTGTTCATGCAATGAGCTTGTCTTTGTTTGTGTACCTTAGGTTAAAAAAACATAGGAAAAATGTTTATTAGATAGTCTTCCTCATTACTAAAATTACAGGTTAGCCTTTTCCTGAAATATCATTACAGCAAAAACTTATACAGCTAATTATTTGGAAGTACCATAATGGTAAGATTTAACTGAGCTTTAGCACCAAAAATGAATTTCTCAATTTAAAGAAAAACATTTTTAGAGATGTTATTGTAAGATTGGAGTAGGCCAGGAAACTGTTTATGCTTTTACACCTGTCTTCTAAATAAACAAACATGAGTGAGTAGCCTATCATAATTTAAAGCCCATGTCACACTGAACCAACGGATGCAAAGAGGATGTAAAACGGACAAAAAACCTTGCCATCCGTTCGAAAATGCGATGTACTCACTGCCTCCGTTTGGCTTCCTCTCTATCCGTCCAGCATCCGTTTATGGACGTTTCATCCGCTCCAAAAGTTTTGGGCTGCCTAAAACTTTTGCATGGAAAATGTATCCAGTTCGTCCGTTCTGCATCCGCTACGCATCTGCTAGGCATCCGCTACACATCCGTTACACATCCGCTATATCCGCTAGGCATCTGCTATGCATCCGTGCAACTCCATCCGCCCGGACGTGGGGAGGAAGTGGAACGGATGCAGAACGGATGCAGAACGGATGCCTAGTGGATGCAGAATGGAAACAAAGCTTTTAAAACGGAAAAAATGTTCGCAGAGGGGACCTATCTTGGATATTAAGGATGTCTAGAGGATGCCTAGGGGAAACCTATACTGCCAATAAAAGGGGGGAGCAACTGGCCTGCATCTCACTTTCAGAACAGCAGCCCAGCGGTGCAGCCCTCTGCAGCCTTCATCTGCCTCTTCCTCTTCCACAGCATCCAGTCATGTCCACCGTGGATTGTAACAAAGTCCTTTCGGCAGCCACCATCATTCTGCAACAGTGCGAAGCCATCTGCAGGCTCTGTGAACACCACTGCGAGAAGAAAAGGACCCACCCAAAAAGAGTCTGGGTCCGAAGATGGTTCGCCAGAAGAGCAGAGGACGGATTGTACAACAAGCTGATAGTGGAGCTCAAGAGCGAAGACACTCGCGCTTTCCAGAACTTCATGAGGATGCCTCCAACCATGTTTGACGAAGTTGTGCAGCGTCTGACACCCAGGTTGACCAAGGCAAACACCAACTTCCGGCCCAGCCTGGAACCTGGGCTCAAGGTGGCACTCACTCTGCACCACCTGGCCTCAGGGACCTCCTACAGGAGCATGAAGTACGGCTGGAGGGTGCCATCCAACACCATCAGCATTGTGGTCAGAGAAGTGGTGCAGGCCATCATCGAAGAATACCTGGAGGAGCTCCTCCAGTACCCCTCCACTGAAGAAGGATGGAAAAAAGTTGAAGAGCAGTGGTATCAGAAGTGGAACTTTCCTCACACCGTTGGAGCCATCGATGGCAAGCACATGGCCTGCAAATCTCCAGCCAACTCGGGGTCCACTTATTTCAACTCCAAGGGCTTCTTCAGCATCATCCTCTTTGCCATGGTCGATGCTGACTACAAGTTCATGTACATTGATGCTTCAGGAAACGGCTCCTCTTCAGATGCCCAGGTATACAACGCCAGTCACCTCAAGGAGGGGCTGGAACGCAACCTCATTGTGGGCTTCCCAGATCCAGAACCCCTGCCCAACAACACATAAGATGTGCCCTACTTCATCATGGGGGATGATGACTTCACCCTCACAACCTACCTCATGAAGCCCTACACCTCCAGACTCCTCACCCGTGAAGAGAGGATCTTCAACTACAGGCTGTCCAGGGCAAGGCGGGTGGTGGAGAATGCCTTTGGCATCCTGGCCAACAGGTTCCAGGTACTTCTCACCACCATGCAGCATCGCCCAGAGACTGTGAGGAGGATCGTGGAAGCTCGCTGCATCCTGCACAATCTCATGCGCACCCGCTACCTAGTCTTGCAGAACAGGCTCGTGGACCTCCAACAAGCCAATGGGGACATGGAGCCTGGGGAATGGAGGCAAGGGCGAAACCTGATCAACACTGAGGATGTGCAAGGCCCCAACAAAGCCTCACATGAAGAGAAGAAGCAGCGCAACCTCCTGAGACACTGCTGCAACTACCCAGCTGGAGCAGTGGAGTGGCAAGACAGGATGGTAGATGCTTAATGGATGCTTCCTTCAGCCTGTCTCATCACACGGATGAGATTGGGCCATGTATGTTTGGTTCGCCTACAATGAACAGGGCGTTTAATAAAGAGTTGTGTTTATGTTGACATGTGTGGATAATTATTACATTATTATTGATAATAAAGGGCCATATGTGTGGCACCTGGGAGGGTGGACCATACAGTCCCACTATGCTTGCACTGGAGGTTTATCTATCCCACAGCTATCTACCGTCCCAAAGGTATCCCTGCCCATCCCACTGATATCTCAACCCATCCCACTGCTATCTTAACCCATCCCACAAGCATTCAAAGGCTTAAACCATTTCTAAAAGTTTCCAGCAAGACTTTATTAAAAAAAAGAAATGAAGCAAGTGTGTGAATCAAAAATAGACTTTATTAACAAGAAGCTATGAGACAAAAATGAGTCTCTGGCACTCCTCTTGGTCGCTCAGTCTCAGGGGTGAAGGGTCCAGGTGCTGTGAAGGTGGCTGGTGCTGGAGTGCTTGTCATCAGCTCCTCCAGAAGCAGAAGCAGCAGAAGCCCCAGCCCCAGAAGAGCGAGCCCGTGCTGCAAAAGCCCCAGCAGAACCAGAGTGAGGACCATGGGGCAGGATGGTAGCCCTGTCCCTCTTGCCAGGGCTGGCAGCAGATGGCTGAGGCTTGCTGTGCTTCCGGATGTTTGTGGGGTTGCTGGCTGGCAGGGAGGCTGGCAGGAACCAAGGCTGGCAGGAAGGCTGGAAGGGAGGCTGGCAACAAGGCAGGCAGGAAGGCTGGGAGGCAGGCTGGCAGGAAGGCTGGCAGGAAGGCTGGCAGGGAGGCTGGCAGGGAGGCAGGCACCAAGGCTGGCAGGAAGGCTGGCAGGCAGGCTGGCACGAAGACATGAACCAAGGCTGGCAGGAAGGCAGGCAGCAAGGCTGGCTGGCAGACCGGCTGGCAGCAAGGCTGGCAGGCAGGCAGACAGCAAGGCTGGCAGGGAGGCTGGCGGGGAGGCTGGCAGCAAGGCTGGCAGGCAGACATGCAGGCAGGTCAGGCAAGGCAGTCGATGTGTCCGGCAGCAGGTCTTTCCTCTGAATGGCGACCTGCTTCCGAGCTGCTTCCGTTATATCCACGGGGCTGACGCAATGCATCCTCCCCGCATGCGCAGTGAACGCCAGGCATCCATTAGGCTTCCGCTCTGCATCCGCTTCATCCTTTCGGCATCTGCTCTGCATCTGCTCTTTCCATTCCGCGTCCGCTTCGCTGAGGTCCCCCGGAAGCCCTGCGGATGTGCCACCAACTCCCATCCGCTCCCATCCGCTTCCATCCGCAAGGCTTCCCTTCCGCATCCGCTTTGCATCCCCCCTGCGTCCTCCCCACGTCCGTGTTATCCGCTCCTTTTATGCAAATTTTTGCCCCTTTTGAGAGCGGATAACAACGGATGGAACATTTTGCTCGTCCGCTGTGTCCTTTTTGCGTCCGTTGGCCAGTGTGACATGGGCTTAACAGCCTGCTGGGAATGGCGAAAAATAGAAACAACATTTCTCTTTTAGGCCTTCTGTTGCAGCCTATTTGGTTTGTATGCTGAGCATGGAAAAAGGATAAAATACTTCATATTTCTTCTATAATTCCTTTTGTTTAACTACAAAATAAAATTCACCATGCAGTAGAGTAAACCTTTATGATGATCAGCCTAAAGGTTGTTTTATGTTGTAGCCCAACTAAGACTGGATCAAGTTATAAAATGTCAATAAGACATGGAGTTCTAATCGTGCTAATACAATTTATTATTTTATTATGGAAAGCACTGACTTTTAAAGCTATGTTTCTTCCCAGCTACCCTAAAACTAAGACAGGAGTACAATCTCTATGTGTTTTCTTTGCCAGATGCTTGTCCCATCCAAATCAAATTAGCTTTAATACGATTGCTGTATCATGTCCCATCAGCTGCTGCTCAATCTTTTTGTTAAACTGGTCATATTATGGGTTCTCTATTTACAAACCATCTTAATACAGGTAGCCCTTGATGTATGACCATAATTGGGATCAGAATTTATGTAACTAAGCAAGGAAGTTGTTAAGTGAGTTTTGCCTTTTGGTGCACACTTATTAAAGTAAATTGCTGCAGTTGTTATGTGAATCATGCAGTTGTTAAGGGAAGTCAGGTTCCCCCACTGTCTTTGCATGTCAGAAGCTCACAAATGGAAGATCATAAATGGCAATCACATGATCCCAGGACTCTGCAAACATCATAAATAAACAGCCAGATTTTGATCACGTGACCATGGGATTGGGGATGCTGCGATGGTTATAAATATGAAGATCAGTTGCAAATCAATTTTTTTCAATGCCATTGTAACTTTGAATGTCACTGAACAAATGACTGAAAGCCGAGGAATGCCTATGCTATAGAGTTTTAATCCCTTCCATCTGGACTATTTCCTGCATTTTAGTAATCCCCAACTTTCTTAATAATACATAATACTGATTATAATTAATATGTCATTTCTAAACATCACCTAGCAAAATATGCAATCCAAGGAGCCTCTATGGGTCAATTGTAGCACTAATTCATGTTATATTGCCCAAACCTGTTTGGACATGCTGTGGAACAATTATGTAAACAGATACAAAATTCTCAGAGAAGCCAAAATGAGTAAGTTCATTTTTGGAAGAGAAGGAGGAGGAAGAGGAGCGGAAGGAGGAGGAGGAGGAGGAATAATTAAAATTATTTTTGTTAAGTCCCTACTTACTGGCCTTACTTATGCATCCAATTTCTATATTTCTCTTTAACTGACTCTCAAGGTACTTGAGACTTTTTTTTTTGGAGAAAAAAATCTTGGTGCTTTTTGATTGAAAGTGATGATGGGGGATACAATTGTTATTTTCTGTTCCACACAACATTCCATCACTCTGAAAACTACCTGATTGATGTGTAATCAAAGATAGAATATTTTTACACATATTTCTCAGTTGCCTTACAACTAAATCTGTACAAGACCACCACATTCACTCCACAAGAATTTCAACAATGTTGACCCTGGAAGGAAATTTGAAACAAAATGCTCCTTCATCGATATATTGATAACACATAGGAAAGAAAAAAAAATACATCAGATGTATTTTTCTGGATCACATTTGTGTAAACTGGTTCTGAAATTGATGTGCTAGATATTTCTCTGGATAATCGCATATGTATATTAAAGAAAAGATTTTATATTATATCCATTTCAGATTAGCATAGCAGCTGGTCAGCAGAGAACTCAGATTTTCAGAGAGAGATTGTCTTTGTCATTTCCCCTAAATGCTTTTTACTTCACCAAATGTATCAGCTTCACGATTTCCCTGCCTATATTTTATCCTCCTACTTGGATTTGCCACATGTTCTCTTCTTCTGATGAATCCCATCTCATCACTGCACTGAACCCACTCTGTTCTTTCTGCAGAAAACGTGTTTGTGAAGTTACATATTCATACTTGTATTGTGGATATTATTAGACATGAAAATAGAGACTAAAATAATGCACTGAGAGTGTAAATTCCGATTCTTTCCAAGGTCTTGCTCTTGCTCCTTTTTGAGCAAAGGTTTTTGGCTGGATAAGGGGATGTCACAACACAATCATTCCTCAATATGCCCTCTTTCAGGCTTTGATTGGAGCTGTACTATGCGCTATGAACTAGAACCTATCAAAAATATATCTGCAGTGAAACTAGAAAACCTCAGGCCAGATGCAGAATATCTGAATTCACCAAGGAATACCTGCTAACTACTTACCAATAGTGATGTAATGGAGGAATTTTACAGGCAGGAGGCTGAATGCTAGTGAAGATGTTCTCATTACTAAAAATTACAACACATCTACCACACATTTTGTTAGATAAGCCTTCCTGATGCTTTAGTATGTGCTCCATGGTTCATTGCCATGAGCCATATTACCCTTGGGAACTAAAATCCAAAATGTCTGAAAGGCATCAAGTTGGTCCAAACAACTGATTTCATTCCTTACTGCCATAATATTTCACCGAATGCCATAGCATTCTACCCAATGTTCTACCTATCTTTCTCATATCTAGCTTAATTTGGAGAGAGTTCACATCAAGTTCCATCACTTCAGTAAGTGATTGCTGTTGACTTGGGAAAGTCACTTTTTCTTTTTCGGTTGGGAAGATTTTGCCAACTTCTCAGAAAGAGGTCCAAATTAAAGAAATTCAGTCCCAAGCTGGATGGAGGAAAAGAGAAGATGTTCAGGATAGCTACACCTTAGAATCTCCTCAGATATTTCTAGACCATTATAGCTTTAGTTTGGCAAGATTCTGTCCATTAAGTGTAAGCTAATAAAGGATTGAACTTGATTGGATCTTGCTATCTTGTCTCTGGACTTATGTTTGACAGTCTTCTATCTCTTAATTAGTCTCTATTTCCACCTCTTTAGCCTCAAGTTGCTATGAATCTAAATATTTTAAAAATGCAAAGAGAATAGAAAAATCCAAATACATAACACTACATACATTAATCAATTAATCATACTGGCCAATCCTTCTTTAATTGCAATGATAGAAATTACTCACTGTTAGAACCAAGAAGTTGTAAGCCCTTGAGCAAGTAATCTTTCATAATCTCCCTTAGCCGGGAAGATATATCTAAATGCTTTGATTGCTGTTAGATCCCCCAGTTGTATCTCAAAAAGCTGAAGGCACTGCAGAAAACACATAATTTCTTTTTTAAAAAAAGGAAAGAAAAGCTGAAGTATTTCTGGCTTTTCATTTAAAAAATGAAAAAGTGGGTAGATCATGCATAGTATGAAGAAATGTATTTATTTTGTAGCACAAGATCTCTTTTTTGTTACCTAGCTCTCATAGTCAGTAAGTTTGAAACTATATGAAATATGTCTCCAGCAAACATGTAAATCGGATTGTAAGAACCTTTTTGAAGATCTGTCATAATTTCAAATGTTCTCTAAGTAACCACTTGTTAAGCCAGAATGGCTAATGAAATTAGTTCAGTCATGGCCAGTTTATATAAATACCTGTTTTACTGAATGCTGAATCCGTCCTAGAAAGTGTAGTAGTTGGATCCAAGCACCAACTTGTCATGTCTACTGACTTCAGTGCTTATAAAAAGGAGTTAAAATATATGACTGCAGATGGCATTCATTTATGATGAGCTGGGTCAGAATGCCAACATTCTGCATACCCACACCACTTATTGGGCATTGGGATGATGAATTTGTTTAATGCCATTCAGGGGCTTGCAGATGAAAAGATGCTAGATCATGAGTTTATAGGGGAAAAAAACTGTGAACTGAAGGCAGTTTACTGAAAGTGGAGCAGACAATATGGTGGAATGAAGAGCCAGCAAGTAGACTAACTCTTCATAATTCCTTTCTGGACAAGGAAAGGACTTCAGATCAATCACAAGTGTCCCTGACTGTTCTCCTCATGAGGAGACCATAAGACGGGGGTCCTCAGTTGGTTTAGAGCTCTGGGAAATAAGGGGATAGAAACATGGGGTTTGCATACTTCTTTTTCTAATCACTTTTGGAAGTTGTTTGTTAACTGCTTTCCAGCTATTAGGAACCTTGGGATCGACAAGTTTTATTATGCCAAGTAAATTTTCTTTTAATACAAGTTTAACGACTTAATTATTTTCTTTTGCAATAAAGAGCAGAAGAGTGATTAGAACTAGATTTTGGAAATCTATAAATGGACTTAGGATCCACATGAATTTGAAATAAGATTTTGGAATTAATTATAACAATCCTTTTGTGGGAAAATCTTTTTAAAATAAGAGAAATGAATTCTCTTTTTAAAAAAAGATGATAGGATCAGACTTTGCAGGTTAAACAGTAGAGTGAATCAGGAGGAACTAAAGGTCACAATTGAAGAACAGTTAAAGTGGACTATTAATACAGAATGAAACAAAATATTTTAATATTGCATATATTGAAATATAGTTTTGAACAACGAACCTAGAAGTTAATTTTTAAAAGGTCTGCCTCTATATACAGTATATATAGATTATGTTTCAAAGACATTATGAAAGAGAGACAAGTTTTACCTGACAGATGAAACTTATCTGAAAGTGGATTTTAAAATGACAAGACTAGAATCCTATAAGAAATGTTACCCTGGACAATTACAAGGCATATAGAAGTAACAACAACAAAAAGAGAGATAATTTGAATAATTTTGCTGTATTGGGTTTGCAAGAGGTTTGTTAAAGTCTTGAAGAAGTTTGTGAAAAGGTTTAATTTTTAAAAAAAATCAAGTTCTATAGTATGCCATTATTCCAAGGGACTAAAGAACAATATTGCTAAAAGTAAAAGAAAGGAATATACAATTATTTGATCAACAGGGACATTGTTATCTCTGATAACCCTTAATGGACTTTGCTGATCAGGACTGAACAATAAGCTTTAAGGATTTGTATATAGGTAAAAGTATAGATATGGGAAGAGATCACTTGCATTTTAAGAAAAAGTGATAAATTACTAAAATTATTGTGATAAAGAAGAAGTTATTTATTTATGTTTCTTTTCTTTTTCTTGATTCTTATTTTTTCTTATTTTTTCTTTTTGTTTCTATTTACATTTCTTAATTTTCTTTTTTTTTAGTTTGTATTAATTTTTACCTGTTTGATTGTGCCTTTAAATAAAAAAACAAATGCTATGCCACATGGACAATTTTATATTATTAAAACAAGCAGGCAACATGACACATTAATGTCCCACATTACTGCTGGACTTCTAGAAGCCTCTGTTCTTATGGTGGTTGCACTGTTGCAATCATGGGCTCTTTGCCAATCTCCAGGCTTCAGCAGAAGCTTTGCCACTCACTAGATGCCAGCCCTAGAGTGACTCTTTCTCTTCATTAGTTGCATTATTTTTTCTTAGTACGATGGCTGTAGCTTCTTCACTCCAATCTTTCTTTCCCTGGTTCCAGTTTGAAAAGGAATGTAGGGAGAAGTCCCATTAGATTTCATCCAGCAGTTTAAGATGGAAGGTTAAAAATGACTGCACTCCAGAGGGGTGTGGTAAGCCTTATGGAAAGCCTCTTTAGAAATATAATGCTCAAATAAGATTCTTAGAAAGGGGCACTTCCTTATCAGCATCCCTGCCCATGTTTGTGTCCAAGCCTGGGCAGTGACTTGGATCATCACAATGGAGAGAGGAAAGAGGAGATTAAAAAAAAAATAGAGGCTCTTTATTTTCAAATAAAATGGACATATAAGGGTTAATCTGGTTCCCTAAACATTAAAATGGTCTTAGCAACAGTATTGTTTTATTTCCTGGAAAACCCAATGCATAGATCTAGATTTAAAACCTGCAGGGTCCAGTGCATTTCAAAACAACAAACAGCAATGCATAAAAAAGGACTAGCTATAAAACAATCAGTAGTTTTAAAGCCTCAGCAACAAAGTCAGATGAATAATCTAGGCTGTGGAGCAAACTGCCTTTAAGAAAAAAGAAAGAAAGAAAGATTAAATAGAAAAATCCCAGTATTTATGATTACTATATTTCTAATAGTGACTTCTGTAAAGAAACTAGTCCATGAACAGTGTTTTAAATATTTTAGGATCCGAAAGAACGTGCTTACATGGATCGTATATTTTGTAACTTCCCCCCAAGTCTCTTCCCATTCTCCAGAGAGACCCAATGTCACTCATTTTACTTTTTTTTTTTAAAGGAACTATATAGGAATAATCCTATATATAGGACTATAAAGAAAAAATATGTGGAGAAAGATGTCCTTCATTCTTCACCCATCATCTGGGATGTCCTTGTTGTATATTCATACAACAGAAAATGGTGTTTTATTTGGGATAAGCAACTGGTTTCCTGGGATCCAATTCAGTCCCCAAGCACCCATTTTCAAGCACCCATTTTCAAGCTAAGGATCTTCTCTCAAACGTATCACATGAATTAAAACAGAGGATCAGAGATCTTAGCTACTTTCAAATGCAAATGAACGAAGCAGCTGCAATGTTCTACTAAGAATTCAGGTACAATTCAGGTTCAGTACAACCACTGTCCAGAAAAGAAACAAGGCTTGACTGAAAGAGGAAACCCAGTCTTAGCCATCAAACCAGTAATGCAAAATAGTTGCCATAAAATTCTAGTTTCTGATACAAATAATAACACAAGAATAATACAACAGGACATATAATAATAATAATAATAATAATAATAATAATAATAATAATAATAATGCTATTATTATTATTATTATTATTATTATTATTATTATTATTATTATTATTATTATTATTAAAAGGAAAATAATTACAATAATCTGTATTCTATTTAAAATGACATCCAAATTAAATCAAATGTATGTTTTCACTCTGTTGGCTCTGCCTATTTCTTATCTCTTTTCCATGCACTTTTTGGGGTGTCGGTCTTGATAAATCACTGAAATGACAATGATATCCTTGGAATAATAAAAAAAAGCTTCCCGTTTCCATATTATTCTCATACTGACAATCATTGCTGAATCAAACTATTGCTGATCTTCTTTTACAATTCAGCTCAAAAAACAGATCCAATAAACTATATAAGGGCAGGGGATACTGTAAACCAAAACCTTGTAATTTTTTAAATATTTAATCTAATCCACATCTGTCACAGTAACTGCGATTGCCACTTTCTCTTAAAGCATACAGTTGAAATTGATCATTTTGACACTTGCCTGATGCTCCTAGCAATGGACCATCACTAATGGTCTACCTGAAAAAGACTGTGCATATAAACACTTTCACTTTAGTGTGTTAAGTACTAGCATATATTCACAGGCGTGACCCAAAAGTATGGCTGAAGGGCAAATACTGAGCTTGCAATGGAACAATTCCTATTCAGATCTGTAGATATTGTTTTGTACTCTGGTTGGAAGGAATAACTCCTGGAGAAAATCCTTATGGGATGGGCCATGTCAAAGAAGATTAGACTGAACACCCTGCTTGCTGGGCAGCCTGAAAGAAAGCATCCTGACTAAGTTTAAATAGGTAGTGAAAAAAACTACCTTCATTATGTTTCAGTGGCTGGCAACCACTATCTTTCAAGCCAACCTACCTCCCAGAGCTGTGATGGTAAAAAAATGGGATAAGAAAATGCTATCTTGTTAGCTCCATGAGGAAAAGCAGGAGATCATCTATAGAACAAGAACATCATCAACAACCCTTACATGCTGCATCCAAAGTGTGCTGAAAGTCAGCAACAAATATGAGGCTTATTTCAATACTTGTCATCTCTAGGGAGAGATGGGAAAATACCTACTCTGAGCCTTCAGAGCCCCATTGATATTTAGTGTAGATATACTGACCTATGTAGGACTATGTAGAAGACCACTTCCTCTGATGTCCACTCCTTGGAAGAAAGTCAATGCTCCAAGTGCAATGCAGATAAGGTCCCCCCTCTGTGTGTGTGTGTGTGTGTGTGTGTGTGTGTGTGTGTGTGTGTGTGT